>JACMZG010001859.1:5908211-6018211 GCA_018340805.1 Microvelia longipes
TATTTTTAGATCTCTTTCTACTATTTAATTAGCGTATTATTAAAAGAATGGATTTTATTAGAATTTAGAGTGAAAATGACTTTGCAAATTTATCCTATTTAATTGCTTTTAACTGATTAGGTTAAAGATTTTTTTTTATTTACACAATATAGTTTTTTTTCCTAATTATTATTTTATGCTAGTAAACAATTTTGACATTGTTATAAGACTTTGAAACCCACTGAATATTTTTTAAATATGTAGAATAGTATTATTTGACATATAATACTGTAATAATTTAGTTTAGGATCCCAGTAGATTGTTTGCCAAGTTATTACCAAATGGGGGTATTGACGAAGGAATATCCTGTTTGGTAAATATTACTTCGTCAGTAAGTTTATTAGACAAAGGGATATTGACTAAACGAGATATTGCTTAGTGATTACAAACTTTTTTTTCTTGTGCTATTGGCACAGAATCATCTCAGTACTGCTTTAAGATAAGAGAAACAAAAATAAATTTCTACATTTCAAAAATGGAACTTAACTAAGGCTTGCTTATTACTGATAACAAAGTTATCATAATAAGCAGCAAAATTGAATAATTAAATTTTTAATTTGTAAATAATTTTATTATTGATTGTTTTTTATATAAATTTATTTATTTTAATTAATCTACACATTATTTTTCACTCTTATTTTTTTAAATTATTTTTAATTCTTAGATGGAAGGAAACACTCAATTATTATTAAATAATATAAAATGCATTGTAGAGAATTTATTGTATTAATATTAAAATATTATATAAAAAGCACTGTTTATAATATAATACTTAGTAAAACTTTTTCGTTGTTGTTACATTAATAATTTTCTTGACTTATTTATTTTTGTATTTACTTCTCATTATTAAAATTTTATTATTCTTTCTTATATTTTCTATTATTGTTATTATAATTTTTTTATGATAATGATATTTATAATTAATATTGCTGTTCTATTTCTATATTTTTTTATTTTTTTTATTACAAGTTTCTTATATTTTTATCTATTACTATATATTTTATCATTATATTTATTAACAATTATTATTTGTCGATAACTATTATTTTTTTATGTTTTATAAACCTAAATGAATTTGTAAAACTTATTGAATATTAATTTTGTTTAGTTGATTATATTATTTAATCATAATTTAAAAAAAATATACTGTTGATTTGAATGTTGCCCTATACGCGATATAGTTCTTCTATTGCTTTCTTTTTTTTACTACTATTATTATTAAAAAATAAATTTCATATTATGAAACCAAATTCTTCTTTGTGCTCTTTTAATTTTGGTAATGCTCGATACTTATTAAGTAAAGTTACATTTGGAGGGAATTGATGTGATAGGTTTAGAATTGCTTACCATTGGTTTCTTCTGTCTGTCAATTTAGCTTTTCGAAGACTATAATTACATCTCTCTTTAGACTCAATTTTTAAAGTAGTTTAATTTTTTTTGTGTAAATTATTATTATTAGTTTATTTGTATTATTATTCTTTATGTTGTATTATAGTTTAATTAATTGTATTAATGATTATTTTTTATGTTTTATATTATAAAAAATATATATTTAAAAAGGATATGATAAATATGAAATTAAATTATATTATACGTATATAAAATTTTAATTTTATCTATGAATATAATATAATGTAATTATTAAATGAAGTGTTTTATGGGTTTTTATCTGATTTAAAATAAAGCCTAATTTTTGCTTCCTTGATTCCTGAGGACGGGTAAAATTGTAACATTATTTTCATCGCCCTTTTTTGTAATGTTTTGTCAATGTTATATAAACATGTATTGTGGTCGAGGTCGTTAAAACATCAGTATTTAAACTAACCTTAGGCACCAGGTTAGGCTCTCAGTTTATATTAGTCACTATCTTTAGAAGAACTTGGAAGGTAACAGCTGCCACTTCATCTTGGGGTGGTTTCCACAGGGCTTATCCCTAATAGGCCATAAGGCTCTCCCGTTCTTTAAACGGGAATTATCATTATTATAAAGCAAGTATATTCTTATACAGAGTCGAGTCTGGAGGAACAATAAATATAGAAGGTCCTTCAGTCTATTGACAGAAGTCCCTTTTGAAATTTTGCCCACTGTATATTTACAGTGGGCAAAATGTCAAGAGGGACTGACTTTATCTCACCAAGGAATTTTTTTGCGTTATTAAATATTTTTTAAGTATAAATTATGCTTTAATAAGAGATTAAAAAATATTCTTTTAGTTATTAAATAAGAGGTGAAAGGAGAGAGATAGTGAAAATCAAAATATCATAAAAACTCATTTAAAAAAATTATAAAATAGGTTATTTATTTATTTTAATAAATTACAATTAGCGGTTGTTGAGTGGCCGATATTTACAGCTCCACATAATATAAAAAGGTAAGTTAATAAAATTGTATTTAACTAAATGAATACAAAACAAAATTTAAAATACTAAACCAGAAAAATAAAAAGGTTAAATTTAGTATACACAACTAACCAATGGTTAATATAATTACACAAATAATAACTAATAATAGGTTAGTTTTAAATAATATAAGAAAAAATAATCTATTCATTCAGATGTTAATTAGAGGAAGAATATCTTCAATGTCAAGAGTTAGCAACCACTCTTTAATGAGGAAATAAGAAATCAAATAAAAAATTTTGAACAGTAGAATTATTTTGAATAATAATAAAGAAATAAGAATTATTTCGATAAAAAAAATGAAAGTTCAGTTTAAGTCTCTACCAGACTGTCAAAAGACAGCACAAATAATGAGAGTTCAGTTTAAGTCTCTACCAGACTGTCAAAAGACAGCATAAATAATGAGAGTTCAGTTTAAGTCTCTACCAGCCTGTCAAAATACAGCAGCTTGACTGAGGGAGGTTTGGTGGCAAGCAAGAGCTTGTACTATTTATTTATTTATTTTAACAATTTACAATAAGCGGCCGTTTTATGGCCGATTTTTACAGCTCCACATATAAAAAAGTTAGGTTATTAGCATTAAATAATAACTAAAAAAAGATACATTATTTAAAGTAGTAAAAATAAAAAAATTGTTACACAATTAAAATTGGATAAATAAGAAAATTTAAAAGGATAAATTAGTTTAAAATTAAAAGACATTAGAATTATGAGTATAATAATTATTATAGAATATTATAATTATATGCGCATCATAGATATATTAACATATTAGAATAAGCATCAATCAAGAATTAAAATTCGAAAGTTTAAATAAATGATTTAGTTAATACACATTAGAATGATCAACATAAGATTTATTAATTTAAGAATTGAAAATAAGCAATTAAAAAAATTTAAGAGAACAGTTTAGTATAAAAATGTTAATAAGATTGCAATATAATGAGCCAAATAATTTAGTAATATCTAGAATTAAAGTTAGGTAATTGAGATAATTTAAAGAATATTAGTATTCTGTTAGAATACTATAACAGAGCCCTTGCTATCTCTCTTATCAGTGAGGCAGTTCTTACTGTTCTTTTTATTTAAAGGAATTTATAAATCAAGAGCATTCCTCTTTTGATTTCAAGATTCAACTTGTCCTTATTTTCAAAATGTATGAAACCATCTTCCTACCCTTCACCTAAATTCTTAAACCTTAATTTGTGCCCTATATGGGCTAGATAGTATTTTTAAGAGTTCTGAAAACAGCATTTCATCGTATAAACCTCTGATCAATTTTTGGATGGACATTTATTGTTTCAAATTAACAATTTCTAAGGGGTGAGGGGTATATAATTTTTTCAATTGATGACTTTTATGTATAATTTTAAAGGTAGAATTTCAAGGTGCCATTTATTCTTTTGTGTTTTGGTCAGAGTGGAAATTCATTTTTTGAAATTAATTATTTTTTAATAAATAATAAAGAGCCCTCCCCTGAAGAAAGACAGGGGATTTATTTCTTTCCAAAGAGACTAATACTATATATATAGTCTCTTTGTTTCTTTCATTCCTAATTTCTAGATGTAAATTTCCCTATTCAAATGTGCATCAGCTTCATAAAAATTATAAAAGCGGCTTCTTTCAATACTAGGAATAACTTTCTTTGGTACAAAAATAAATTAATTTCATTAAGAAGAAAATAAAAATAATTAATATTTCTCTCATTCCATCGATATTTTTGTAGTTTTATTAGAGCACTTAAGTTTTTGTCAAAATTTACAAAAAAATTGATTCTCAGCGGCTTTAGCAAATATAACACCTTGTTCTTTTTAATCTATGCTTGTTGCCGCAAAAATCTATGACAGCTTCTGCAACCATGATGGCGCCGTATTTTTTCCAATTTTCTTGTTTATTTTTATAATCTCTACGTAACTTTTCAAACTTAGTCTAAAGTTTTATTTAAAAGTTCTTTGTAGTTGTTTTAAATAGTTCCTTGTGGTTTTGTGATATTGTTTGTGCTCCAAGTTTTGATATTTCCGAGTTATCTTGAACTCGAAGTGTAATTATTTTTTGTTATGATCACCGGTCATTTAGGTAAAGATTATTTTGATTACTTTTTTATTTTATTGTAATCCTGCAAGTAATTTAATAGTATAGTTCATCAATGAACGTTGAAATATATCTACAATATGACTAGTTAGTTTTAAAGTCGTTATTTTCCAAGCTGCTCTGCCGTCATACACAGATTCCTTTCGGTCTTAACCGCGTGTCTATAAGTTATTTATTGTCCATTTTTATTAACTGAATTTAATCTCTTGTACTGTAATAAATATTACAATGACTACCTGTATCAGCGGTTGGCAAGAAGTCAAAAAGATTTGAATAGTTTTTTGAGAAGGATTTGAAAAGTCAAGACGATTTATTTTTGAATGAGTAAAGCTTTATAATTTGTAAATATATTATTCTCCTCGCACTATATCTTTCTTCGTCAAAAACAGCTGTTTTAATAGTAGCAGTAGGCGTCCAACTTCGGAAAGAAATAAATACCTACAGGTACTTGGGTGACGTCACAGGATAATCATAGTATACATTCTTATTATGTAAGGAATTAACAAATCAGTGCCATAATTATCTGTGCTGCCGCAAGATATTGAAGATGCTGACTGCATTTTATTTTAACATGATAATATCTTATTCGCGATTCAAAGTCCGTAGCAGCGCCACTGTCGCTGATAAGAAATTGATAACGAAAGGTTGATCGTTGTTAAAGTCCTTACGGTAGTTTTTTGGTTTTTCTTATTTGTGACGATTATTTCTTTAAATTTTTTATCAAAGTGGTTTGATTTAAATAATTTCAGGGTGTATGAACTCAGTAGAATCAGTATTTTGTTGAAAAATAGGGTTTTAATGGGTTGTCACAAGTATTTAAATTGAGTGATAAGATTGTAAAATTACAATATGGTGTTTTATTTTAGTTATTGTTAGTTAATGTTACTTTTAAATAATTTTAGTTTACACAAACACATAAAATTACCTTTTAATTGCATTAAATTGTTTAAATTAGTTGTTACAGGTATTTAAATTAACTGATAACAAGCCGATTTTCACCGTAATGGTGTTTTAATTTATCAATCAATTTTATTTACACACTAAAATAATAAATAATTCAATAAATTCATGTTTTTGTAAAATATTTGTTTAAATCATCCGTTTAGGTTTTATTATTTTTGGGTTAAATCGGACAAATCTAAGTCTCTAGTAATAAGAGCCTGATTCTATATATAAAATCCTGGAATAATCTAAGTATTTATCTATGAAATATTGGCAATTTTTTAGCACCGATGGTCGTTCTATTAATTTTTACCTCATTTATCACAAATTAACGAACAATAAAGGAATAAAAGAAGAATTTTCAACGACTCCTATGCTAATCCTATGATAAAAAATAATTTGATCGCCCTTTTGTTTTCCCACCATTGGTATTGCCAACCTTACAACTATCTCTTTGAATCGCGAATATATCCATTGATATTGTCTTGTTAAAAACAAAATGCTATCATGCTATAACAAATGCTGCATTTTGCGCGTTCCCTCCCACAAAGCCGGCTTGTCCCTCAAGAGCCTATTAACAAAGTGAACAACTTTAACATAGAAGCAGTTACAAATTAATGTCTAGATTAAGATGAAATTTTGTAAGTTTAACAAGCCTATTAGGAAAGGAACACAGGTGTGCTAAGTTATAAAAAAAATTTCTCAATTTATTTGACAATAAATTTTCAAGATCTACTCTTTTTTATAATTTTATTTTTATAAATAAATAAATAAATATTTTATTTCTTCAAAATAAAAACATGTACTATAATTAGCTTTATGTCATAAAAAGATCGTCTTTTATGTCGATCGAAATTATTATGTTGGTAAATTTTGTCTTGGAATCGGTATGATGGTGACTGCCATGAAGATTTTGAAGTTAGCGAAAAATTTATATTAGATTTTCTCATCTGCCTCTACGTCAATACATTTATTTTTACATAATTATTATTAATTATAGTTTTTCCGGGTAGTAGTTATATAAATGATAATAAAATTCAGATTGAGTGTGCCAAAATGCTATGAAATAACAATATTAAAAGAGACCCCGTTTAAATTAAAAAGAAATGATAAAAATTTAGTTATATAATAATATTTAAGTTATATAATAATATTTAGTTTTGAATAGAAGAGATAACAAGTGCTGCGAAATGGGCACAATAACCAGATTTACCCCCATCTAAACATCTTATACTAATGAGTGATGTGATGAGTGATGAGTGAAACATAATACTAAAAATGAGTGGTTTCTTCAAAGTTGTCTATCTGTATGTGTGAGTATGCGTGTGACTGTGCATGAGCTACGATGAAAGAAAGAAAGAAAGAAATTTAATGTATTTTGAATATAAATAATTCATATACATAATAATTCTTATACTTATACTTACTCATACTTAATCATATACATACTTAAAAGCTACAAACAGGTTAAAATAAACAAGCCTATATAGTTGCATTATTGTTTTTGTTTTCTTTAGTAGATTTCTTATCTCTTTCTTATTATTTAACTGTTTACAGTATTTTAGTTCGATTATTTTCACATACACTTAGGAATACATAAACTAAATAATATGATTTAATTAGGAATACAAAAACTAAGTAATATGATTTAATTTAATTCGTATAAAAATTTAATTTGTATAAAAATTACCATTACAAATATATATTTGTATTTTAATGAAATGCAAGCTGATGAGTTTGCTGACATTGTTTTAATTATATTAGAATGGATTGACTTATTTATATTCTATTTTAATAATGATAATTCTTATACGGATTTTTTCTTTTGGTATTAATTTTATTAAAATACCCAATTAATTTAGTTTATTAATCATGTTGTAGTGTAAAATATTAAAACATGATTGACAAACATACCAAAAGTTTATTATTAATGCATGCATTTATTTATTTTTATTCTATTTATGTACATATATTTTCCTTGTTTTATGTTTGGTTAAAATTAATATACCGTACTAATTACGTGAGCTACGATGATAACAGACACAAGTCTGTTATCATCGTAGCTCCTAGTGTATTTACGCTAGAGAATTGAAACTTTGTAGAAAAATCAATCTACCATTGTAGTTGTGCTATTCGGAAAAAAAATGTATGACGTCATTAACCCATAATAGTGACTCGGAGAAAATTTAGAAAATTCAAAATCGCAAAAAAATTATGCGATCTAATTGAAATTTAACACACATGATCAAGACTAACATATGTGCCAAGTTTCATCTCATTATCAGCATTAGTGTAATTTTTATGGAATGACTTATGTACGTCATTTCAGAAAATGATTTAATTGAGTTGTAAATTAGTACAAGTGTAAAACTTTACTTAATAAATAAGTAGACTAAGTTTCGTTTCAATATGACAAGTATATCTATGATTTTTGTTGCATCATAAAAGTTAAATAGCATTGAACGTGGACAGTGCTGTATGGATGACCGCTTTGAATGAAATAGATGCATTTACTATCTAAGGACGAGCGAAGCGAGTCCGAAAACATGTTGGAGTTTAAATTTGGCGAATCGTGTATATCCAAAAAATTGTCTAGGATTAACCGTTTACAAAATATTTGCCATTTTACGAATTTACTAATAATATGTATATATATATATATATATATATATATATATATATATTATATATATATATATATATATATATATATATATATATATATATATATATATATATATATATATATATATATATATATATATATATATATATATATATATAATGATTAAACTTTATGAGTTGCCTTCCTAAAGTCAACTCCTAAAGGACACACTCCTAAAATACCTAGGTCTGGCCTTGCACACTCATACATAAATAGACAAATTTGTGAGAACTACTCAGGAGGCCTTGAAACATCTGAAACGGATTTTTCCGGTGATATCCTGATTTTGGATTTTTTTTACAAACACAATACCTAATGTATCAATAAGAAAAAGTAAAAATTATATTTTTTATAACGTTTTTTTTAGTGGCCAGCTTTAACTCTTTTATACTACTATTGATAATGACTAAGCATGTTGCGTGTTGTTCCCAGGTGATGTGCTAAGGCAGAGTTTTCATCAGATACTTAACAAGGAAATTGAAGACTTCATCAAGTAACGCCTCTATTTTATAATTTTGTTATCGTTTTTACTTTAAATAATGGCGTACCAGTACATAGTAACGGCTCACAAGCCGACGGCAGTCATTGCTTGCGCCACTGGTAATTTTACATCTGCAAAAGATTTAAATTTAATTGTAGCTAAAAATTCCAAAATAGAAATATTTCTCGTAACACCGGAAGGTTTGAGACCTTTGAAAGAAGTTAGTATTTATGGTAAAATTGCTGTTATGTTGTTATATAGACCTCAGAATGAATTAAAAGATTTATTATTTATCGTTACTACTCGCTATGATACTATGATATTAGAGTGTAATTGCGAAGGCGATAAAATGGAAATAATAACACGTGCTCATGGTAACGTTGCCGATAGGATTGGAAAAGTGTCTGAGAATGGTATCATTGCTGTTATTGATCCTGAAGCTAGAGTTATAGGGCTGAGGATTTACGACGGTCTTCTTAAAATAATACCATTGGAGAAAGATAATAATGAATTGAGAGCTACAAGTATTAGAATAGAAGAATCGGAAATACAAGATTTAAATTTTCTACACGGTTGCATCAACCCGACTATAATTCTGCTTCATCAAGATTTAAACGGACGACATTTAAAAACTCACGAGATATCGTTGAAAGAGAAGGAATTCACAAAAATCCCTTGGAAACAAGATAATATTGAGATGGAAGCTTCTATGATAATCCCAGTTCCTGAACCTCTTTGTGGTGCCATTGTTATTGGACAAGAATCGATCATATACCACGATGGTACAAGTTATGTGGCTGTAGCACCAGCTGTTATTAAGCAGAGTACTATAGTTTGCTACGCTAAAGTTGATACTCTTGGATTAAGGTATGTCTTAGGCGATATAAGTGGACATATGTTCATGCTTATGTTGGATAAAGAAGAAAAAATGGATGGGACAGTAATGGTGAAGGATATAAAAGTAGAATTATTAGGCGATGTGAGTGTTGCTGAGTGCATCACTTATTTAGATAACGGAGTTTTATTTATTGGATCGAGGGTCGGAGATTCTCAATTGGTTAGATTGAATAAGAAAGCCAATCCGGAGACAGGATCATATGTCACAGTTGTTGAAACTTATCCGAATTTGGCTCCCATTGTGGACATGGTGGTGGTGGATTTGGAGAGACAGGGCCAGGGTCAACTTGTTACTTGCTCTGGGGGCTACAAAGAAGGTTCTTTGAGGATCATTCGTAATGGAATCGGTATACAGGAGAAAGCGAGTATCGATTTATCAGGTATTAAAGGTATCTGGGCTTTAAAGATTAAGTCTCCCAATAACCTGGATAATACTGTTGTTCTATCCTTTGTTGGACACACGAGAGTTCTTACTTTAAGTGGTGAGGAAGTCGAAGAAACTGAAATATTTTCATTCCATTCGGAACATCAGACGATGTATTGCGGTAATATTGAACCTAATGTCATTTTACAAGTTACGTCTGACTCAGCAAGATTGATATCCATTGAGCCAGCTGAGTTATTATCTGAATGGAGACCATCATCAGGCAAAACAATCTCTATTGTTGCTTCTAATAATGTTCAAGTTGTCTGTGCTTCGGGGAGCGAGTTGTACTACATGGAAATTTGTTCAAACGAACTTGTCGAGAAAAAGCATAAGACTTTAGAACACGAAGTTTCTAGTTTGGACGTTTCTCCTCTACCTGACGAAACAAAAGCTAATTTCATTGCTGTTGGATTGTGGACAGATATGTCTGCGAGGATATTAAACATACCTAATTTGGAAGAAGTCCATCGAGAATCTTTAGGCGGTGAGATTATATCAAGATCCATTTTAATGTGCTCTTTTGAAGGGACAAGTTATTTGTTGTGTGCTTTAGGAGACGGCTCTCTTTTCTATTTCTTATTAGATAAATTCACGGGACAGTTATCAGAGAAGAAGAAAGTTACTTTAGGCACTCAACCTATCATATTAAGGGCGTTCAAATCTATGTCGACTACTAACGTGTTTGCTTGCTCTGATCGCCCCACCGTCATTTACTCATCAAATCATAAATTAGTATTTTCAAATGTTAACTTAAAATTAGTGAATCATATGTGTTCCATTAACACTGAAGCGTATCCTGATAGTTTAGCTCTTGTTAATGATTCAACTGTTACCATCGGTACAATTGATGAAATACAAAAGTTGCATATTAGATCGGTTCCTTTGGGTGAAGCCCCAAGGCGGATCGCTTACCAGGAAGCCACTCAAACGTTTGGTGTTTTAACATCAAGAACTGATGTGCAAGAGAATACTGGGTTAACTGTTGTTAATGAATCTGCTTCTACAAGAGCTGCGTCTACGTCTAATTCTTCTCATTCCAGTTTAGCGAATATGAAATCAACTGGGTTAGCTCCTACTGCTGAATACGGTCTTGAAGTTGAGATCCACAATTTCCTTATATTTGATCAGCACACATTTGAAGTGATTCACGCTCATCAAATGATGCAGAGTGAGTATTGTTTGAGTTTGATTTCGACAAAGTTAGGCGACGATCCTAATCACTACTATATTGTTGGCACAGCTATTATCAATCCGGAAGAAAGTGAACCAAAACAGGGAAGGATAATCATTTTTCATTTCGAGGAAGGTAGATTCACTCAAGTCGCAGAAAAGGAAATCAAAGGCGCTTGCTATTCTTTAGCTGAGTTCAATGGAAAATTACTAGCTAGTATTAACAGCACAGTGCGGCTGTTTGAATGGACCAACGAGAAAGAACTGAGACTCGAGTGCAGTCATTTTAATAACATTATTGCTTTATATTTGAAAACAAAAGGTGATTTTATTATTGTCGGTGATATTATGAGATCAGTTACACTGCTACAGTATAAAACCATGGAAGGGAGCTTTGAGGAGATAGCTCGGGATTATAATCCAAATTGGATCACTTCTATAGAAATATTAGATGATGATACATTCTTAGCTGCTGAGAATTCCTACAATTTATTAGTTTGTCAGAAAGATTCGTGCGCGACTACAGATGAAGAAAGACAGTCAATGCAAGAAGTAGCTCAATTTCATCTCGGAGATATGGTCAATGTTTTCAGACATGGGTCTTTGGTTGTTCAACATTTGGGTGAAAGCACCGCTCCAACATCCGGTTCCATTCTAGTAGGAACTGTGTCAGGAGCTGTTTTAGTTATAACGAGTATATCACACGAACTATACGAATTACTTTACCAATTACAAGAAAGATTAGCTCAAGTTATAAAATCTGTCGGAAGGATAGAACATTCGTTTTGGAGATCATTCAATAACGAAGTTAAAATTACCGAACCTGGCAAAGGTTTTATAGATGGTGACCTTATCGAATCCTTTTTAGATCTCTCGCGGAGGGATATGGTCGATGCTGTTAGAGGTCTTCAAATTAGTGATGGCTCAGGAATGAAGCAAGACGCATCTGTCGACGACATTATAAAAATTATAGAAGATCTTACTCGCATTCATTAAGTTTTGACATTTTATTTATTGCTCTTTTTACTGGAGCAATTGTAAATAGTAACTTAATTTAAGGATTATGTTATCTCAACACTGTTGAATGTTAATAAATTTGGTTATATAAGGAAAGGATTTTTTTTAATAATGAAATGAATTTGCTGGGTAAGGGTGACGTCACAGAGATAGTTTAATAAATGGTTTTGGATCCCGAGGTTGATTGTGAATTGGAAAAAAGTTAGTTTTTTTATTTTTCATGCATTTTTACTGTCAAATAAGGTCTAAAAGGATCACAAATAGAATATTTGTTATCAAAACTATAAAAATTAGTCCAAATTTATGTTCTAGACGAGATATAAATGAGATAGACAGCTTGCAAGCTTAACCGATCATCAGTGTGTCATCAACAAAGTATAGAATATATTAAATATAATATTTTGATTATATATTTTACTTCCATACCTTATAAAAAGGAGGGGGGAGCATTACTTTTTCCCAAAAAAAAAAAATCAAAAGTGTTTGGATGTCAACATTTTTTAATTTTGATTAAATGAACACCTTATTGAATTTTGATGAAACTAGGCACAAAAATCAAGTCTTATGAGAGCAAGAACATATTTAGAATTTTTTTAAAATTTTATTTTGAGATTTGGCATGTTTTCATGTGAAGATCAACTTTACACATAAAAACAAGTTTTATCTTATTGTCAGCATTAGTTTAATTTTTATCTAATTACTTGTGTTAAGTTGAAAAAAAATAGGGAAATAATCCAATTGAGTTGAAATTTAGTACAAGTCTATCTCTTACTGTCTTAAATAGGTTTGTGGAGTTGTAGAGTTGCTGCTCTAGTAGGATTAATAAACATTGACACAAGAAATAAACAAGATTTTATAAGTAAAGATGAGTATCGAATCGTCAGCAAAAGCCCAGCACCCTGTTATTAAAAGGTTTTACCGGAAACCGTGAGGTTACCTATTCACTGATCTTGAGAAGAGATCAAACTCTATTTTGTCAACTTAACTCTGGCCACTTTGGTGGTGGGGGTAAAATAGCTGCCATGACATTAACCAATTCCGATCTATCGGTGCACTCGTGAACACTCCCTAAGTTAGATAATAACATATCGGTGATTTTTGTTTGATCACAAATGTTAAGAAGCATAAAGTGAGTTCAGTATTTAGATGGGACTGGCGACTGCTGGAAATAAATCTGATGTTTTACTATAGTGCAAAACATGGTCAGTTAAAACTGTTAAAAGTTTAAGCAGTTGACATCACGGGAAAATAGTGTTGAGGAACCAACAAGGTTGGTCTGATTGAAGTTGAAGGCGTGGCCTAACATCCACTAACCTTATTGGGTCCCTTATACCCTAATTAGGTGTGCTACCCCTATTTGGGTGGCATTACTTTCCCGCGCTGTCAACTGATTTTAGCGGTGTGTCGTATTATATCTATAGACAAGCGAAGCATGTCCTGAGTTAATGCGACTGACAATGCAATGTCATAAATTAGAAGAATCTCGTGGTACCATATTGTTTTCTTAGGATTCACCACAATAAAATATTATGATTAGATCCCTATTTCAATTGTAACTCTCTGATTAGTTGAAAATATATTAAAACTATTCATAGATTCTGGGTTGTTTTTTTTATTATGAAGTGTCAACTGTGTTCTCCTTTCTGAATTATTTATAAAAACCATTACTGAGCCATCTTCTGCAAATTTAAATTGTAAATCTTAATATATTGTTTTAATTTCCTCTGTATGAGTTAAATGAAAACATTTTTTGTTTTGAACACGACCACTTATTTCAAGGAAGCTAAAATTTGAGCGTGGGCAATCATATGAAGGCCTTCACTGGCCTAGTAGAGGCCTTCACTGGCCTAGTAGAGGCCTTCACTGGCCTAGTGGAGGCCTTCATAGGCAGACTTTGTTTTTATTTATCATTTAAGGTACATTTTAATAAAATTGATTTGAAGTAGTACAAAGTTAGTCACATTTCTCAGATTTGACTCCTGGACTTTTTGTTGTTAGCATAAAATTAAGTCTAAATTTCAACACTTTAGAGAACCATGAGCCATAAGCTGAAAAAATTTAAGTTTAATTATCTGATAAAAATTTTAAATTGGTTCTGTTGACAGGACCCTTTAGTGGGGCCTCGTTCTTAGGCCATGCTTTTTTTATAGACCAAGAGCCCAGGGCTGTTTTGTTAATAAGAAGTGTAATGGTTGGAACCGGTCTCAATTTTTGTAAATACCTTCCTGAACAAGGATCTGCAATTCTGCAGACTCTTATCGGATGGGTGTCCCAGGCAGAACACACTTTACATGTCAAATTTACCACCTAAGTTAATAAAAAGTGTAATGGCTGGAAACGGGTTTAATTTTTTGTAAATACCTTCCTGAACAAGGATCTGCAATTCTGCCGACTCGTATCGGATGGGCGTCCCAGGCAGAACGCACTTTACAGGTCAAATTTACCACCCAAGTTAACAAACAGTGTTATGGCTGGAACTGGTCTCAGTTTTTTGTAAATACCTTCCTGAACAAGGATCTGCAATTTTGCCAACTTGTATCGGATGGGTGTCCCAGGCAGAACCTTTGACCCCTAAAGTGCGTTCTGCCTGGGACACCCATTTGATACGAGTCGGCAGAATTTCAGATCCTTGTTCAGGAAGGTATTTACGAAAAATTGAGACCGGTTCCAGCCATTACACTTTTTATTAACAAAACACCCCTGGGCTCTTGGTCTAGTAGATTGGTAAAAAAAAGCTTGTCTGTATTATCAAGTACAGGCAGGTTTTATTGCTTCTACAATTAAATAATTATTTTGTCTGCTTAGTTTATTATAGATTTATTATTAATGTATGTAATTACTGATATTTTGAGTCTCAAAAATCACTCTCCGGTTAATTTTGGTCAAATTAAATGTAATCAACAATTTTTTAAGTATAAAATAGCAGTAAAGGTCAATTTAGTTTGAATTGATCTTTACCAGTGTTGCTGTTTGTTAAAAAAAAAACATAAAAATAATTCACTAAGTACTATAATTTTTATCTTGTTAAAAATTGAATTTTTTGTAAATAAACGTATTTTTTAATTGTTCTGTGTATAGCTTTATTTTTTTTTAAATTTAATTATTTTTTTAAATTTTATTTTTTTAATTTAATTAAAAGGGTTAAGACTTAGGTCTAGTACTCTGTAGCTAACTATTTCACTTCTTAGTCTAACCTTACTGGATAATTGTATACAGTGTATCCTCGAATGGACTTGCGTATAACCATAGAGATATATACTAGAGGGGGCATAGCCTATCTCAACACATTAAAAGGCCTGAAACATCTGTTTGGGGCTGTCAGGGGCTCTGTGTAACCTCATTGAAACCTCTTTCAAGAGTGAGTTAAGGTTATAAAAATCAATTGATTTGGCAAAAATCATTGTTTTTTGTTTTGATTTGTATTTTTTATCATTCTCGTATATAAGTTATTGTAATTTTGTACTGATTATTTGATTGTATATATAATCGAAGGTGGTCAGGTTACTTTTTTGATGTTTCACAATTTAACCTCTATGAAGATTTAGGTCTTCCGGTGGTGACCGCGTCAATGTAGATGATGAATGGGGATTCTTCATCTACATTGACGCGGTCACCACCGGAAGACCTAAATCTTCATGACAACAACCGTGGAAGCCTACGCAGTTTATTATTTAACCTCTATGGTCCCTCTAGTAATAATATCTATGTGCCTGTAAGTGTAAATGACTAAAAATTTCATTTTTAAGTCACACTTCAATCGGCTTGTTTTTAAAATGAACATTATTTCAATAAACACATTATACCATGAACCTTGTCCCAAAAAAGTGGCCAAGAGAGAAGTAGGTCTAATTTTGATAATTTAGCAAAATGTTATTTTTTATAAAAAATGTCCCCCCCTTTTCAAGTAAAATTGAAATGTGGGGTAAAAAATTCTAAAATTATTTCCCCCCTATTTAAGATAATAGATTATTATTTGTAATAACATGTATAATTAATTAATTTTGAATTTTAAAACATTTTATTTTTGTCCATTGTTTAGGGACTAAGTTACTAGGAGGCTACCACAGGGGAGTGGCTAAAAAATTAAAATTGTTTTCTTTAATTATTTTCTAAATACATTTATAAAGAATAACATTTTTTGGGAAGCTAATTTTTTTACTTTTAGTGGTTTTAAAAGTAATGTTACTTATAAGAACTAGTGTTCAAATATGTTATCTAAATTTAATAAAATTTCAGTTTTTTGTTAAATAAAAACTTTTTATGAAGAGTGATTTTTTGGAAACACATAATTTGTTGGCTACCTTGTGTATTAGCAACCTAATCGGGGGATAGTGAAAAAAAATTCTCCCTGGAGGAGTAGGTTAATTATTAAGTTTACGAAGAAAAGTTACTCTAAATAAAAACTTTTGCTCGGTTTAAAAGTATAGTATACCACACAGTTAAAAATCAGTTGACAGCATGAGGAAATAGTGCTGAGAAACCAATGAGGTTGATCCGATACACAATTGTGGGCTTGGTTTAAAATCCAAAACTAACCTCAATGGCTTCTCACATTATTTTCCCACACTGCCAACTGATTATAACTGTGTGTTATACTATTGATTGTTTGCCATTACTCAATCCAGAATAGTAGTATTAGTAATAGAGTGGGGAGGCAAAGCCAGGCTAATAGGGCCTGCCCTAAGCTCCCTAATTTAATAATAATAATATCTTTATTTGCTTTAAGACATAGTCTCTGCAAAGAGTACATTATTTACAATGGTTTTAGCTATAACATAGACACAGCATGTAAGCAGTTAAATATTATAAGTTTGATAAAAAAAAGAAAAAGGTACCTCTACATGAGTAATTAAAATTAATATTTTAAATAATAAATTACAAGAACAGTTTTGAGCTTAATGTTTGTGATAGAGTTTAGTAAATAAATGATGTTACTATTGTCTTAAAGCAAATAAAGATATTATTATTATTATTAAAAACAAGAAAAACCTCCCTAATTTACTAGATCCAAAATCTTATGAAATGATATAGCTTCTAAATAGTTTCTTAGAAATTTGATCATAAAGGTAAAGTTTATAGAGATGGCATAGCAAGAAAACATTTTAAAGAATAAGACAAAATCAAAGCAAAAATTTTAACTCAGGACATAAACTGCCCTGTCATATAAGATAGACTCTATCTTCTCTGAGTCAGACTAAAGTAGTACTCTTATTATTAAGTTTAAATATTTTTTATAAAAGTGTCGCTAATTGCACAAGGTTATCTATTGATGTCACGTGGTACATCTGACATCCATTCGTCTTTTTACAGGACTTGTGTTCAATTTTTAAAAATTTGTAAAAAATCAGAAAATAATCTAATTGATTTGAAATATATACAGGTGTTTACCTTCACGCAATAAATACCAAGTTCTGTTTTAATACGACAGGTATATCTATGGTTTTTGTTGGATCATAAAAGTTAAGCAGCATTGAGCATGTTTAGTGCTGTATGGGTGATTACTGATAATGATACGGATGCATTTACTATCTGAGGACGAGCGAAGTGAGTCTGAAGCAGGTAGGATGAGGGTAGTGAATTCCGTGTAGTGAGGAAAAGTCCCCGAGGACCCCGTACTTGATTTTTTGACACAACATTTTATCCTGTTTTTTTCTCACGATTTAAAATTATTTTTGGTAAGTATTTTTACAATTATTATGGTATTAAAATCCAAATATTGTAGAAACCTATAAGACATTGTAATATAATATATATGTACATATATTATATATATATATATATATATATATATATATATATTATATATATATATATATATATATATATGTTGTTTATATGTTACTTGACTATGATATATTTCTTTATTTTAATTTTTAAGTAAGTCTGAAGTATGAACTCAATGCTTCAGGTTTTTGCTTTATGTTCCGAGGGCAGTTGTAGGAAGTCTGAATTGGTGAGGATGTACGCAGCAAATAGCCTCTATCTTATTATATACTATATACATACATGATAAAGGGTACGACCACCTGAAACATTGGTATGTTTAGTTTTCATTTCGTCTCTATTTTTTTCTTAAAGTGCTAGTATGCAAACGTACACACACACACACACACACACATATATATAATATATATATATATATATATATATATATATTATATATATTATATATATATATTATATATATATATATATGTTTGTGTGTGTCTTTTCATCTAGGTCAATGTAATGAATGGGCCTTTAGCGTTCATGATGAAAATTTGATGGTAAAACATATAATTAAAAAACAACCAATACACAATGAACTTCTTCTAAATGGGCATAGGCCGGCAAAGCAGTGGTGGAAGGCTGAGATCCCTGAACTTTATCATTTTCCCATCTCTAATTGATTTTTATCAACATAATTTTAATATTGTAATGTGTTGTTTGTTTTATTCTTTGCTGTTACAGGTCTATACGAGTTAATAAATAGTCTTCAGGTGGATAAATTCAACATCCTGACCTGTCCATTCTGTTTCCATAAGACATCACGTAAAGGTGACATGAAAAAGCATCTTTATCTCAAGCACGATCCGAATCCTGTTTTGTTTAGGTGCACATCATGCTCGTATGGAGCTAAGCAGAAGAGCGACCTTAAGAAACACATGCTGATCAAGCATGGTAGTATTATAAGAGATTTACACGTGATAGGCCACGACAGGTAAACTTTAGATTCTGCAAAGACTGAGGTCTAAAAAGATCGTTCTATTTAAAAACAGAGTATTTACAACATTTTTTGGATTTTTTTAAATATTTTTTTTGGAAACAACCTCCATTACTTAGTAGTAACAAAGTACTATGCAAAACCAAAACAGTCATCTCTCTAGCTACTTTTTAAACTTTGGGAGGAATCCCATCTCATTAACCAATACCAGAATCTTAAAAGTTATATCTCTAACTATGATGAGAACAATCTAGTGACAAATACCAGAACTAAAACAGTCATCTCTTTAGAGACTACACATACATGCTCTTTGGGATTTGACTATTTTTTTTTTAAAGCTTATTCATGTTTTATTAACATGAATTTATTTATTTATAATTTATTACATTATTAGTTAGTTTATACATACATACTATAAATAAGTCATGAAGTTTGACAAAAATTTAGGCACTTTACAATTTTTGATTATTAACATTGATAATTAAAATAATATAGTGACGAAGTACTACTAGTGCCATCCCATTACCAATACAGGAACTAAACAGTCATCTCTTTACATAATACATTCTCTTTAGGATTTGACAATTAAAATAATCTAGTGACAAAGTACTACTAGCACATCCTATTAACCAATTACCAGAACTAAAACAGTCATCTCTTTACTAATACATTCTCTTTAGGATTTGACCAATTAAAATAATCTAGTGACAAAGTACTACTAGCACCATCCTATTAACCAATACCAGAACTAAAACAGTCATCTCTTTACATAATACTTTCTTTAGGATTTGACCAATTAAAATAATCTAGTGACAAAGTACTACTAGCACATCCCAATACCAGAACTAAGTCATCTCTTTACATAATACATACTCTTTAGTTTGACATCTAGTGACAAAGTACTCTCATCCTATTAACCAATCCATAAAGTCATCTCTTTACATAATACATACTCTTTAGAGTTTGACCAATTAAATAATCTAGTGACAAAGTACTACTAGCACATCCTATTAACCAATACCAGAACTAAGTCATCTCTTTACATAATACATACTCTTTAGGATTTGACCAATTAAAATAATCTAGTGACAAAGTACTACTAGCACCATCCTATTAACCAATACAGAACTAAGTCATCTCTTTACATAATACATACTCTTTAGGATTTGACCAATTAAAATAATCTAGTGACAAAGTACTACTAGCGCATCCATAACCATACCATAACTAAGTCATCTCTTTACATACATACTCTTTAGGATTTGACCAATTAAATAATCTAGTGACAAAGTACTACTAGCATCCCATTAACCAATACAGAAAGTCATCTCTTTACATAATACTACTCTTTAGGATTTGACCAATTAAATAATCTAGTGACAAAGTACTACTAGCACCATCCATTAACCAATACCAAACTAAGTCATCTCTTTACATAATACATACTCTTTAGGATTTGACCAATTAAAATAATCTAGTGACAAAGTACTACTAGCACATCCATTAACAATACCCAACTAAGTCATCTCTTTACATAATACATACTCTTTAGGATTTGACCAATTAAAATAATCTAGTGACAAGTACTACTAGCACCATCCATTAACCAATACCAGAACTAAGTCATCTCTTTACATAATACATACTCTTTAGGATTTGACCAATTAAAATAATCTAGTGACAAAGTACTACTAGCACCATCCTATTAACCAATACCAGAACTAAGTCATCTCTTTACATAATACATACTCTTTAGGATTTGACCAATTAAAATAATCTAGTGACAAAGTACTACTAGCACCATCCTATTAACCAATACCATAACTAAGTCATCTCTTTACATAATACATACTCTTTAGGATTTGACCAATTAAAATAATCTAGTGACAAAGTACTACTAGTAAGTCATTCTTTTATACATACTCTTTAGGATTGACAATTAAAATCTAGTGACAAAGTACTACTAGCACCATCCTATTAACCAATACAGAACTAAGTCATCTCTTTACATAATACATACTCTTTAGGATTTGACCAATTAAAATAATCTAGTGACAAAGTACTACTAGCACCATCCTATTAACCAATACAAGAACTAAGTCATCTCTTTACATAATACACTCTTTGGATTTTGACCTAATCTAGTGACAAAGTACTACTAGCACCATCCATTACCAATCAAGAACTAAACAGTTATCTTTCTAGCTATACTACATACATTTTGGGATTCAGCTGTTCCTCTAGGTAGAATAAATTCTCTAAGGTTTCATTTCTCTAGTCACAACAATTTAATCGACATTTTTTTAGTTTTTGTGATAAATATAGGTCATTAGTGACTTCCAATGGTGAAATGAGGTTTGTAATCATTGAAGCAGACATAGAGATATATACTAGAGGAAGCATAGCCTATCTTAATACATTGAGAGGCCTGAAACATTTTTAGTGGGGCTCTGTGTAACCTCATTGAAACCTCCTCCAAGAGGGAGTTGAGGTTATAATTGATCCATTGTTTTGGGCTTCCCACAGATTGTTTGTGTTGTGATTTGTATTTTAAACATTCTACTATATAATTTACTGTTTTTTTGTTCTGTTTATTTGATAATCGAATGTGGTCAGGTTACTTTTTCGATGTTTCAAATATTACCAATAGGGCCCCTCTAGTAATATATCTCTATGGAAGCGAAGAGGTATTCTTTTTGTTTTTATTTAATTCAAATAAGCTGCTAAGTGAGAGCTTTTTAGGTTATTAATTTTACCAAAAACTTGATTCTTGTCATTATTTATCTTTACCAAATATTTGATGTATATATTACCGATTGTACAATTTTTTACAAATATTTTTATTATTTAGTTTAAAATTTAAAGTAAACTTAAAGCTGTTCTTTGGGGAAAAAAATGTGATAAAAGTTATTATCTCTAGTCCTTAACTAAATGTATAGTGAAAAAGAATATCAAGTTGTCCGACTTCCCTTAAAAACTTTGACCAGTTACAATAAAATTTGATAATTAAAATTGTCAAATTATAAACGGCTGATAGTGTTATTTTAAAAATAAAAATAGATAAGAATAGAAGATGAATGTTAATTGTCAAAATATTTTGTAAACAAACCCTTCGTGTTGTTTTATTTGTGCCCAAAACGAAAAAAAAAAAATTGTTATTGCTTTGTTTGAATTTCTATCAGAAAAAATAATTTTAATGAATGCCAAGCAACATGCCAACTGCTTAACTTCCTCTACAGTACCTCAAGAATCTAAATGTAGTCCTAGCAGTTGAAAAGTTCTTCTGTTGACATCAGCACATGTTTCAACAGCCTGAAATACTCGAGTTAAATAACTTTCTATTCCATTCCACTATAATGGTACAACCTTAGAATAATACTATATATAGAAGGAGCACTACTGATAACACGAAAGGCGGTTCACTGGTGGACTTAAGTAATGCTGCCACCCTAACAATATACAATTTTCTTATTAAAAAGTTGGCAATTCTTCCGGTTGCTGAATTATTATGTTCTATTATTAATAAATGATTGATTATTCATAAAATACTAATATAAATATCGGTGGATTACAATATTTTAAGTATTTTAAATTGTAGTTTAACTTTTTTAATTAAAAATATATTAAAAGTAGTCCTCGTCAACTAAATGTAGATTCTTGTATTCCGCTATCCTCTTGCTATCTAAGACCGGTTTTATTAAATACTTAGCATGTGTTTTAAGTTATTATAATAGTCCTTTACGATCTTTCTTTATTATTGGATATTTATGACACATATTTAAAATAATATTTTGTTGTTAGAGTGGTACCCCTACTTAAGTCCACCAGTCAACCAGCTTTCGTGTTATCAGTAGAATTACATTGTGTTTACGGTCCTGTGCTACATCTATATTAGTATTATTCTAAGGGTACGACTCATTTAATTTCAACTTTTGACAATTGTAGATTTGTTCAAACGCTATAGATGTCTAGTCTAAAATAATTTTTATGAATAACCCTACATTGTAAGACATAAAAGGTGAATGAATTCAAAATGTGTAGATTCGAAAGTACATATAAATGTGATCTTAATTTTTTTATATTTTCTTAGAACTGGAGATAATCTTTATAACAAAAATCAAATTAGTCTTTTTTTTTTATTTTTTAAAAAAATGTTTCTGTTGGTAGGAGTATACAAAATTAAAAAAAAATCTTAATAAATAAAGTGTTATTCTATGGTAATCATCAGTGGCTTTATTAACAAGTTGATGTTAATAAGCCAATAATAATAATAAATAATAACATAATTAATAATTATGCTGACTTCTTTTTTTTATGAAGTGATTAAACTTAAGCTTAGTCAAATTTTTTATTGTTTATGACATGAAATGTATTTTTCAAGTTTATATCAAAGAAGTATTTTATTTATTTTTAAGTTACATTTCACTAAAAAGATTTTTTTTAAAAGAAATAATTTTATGTTTATTTTTATTAAAATTATGTTATGTAAAAAAAAATAAAAAATAATTTTTATGAGTTGGTTATTTCGTTTTAATTTTTCCTAAAATATTTGGTTTTAATAAATACAAAGACATTTGCTGACTCTTTAGTGAAATAAAAAATTAAAGAAACACTGGATACTTTGGATTTGATTCTTTATATACCAGGGGGGGGGGGGTTCAGCTTCACCGATTTGGTTATTCCGCAGCTGCACCGGACCTCCAAGTCCGGGACCCAAAGAGTTTTTAGATTTTTTATTTTGATGAAATTGAGCACCTAGCGGTGGTTCATTATGGGTGAAAGATTAGATTGAGATTAGTGTTCTCAACTGATCACAACCATATGCAATAGCATTGTACAAACAGCTCAACCAATGATGGAACTTTGTGCAAAAATGTAGAAACAAATTATATCCAAGGAATAAAATACACTTAATAAATATTTCATAATTATTAACATTTATTTAACAGACTTTTATGGCATTTCATGGAAAATAAGTCAGTCTTAAGAAAGGTAAGATGATTACAATGTTAACAGATTTAATGCCACAGTTTTTGTTGAAGATCACACACTACAACAAGAGTTGCCAGCTGAAAGAACCATTACTAAAGTAATATATAAAAATATTTTACATGATTGAAAGTAAATTTGGTCTTTTAAAATATTAATTTATTCCTCTGGAATTATATAATATTATATTGCTGTTTTTTAGCAATATAATATTATATTGCTGTTCTTTTAGCAATGTAATATTATATTACTGTTTTTTTAGCAATATAATATTATATTGCTGTTTTTTAGCAATATAATATTATATTGCTGTTTTTTAGCAATGCAATATTATATTGCTGTTATTTAGCAATATAATATTATATTGCTGCTCTTTTAGCAATGTAATATTATATTCCTGTTTCTTTAACAATATGATATTATATAGCTGTTTCTTTAGCAATGTAATATTATATTACTGTTTTTTTTAGCAATATAATATTATATTGCTGTTTAGCAATGCATATTATATTGCTGTTTTTTTTAATATTATATTGCTGTTTTTTGCAATATAATATATATTGCTGTTTTTTAGCAATGTAATATTATATTGCGTTTTTGTAATATTATATTGCTGTTTTTTAGCAATGTAATATTATATTGCTGTTTTTTTGCAATGCAATATTATATTGCTGTTTTTTTTTAGCAATATAATATTATATCATTTTGATACTACCGAGTTTTGAAAACATGAATAGTTGACACAATATAATTGTGCGAGAGACACCAAGGAAATGTAACAAGCAAAATGCAATGCTACATCTGGGAACTGTTCCATCATTCGACATTCGTCATCATTGATGGCTCGACATAATGTCATGTCCCACTCTGTTTCGTTACGTCTAACTCATCAGGGCGCCGACAGAGCCTGAACTCACTCTGACCTTCAATTAATTCCGAAGAATATAATGTGAAGTACTTACCAGAGACGAGCGGTGCTCTCTTACCGCCATCATGCATGGCAAGCAAAACATATATCATTTTGATACTACCGAGTTTTGAAAACATGAATAGTTGACACAATATAATTGTGCGAGAGACACCAAGGAAATGTAACAAGCAAAATGCAATGCTACATCTGGGAACTGTTCCATCATTCGACATTCGTCATCATTGATGGCTCGACATAATGTCATGTCCCACTCTGTTTCGTTACGTCTAACTCATCAGGGCGCCGACAGAGCCTGAACTCACTCTGACCTTCAATTAATTCCGAAGAATATAATGTGAAGTACTTACCAGAGACGAGCGGTGCTCTTACCGCCATCATGCATGGCAAGCAAAACATATATCATTTGATACTACCGAGTTTTGAAAACATGAATAGTTGACACAATATAATTGTGCGAGAGACACCAAGGAAATGTAACAAGCAAAATGCAATGCTACATCTGGGAACTGTTCCATCATTCGACATTCGTCATCATTGATGGCTCGACATAATGTCATGTCCCACTCTGTTTCGTTACGTCTAACTCATCAGGGCGCCGACAGAGCCTGAACTCACTCTGACCTTCAATTAATTCCGAAGAATATAATGTGAAGTACTTACCAGAGACGAGCGGTGCTCTCTTACCGCCATCATGCATGGCAAGCAAAACATATATCATTTTGATACTACCGAGTTTTGAAAACATGAATAGTTGACACAATATAATTGTGCGAGAGACACCAAGGAAATGTAACAAGCAAAATGCAATGCTACATCTGGGAACTGTTCCATCATTCGACATTCGTCATCATTGATGGCTCGACATAATGTCATGTCCCACTCTGTTTCGTTACGTCTAACTCATCAGGGCGCCGACAGAGCCTGAACTCACTCTGACCTTCAATTAATTCCGAAGAATATAATGTGAAGTACTTACCAGAGACGAGCGGTGCTCTCTTACCGCCATCATGCATGGCAAGCAAAACATATATCATTTGATACTACCGAGTTTTGCAAAACATGAATAGTTGACACAATATAATTGTGCGAGAGACACCAAGGAAATGTAACAAGCAAAATGCAATGCTACATCTGGGAACTGTTCCATCATTCGACATTCGTCATCATTGATGGCTCGACATAATGTCATGTCCCACTCTGTTTCGTTACGTCTAACTCATCAGGGCGCCGACAGAGCCTGAACTCACACTGACCTTCAATTAATTCCGAAGAATATAATGTGAAGTACTTACCAGAGACGAGCGGTGCTCTCTTACCGCCATCATGCATGGCAAGCAAAACATATATCATTTTGATACTACCGAGTTTTAAAACATGAATAGTGACAATATAATTGTGCGAGAGACACCTAGGAAATGTAACAAGCAAAATGCAATGCTACATCTGGGAACTGTTCCATCATTCTACATTCGTCATCATTGATGGCTCGACATAATGTCATGTCCCACTCTGTTTCGTTACGTCTAACTCATCAGGGCGCCGACAGAGCCTGAACTCACTCTGACCTTCAATTAATTCCGAAGAATATAATGTGAAGTACTTACCAGAGACGAGCGGTGCTCTCTTACCGCCATCATGCATGGCAAGCAAAACATATATCATTTTGATACTACCGAGTTTTGAAAACATGAATAGTTGACACAATATAATTGTGCGAGAGACACCAAGGAAATGTAACAAGCAAAATGCAATGCTACATCTGGGAACTGTTCCATCATTCGACATTCGTCATCATTGATGGCTCGACATAATGTCATGTCCCACTCTGTTTCGTTACGTCTAACTCATCAGGGCGCCGACAGAGCCTGAACTCACTCTGACCTTCAATTAATTCCGAAGAATATAATGTGAAGTACTTACCAGAGACGAGCGGTGCTCTCTTACCGCCATCATGCATGGCAAGCAAAACATATATCATTTGATACTACCGAGTTTTGCAAAACATGAATAGTTGACACAATATAATTGTGCGAGAGACACCTAGGAAATGTAACAAGCAAAATGCAATGCTACATCTGGGAACTGTTCCATCATTCGACATTCGTCATCATTGATGGCTCGACATAATGTCATGTCCCACTCTGTTTCGTTACGTCTAACTCATCAGGGCGCCGACAGAGCCTGAACTCACTCTGACCTTCAATTAATTCCGAAGAATATAATGTGAAGTACTTACCAGAGACGAGCGGTGCTCTCTTACCGCCATCATGCATGGCAAGCAAAACATATATCATTTTGATACTACCGAGTTTTGAAAACATGAATAGTTGACACAATATAATTGTGCGAGAGACACCTAGGAAATGTAACAAGCAAAATGCAATGCTACATCTGGGAACTGTTCCATCATTCGACATTCGTCATCATTGATGGCTCGACATAATGTCATGTCCCACTCTGTTTCGTTACGTCTAACTCATCAGGGCGCCGACAGAGCCTGAACTCACTCTGACCTTCAATTAATTCGAAGAATATAATTGATCTAAGATTCTTCGGAATTAATTGAAGGTCAGATGAGTTCACTCGGCGCCCTGATGAGTTAGACGTAACGAAACAGATGGGACATGACATTATGTCGAGCCATCAATGATGACCGAATATGGAACAGTTCCCAGATGTAGCATTGCATTTTGCTTGTTACATTTCCTTGGTGTCTCTCGCACAATTATATTGTGTCAACTATTCATGTTTTCAAAACTCGGTAGTATCAAATGATATATGTTTTGCTTCCATGCATGATGGCGGTAAGAGAGCACCGCTCGTCTCTGTAAGTACTTCACATTATATTCTTCGGAATTAATTGAAGGTCAGAGTGAGTTCAGGCTCTGTCGGCGCCCTGATGAGTTAGACGTTACGAAACAGAGTGGGACATGACATATGTCGAGCCATCAATGATGACGAATGTCGAATGATGGAACAGTTCCCAGATGTAGCATTGCATTTTGCTTGTTACATTTCCTGGTGTCTCTCGCACAATATATTGTGTCAACTATTCATGTTTCAAACTCGGTAGTATCAAAATGATATATGTTTTGCTTGCCATGCATGATGGCGGTAAGAGAGCACCGCTCGTCTCTGGTAAGTACTTCACATTATTTCTTCGGAATTAATTGAAGGTCAGAGTGTTCAGGCTCTGTCGGCGCCTGATGAGTTAGACGTAACGAAACAGAGTGGACATGACATTATGTCGAGCCATCAATGATGACGAATGTCGAATGATGGAACAGTTCCCAGATGTAGCATTGCATTTTGCTTGTTACATTTCCTGGTGTCTCTCGCACAATTATATTGTGTCAACTATTCATGTTTTGCAAAACTCGGTAGTATCAAAATGATATATGTTTTGCTTGCCATGCATGATGGCGGTAAGAGAGCACCGCTCGTCTCTGGTAAGTACTTCACATTATATTCTTCGGAATTAATTGAAGGTCAGAGTGAGTTCAGGCTCTGTCGGCGCCCTGATGAGTTAGACGTAACGAAACAGAGTGGGACATGACATTATGTCGAGCCATCAATGATGACGAATGTCGAATGATGGAACAGTTCCCAGATGTAGCATTGCATTTGCTTGTTACATTTCCTAGGTGTCTCTCGCACAATTATATTGTGTCAACTATTCATGTTTTTGCAAAACTCGGTAGTATCAAAATGATATATGTTTGCTTGCCATGCATGATGGCGGTAAGAGAGCACCGCTCGTCTCTGGTAAGTACTTCACATTATATTCTTCGGAATTAATTGAAGGTCAGAGTGAGTTCAGGCTCTGTCGGCGCCCTGATGAGTTAGACGTAACGAAACAGAGTGGGACATGACATTATGTCGAGCCATCAATGATGACGAATGTCGAATGATGGAACAGTTCCCAGATGTAGCATTGCATTTTGCTTGTTACATTTCCTAGGTGTCTCTCGCACAATTATATTGTGTCAACTATTCATGTTTTGCAAAACTCGGTAGTATCAAAATGATATATGTTTTGCTTGCCATGCATGATGGCGGTAAGAGAGCACCGCTCGTCTCTGGTAAGTACTTCACATTATATTCTTCGGAATTAATTGAAGGTCAGAGTGAGTTCAGGCTCTGTCGGCGCCCTGATGAGTTAGACGTAACGAAACAGAGTGGGACATGACATTATGTCGAGCCATCAAGGATGACGAATGTCGAATGATGGAACAGTTCCCAGATGTAGCATTGCATTTTGCTTGTTACATTTCCTTGGTGTCTCTCGCACAATTATATTGTGTCAACTATTCATGTTTTGCAAAAACTCGGTAGTATCAAAATGATATATGTTTTGCTTGCCATGCATGATGGCGGTAAGAGAGCACCGCTCGTCTCTGGTAAGTACTTCACATTATATTCTTCGGAATTAATTGAAGGTCAAGTGAGTTCAGGCTCTGTCGGCCCTGATGAGTTAGACGTAACGAACAGAGTGGGACATGACATTATGTCGAGCCATCAATGATGACGAATGTCGAATGATGGAACAGTTCCCAGATGTAGCATTGCATTTTGCTTGTTACATTTCCTAGGTGTCTCTCGCACAATTATATTGTGTCAACTATTCATGTTTGCAAAACTCGGTAGTATCAAATGATATATGTTTTGCTTGCCATGCATGATGGCGGTAAGAGAGCACCGCTCGTCTCTGGTAAGTACTTCACATTATATTCTTCGGAATTAATTGAAGGTCAGAGTGAGTTCAGGCTCTGTCGGCGCCCTGATGAGTTAGACGTAACGAAACAGAGTGGGACATGACATTATGTCGAGCCATCAATGATGACGAATGTCGAATGATGGAACAGTTCCCAGATGTAGCATTGCATTTTGCTTGTTACATTTCCTTGGTGTCTCTCGCACAATTATATTGTGTCAACTATTCATGTTTTCAAAACTCGGTAGTATCAAAATGATATATGTTTTGCTTGCCATGCATGATGGCGGTAAGAGAGCACCGCTCGTCTCTGGTAAGTACTTCACATTATATTCTTCGGAATTAATTGAAGGTCAGAGTGAGTTCAGGCTCTGTCGGCGCCCTGATGAGTTAGACGTAACGAAACAGAGTGGGACATGACATTATGTCGAGCCATCAATGATGACGAATGTCGAATGATGGAACAGTTCCCAGATGTAGCATTGCATTTTGCTTGTTACATTTCCTTGGTGTCTCTCGCACAATTATATTGTGTCAAATATAATATTATATTACTGTTTTTTAGCAATGTAATATTATATTACTATTTCTTTAGCAATATAATATTATCAATAAAAAATGCATCCTCGTTTTGTATTTTATGAAAAATAGGTTATATCGGGACATATTTAGTTTCGTCAGGATTTTAAATTTGAGTGGAACAAAGGTGTCAATATTAGGACGCCTGGCAACCCTAGTATTAAACGTAATTTCAGTACATAATACGACCCCCTGACTCCACTTGCCGGATTTGTCCTGTGTCCCACTCAACCTCAGCTTAAATCTAGTAACTCTACAATGTAGCCAACCGTCAGTTAAACCCTAACAGTTTAAACCTAACTGTTAAACCTTAACAGTTAAGCCCTAACTGTTAAACCCTAACCCTATTACTACAAGCATTTTTTTTTGTAAATGCTACATCGCTACTTTCCATGAAGCATTTATGTATTAAATTTGTTGTATATCGGTTCGGTGAACCATTCTAATATGAACACGTAGATATTCGTTTCTTTTGAATTTCTTCTCACAGATGTGACACTGAAACTTCCTTTCATTCTTACACTCGTACGTGAGGTGTCGATTTAATTTAGCCTTTTCTTTGTACGATCTGCCACAGGTCTGACAAAAGAATCTACCTGTAAACAAATTGAAATTTCAGGTTATAAACAAAAATAATTTAAAATAAATAGAGTCCGGGGTACCTTGGCACTTCTCCTCATCATATGGGATTTTAGACCAAGAGCCCAGGGGTGTTTTGTTAATAAAAAGTGTAATGGCTGGAACCGGTCTCAATTTTTTGTAAATATCTTCCTGAACAAGGATCTGCAATTCTGCAGACTCGTATCAGATGGGTGTCCTAGGCAGAATGCACTTTACATGTCAAGATCACCACCAAAGTTAATATAAAGTGTAAAGCTGGAAATGGGTTTAATTTTTCGTAAATACCTTTCTGAACAAGGATCTGCAATTCTGCCGACTCGTATCGGATGGGTGTCCCGGGCAGAATCTTTGACCCCTAAAGTGCGTTCTGCCTAGGACGCCCATCCGATACGAGTCGGCAGAATTGCAGATCCTTGTTCAGGAAGGTATTTACAAAAAATTGAGACCGGTTCCAGCCATTACACTTTTTATTAACAAAACACCCCTGGGCTCTTGGTCTATTTGCTTTGCTCCTCAGAATATACAAGTAGTTAAATTTATACTGCAATACGTTTTTGGACTCGCTTCTCTCGTCCTCAGATGGTAAATACATCAGTTTTTATTTCCAGCAGTCAACCATTCTGGCACTCTCCGATTCAGTGCCAGGATGAAACCGATTGAATTGATCCATTTCAGCACTAAAACGTAAAAATCAAGTAGTGGGTACATCAGAACTTAACTATATCGGATTTGCTATGCTTAACATCACTACATCCGACTGGCTTCTCTAGTACTCTAAATATAAAAATAACTACGAATAGAAAAATGTTCTACAGCATATTTTGGACTTGCTTTGCTCATCCTCAGACAGTATATACAAATGTTTTAATGACAGCGGTCACATATCCTGGCACTGACCTCGCTTAATGCTTCTTACATTTTAAGATTCAACTGAAACCATAGATATACTTGTATTGAAACGAAACTTAGTTTACTTATTTATTATGTAAAGGGATATACTTTTACTAAATTTCAACTCAATTAAATCATTTTTTGATTTTCCCAATTTTTTTAAAGATGTATTTAAGTCGTTAAATTAAAATTCAACTAATCCTGAAAATTAGATGATACTTCACACACATGTTGGTCTTATATATGATTACAAGGGTGTTTGATTTCTAACTAATCAACAAAATTTGCATAAATTTTATGAATTTTTGAGTTATTATTGCAGGTTAATCATGACAAAAAAACCTTAATATTGATTTGTGTACCAAGTTTTAACTGTCTTCAAATACAGTCGGTGATAGGATGATAAAAGGCACACACCAATACAAACAGACAACTTAATAAAAATCGCTTAGGAGGTATTAAAAACACTTGAAACAGAAAATTAGGGTGTTATTCAGTCTTTGGATGTTTTTGCCGACACAATCCTTTTACTATATACCTACGGTATTAATGAGGAAAGTATAAACTATCAGTAAGTTCCTTTGTATTGTAAATTCTAATTTGTAAGAAAGACATCACCTGTATTTATTTAGTTCTGTTAGAGCTTCGCTGAACTCCATGCTTCAAAGCGAGATGTAACCGTAAATTTTCTTCCCTTCTGATTTTCTTCCCGCAGTGAGTGCAAGAAAACTTCGGTTCCACATTCTGACACTCGTAGCGCTGGTGTCGAACTAGTAAGCTTTTAACTTTGTACCACTTCCCGCATTCGCATATATGCAAACCTAAAAGAAAAATGTCATATTAAGGCAATCAACAATATGATAGTGAATAATAACAGAAAATCAGTCTCTCCACAAAAGAAAACTTCATTGGCAAAGCGCTTTCAACCAAACTAGAGGCCATCATCAGTGCAAAACCTAACAAACAAGCAAATAAAATAAGTATTTTATAATCTTCTTTTAACACATTATACCATTTTTCTTTCTTTTGTAATAACTTAAATATCTTGTTATAATTATTATAAAAGTATTTTTTATGTGTTATATATAATTTTGAATCGTGTTAAATGAGCCTGTTACTACATGTAAATAAATAAATAAAATAAATACTTGAATCATACCTGAATAAAAAAATAAAAAACAACAAATTAATTAACAAATGATGAGCATAAGTATGTAAAGGAGACAAAAGAAATACAATACAAATACAAAATAAATAAAATAATCACCTGTTTAGTTCTGTTAAAGCTTCGCTGAGCTCCGTGCTTCAAATAAGATGAAACCGTAAATTTTCTTCCCGTAAAATAAAGTTTTATTTTGTAGAGTGACTTCTTTTCTTTCATTATTTATAATAGACTCCATCCACGCTCAGTCTAAAGAGATATGATAGTGGTTACCAATAATTGATAAATATGTTTTACTTATATTATAAATCAGATAATGAAAAAAAACTCCAATAACTCATTTAACTTCTGCTGACAAAAGAGAAGAACGACAAATTGAAAATATTAGAAATAAGAATATATGTAAAATACAGCCATGTACTAGTAGGGACATATTGCCAATAACTTGCATCAAACACCGCTATGCATCAATTCTTTAGCAATTCTACAATGAGCAATATTTTAATTTATAAATTATAAGATACTGTAAAAATATTCATAAAAAAATTGAAATATATAATTAAAAATTGCCTTACCGAAAGTAATTTATATAGTGTTCATAGAACGTTGGCCAAAACTTCCAGGGTGGAACAAGGTTTTATCATTCTAATCAAATATGTAACTTAAGGTAGGATTAATAAAAATTTGTGTCTGTAGTCCTCTGTGAATGAAGTTTGTCATATTTAGAATGTGTTAGCTTAAATTCCGCTATTCATGTGTTCTAGCAACATTGGAAATATTGCTCAGCAGAATTATAGGAGAAAAAATTGGGTATGGGGTACCTCAGAACTTTTCCTCATCACATCGGATTCGCTTCGCTCATCCTCCCTGCTTCGGACTCGCTTCGCTCGTCCTCAGAAATAAAGTTTGCCAAATTTATACTGCAACATGCCTTCGTACTCGCTTTGCTCGACTTCAGATAGTAAATGCATCTGTATCATTCTTAGCAGTCACCCATACAGCACTGACCACGCTCAATGGTCCTTAATTTTTATGATCCAACAAAAATCATAAATATACTTGTCGCATTGAAAAGAATCTTAGTGTACTTATTTATTAGGTAATAATATACACTTGTACCGAATTTAAACTCAAATGGACCATTTCTCAATTTTTTAAACAATTTTTTAAAAAACGTACACAAGTCATTCAATAAAAATTGAACTAATGTTGATAATGAGATGAAACTTGGCACATATGTTAGTCTTAAACATACTCATATGCGTGCCCAAATCTCAATTCGATCGCATATTTTTTCCGAGTTTTGATATTTTTCAAATTTTTTGCTGAGTCATTATTGGGGTTAATGACATCATAAACAATTATTTTCCAAATAGCACAACTATAGCGGTAGACTGATTTTTGTACAAAGTTTCAACTTTCTACCATAAATACACTGGGCGCTACGATGATAACAGACACACACACATACAGACAGACAACTTTGCGAAAACCACTCACGAGGCCTTAAAAACGCCTAACTTCATCCCGGTTTCATTCAAAATTCATCAATGGTTGAATTTTGAAAAATTTAATTTTAAATTTTTTTATGGAAAAAACGTATCAGGGGGACAATTAAACAATTTTATGAGGAATCTCATAAAATTCTTCGTCCATTTTTCAAAAATTACTGTTTTTGAGTCTACCGTTAAAAATAAAATATGAAAAATCTTAATTTAAAAACATGCAGGAGCTTTTATCAAGAATGACTTTTTTTCGAAAAATGATTTTTTTTGTCATTTACACGTATAGGCAACCTCATCCGGGGACCCACTGTATATTCTTGAGTCTCTCCACTTTACAAAACCCAAATCCAATTATGCCATTAAAATATATATATATATATATATATATATATAATATATATATTATATATATATATATATATATATATTATATATATATATATATATATATATATATATATATATAATTATATGAATCATTCCTTTTTTTTGCATGACTATAAATTTAAAAAGTCAATATTTAAAATTCACGTTCTTTTAGAATTGTTTATCTAATAACACATGATGTAATATTTTAAATGGGGCATGTGATAAAATAAATGCTTTTTAGATAGGGTTACTATCTAAAAAAAAAAAAAAAAAACCCCAAATCCCCTCATTCATGAACATAATGTCATAAGCTCTATTTTCCTTAAAAAAATTAAGTAAAAACATTTATGAAAGCAGTGAATGGTTAGAAAAATAAAGAGCTACGGCAAACAACATCTCATTAAAAACAGTGCTGAAAAATCGGTTCAGGGTACCTCCGAACTTTTCCTCATCACATCGGTTTTGCTACGATCGTCCTACCTGCTTCACTTGTCCTCAGATGGTAAATGCATATGTTTCATTCTCAGCGGTCACCCATACAGCACTGACCACGCTCAATGCTGCTTAATTTTTATGATCCAACAAAAATCATGGATATACTTGCCGTATTGAAATGAAAGTTAGTTTATTTATCACGTAAAGGTATGAAAATGTACCTATTTTCAACTCAATTGCATTGTTTCTCGATTTTTTATTTATTTTTTTTAAAAAAGCTTACATACGTCATTCGATAAAAATTGAATTAAAGCTGATAATGATATGAAACTTGGCACATATGATAGTCATATACATAACTACATGCGTGCCAAACCTCAATCCGATCGCATCATTTCTGCATTTTACGATTTTTCAAATTTGTTGCTGACTCATTATTGCAAGTTAATGACGTCAAAAAAAAATGCCGAATAGCACAACTACAGCGGTAGACTCATTTTTGTATTATTTTAACTCTCTAGCATAGATATACTGGGCCCTACGATGATAACAGACACACATACATACGGTTTTGACAGACAACTTTGCCAAAACCACTCGGGAGGCCTTAGAAATGCCTGAAACGGATAATTCCAGTTAGTCCTGGTTTTGGATTTTTTTTCAAACACAATACTTTTCCTATATACCTACGGTATAAATATGAGGAAAAGTAAAAACATTAGCACTATCTGTTGAGGGAATTCATAGCTAGCAATAATAATATATATATATTATATATATATATATATATATATATATATATATAATATATATATATATATATATATATATAATAATACATACTCTTTTAAACATAGCAAATGTAACAAGGAGTCCTTGATACCTAAAAAAAAGTATTAATCAGTTAGGTCTTTAAGCATACCGCATACTAGACCTACCTACTATACTAGAATATTTCATACTAGTTCTCAAATAAGGATTCCCGTAACTTACAAATCTTAATTCAACACAGATTTCTCAAAAACTTGAACAACAAGATCAAGCTCTACTTTCGCGTCAAAATCAGCCGTACTGCTACATTCAATCTTATAAAAATACAAGGAAAACAAAAAGACACTTATTTTTTATCATTATATTTGTATATAAATAATTCTATAAATATATATTTTTTTTGTATTTTTTTTCAATTTATTTTTCATTTCTAATAATAATAAATCATAATGCAGAATAAAAATAATGTATAAAAATTATAAGTATAAAAAAAAGCACACAAAACTTCATATAAAAAAATATAAAAAAGTAATATTAATTAACGGAGAATTTTGTCCTGTAAATAATATCAAGCCAAGATAATAAATTTGTGAAGTTTCAAGTTCATAAAAAAAGGAATTATTTAAAACAAATTAATATTTATTTGTTAATAAGTTTATTTGAAAAAGGAATTACACATAATGTTAATATTCCTCTGTTAATAAGTCTATTTAACGAAGGAATATCCCATTTAGTTAATATCCCTTTGTTATGAATATAATATCCCTTTGATATTCTATTTGACAAAGGAATATCCCATTTTGCTTAATATCCCTTTGTTAATAAGCCTATTTGACAAAGGAATATCCCATTTGCTTAATATCCCTTTGTTAATAAGCCTATTTGACAAAGGAATATCACATTTGGTTAATATTCCTTTGTTTATAAGTCTATTTGACAAAGGAATATCCCATTTGGTTAATATCCCTTTGTTAATGAGTCTATTTGACAAAGGAATATCCCTTTGTTAATAAGTCTATTTGACAAAGGAATATCACATTTGGTTAATCTCCCTTCGATATTCTATTTGACAAAAGAATATCCAATTTGGTTAATATTCTTTTGTAAGTCTATTTGACAAAGATATATCAACTGGTACTACTAAAAGATATATGAATTGCAATATTTCACAAATTGATTACTCCTATAGCTCTCTGTAATTTTGAAAATTCTAGTCAAGCACACTTTTCTTTAAGGTAAAATACTTACAATCGGTACTTAATTTGCAAGTAATTAATTTAAAATAAAATTAATTGTAATTTATGATTTCTACAAAGAAACATCGCCGTGCTGAACAAAAAATATCAACACGATCCTTTTTTTATAAAATTAACACAATATTTCTCCTATATATTTCAGTAAGCAGGCTTATAAAGTAAAATTAACAAAAAATTTAATTAGTTCAAACGATAGAAAGACTATTGTGAAAAGACAGTAACATGCAGATATTCACTTGTCAGAAAAGAAGTATTTAATAAATTTATTATTATTTTTTCGATAGTTTCGATCTCACATTGTGCAGATCTTGTTACCAATATCTTCGTAAGAAAAAAGTAGGCAAATATCTTTACTTTAGATCAGGGGGGTTTAATGTAAATAGAGAATAGTTTGGAATCGATTATTGCAAGCTGCTAGAATTCAGTTGCGGAGGACCGGTGTGGACAACTCACAAACTAACCTCAGTAGCTTTCAAAAAAATGACAGATTATAACCAGAGGTTCTGTGGAAGTTCAACGATGACGGCCATGCAAAGCTCTTCGGCTAACTAAAAGTATTTCTATACCAAGTATGAAAAATCAATTTCAAACTGAATGTGATCAAAAAGCAGGAAATCAAGCCACACCCACTCTGTTGAAAGGTAGGTCCACCGCCGTGCTAGCGTCAACCGGAATTCAAATTTCCCCACCAATGAAGTCGACCGCCTCATTGTTTAAGTATCTATTATCACTTCATTGGATTAATAAGATTAATAAAATGACAGGAATACCAAAATTCTTCAATGTAGTACCACAAGGGACTCACTTACTTTCTCATTTTATCTAAATTTTCTTTCTCATTTTAATAATTAGATTTTTACAGTCCAGTTATAGTATCAAGTAAATACAATTCTTAAAAAACAGTGTGCCCAACATTAAAAAACAAAACAATTAAGAAACTACAAAGTGATTAGACGTTTTTTAGCAGTATTTCATTTTTTTAAACTACCAATATTATTACTAATATCATTCCTTATATTATCTTCAATTTTATATTTACTTTAAACATTTATATAATTATAAATCAATTTAAAAATAAGAAATAAAAAAATGTGATAAAAATAATTAAAATAAAAATACGATAAAATAAACAAAAGTCTTATCGCGAGGAACTGGAATTTTAATATTAAAATAAAAATTAATTTAATTAGTGTTTTAATTAATTAAAATGTGAAAATAAGTGCAAATTAATCTTATAAAAATTGTTCTTACTTTTGAAACAATTGGGTGAATAACTAAGCAATAGTGATTGTTAGAGGTGTATTTATGGGTATTAAGAAATTTCAAATTTGGTATTTGTCTTACTTTATAACTGTTTGTGCTTCAAACGATTTTTTAAACAATCAGATCTTCTAATAAAGTAAATAATAGTTTAAAATGGATTTTTTTTCTTCAATTTTCAAAGACTTGCTTAAATATAAAAAATAGACTATCGCAACATATAATATTTATAATTTCTTGCTTTAATTACCCATAATACCTCTTTTTAATTTTAATAAAATTCATGCAACAATATCAATTAAAACGTGAGACAAAAAATATATATAAATTATAAAAAAAAAACAAGCACAAAAACATTAAAAAATATTGATAATATATACATAAAAATAATACTTTATCTGTTACTGCTAAAAATGTTGTTAAAAATTAATTAGAAAATTTAACAAGGAACATAATTTTTTTAAATAAAATAAGTGTGAAGATAATTAAAAACTTAAAATCATTTTATTCTTGAAAAAAATAGTTAAATTGGCAGATTAAAGTAACATGTTTGAAAGTAGTAATGTATTTTTAATAATGGCATCAACAGTATTTTTATTTCAAATATAGTTTTTACATTCTCATTTTATATAATTAATAAAACACAATATTCAAAAAAATTATTTATTATACTTTGTCTATATCACAATATTAATACAATTTATTCGGATGCGTTTCGGGACGTTTCCCATCTTCAGTGTATAAATAAACTAAACTGAACTAGTATAAACAAAACTAAACTAGACTGTTTAGTTATTTATACACTGAAGATGGGAAACGTCTCGAAACGCATCTAAATAAATTGTATTAATATTGTGATATAGACGAAGTATAATAAATAAGTTTTTTTTAATTTTGTGTTTTATTAATTATATAAAATGTGCAATTATCACAAAATCTCGGTCCAAACAACAAATTTCGTTATTAACATTCTCATGTTTATATTGGTTCAAATTTTAATCATAATTTTGCACCCTAACATTTTTTAAGGTTAACTTTCGAGTAAATAAAAAAATACAAATAAATCAATGTTTCCTCAGTCGAGATCTAGAAGAATGAAATGTAAATTTTGCATTAAAAAAAGTAGTGCATAGTATGAGATAACAATATGAACATATTATGAGATAAATATAATTCCACATTACCTTAAAAATAACTTTGACGCCATTTTCAAAACCTGATAGTTAAATTCAACTCTCGTTTATGAAAAATTGAAATCATTAGAATAACGATAAAATTAATGGGGTGTACCTCGTAATCGAACAAACATTATAATAATAAATAGTAACATACATTATTTATAGATTTAAGGCCTATGAGTATACTATAATATAATTAATGCCTTCGGTAATTTAAATTTTATAAGCTATTATAAAAATGGAAGCCTAGGCTTATCTTTTATAAAGACAGATGAATGGGACACCCAGTGGTAGTAAGGATAGAGAAGTAGGGTCGGAGATCAAAACGCACATTTAGGTCTATATTAATCAAAATTAAACTTAGCATTAAAAATGCTTAGTCAATTTTAAAATTGTAGAAGCCTTAACATCCTGCCTACCATTTTCCCAGTACTTTTTTGTTTCAATTTAAAATTGATAAAATATCAAAATTATTTTAATTTGTTTAAAAAAAGTTTTTTATTAGCTTTTTTAAATTTTAATTTGACTCATTGATAATTAATTTATACTCACTAGGTATCACCGATCAATGAAATTCGTTCAGCACCTTATAATAGCTTAATTTAACTTAAATCATTTCACAATCACTTTTGTAATATAATATATACACACACAAAAAAAGGCATTTCTTTTCTTTTTAACTGATTAAATTATAAAATAATATTATGAATAGATCTTTTAAAATATCACTACAGAAAATTAAACTTACAAAATAATAACTAAAATTAAAAAGCACTAAAAATAATATTTAAAAGAAGAATGTTATACATTTTGGATAATTTAGATGTAAACCGCACTCAGTAAGCAGAAAATTAATACTTCAGACAAAACATTTTTTTTTAAAAGTGCATGCATGCAGTTTACCTTTAGTATTATATGTACATAAATAAAGAATAGAAGGTAATAATACTGAAATTTTGTTTACCAATGTCTAAATAAGTTTGGTTTGTTTCCGAAAAATACTTTTAATTACACAAAAACAAGTTATGAATCTTCGGCTTTTTATACAAAAAAAGTCCATTTAATTTTAAGATTTTGGTAAATTTCTGGCAAAGGAACTTCTAACAGGAAATTTTAAAAAAATTATTGTTAATTTAATTTAATGCTAATTTTAAAAATACTATTCTAAATGACATAATAAATTAAGCTAGCCTAAAGACTAAGATTTGTAACTCAAATAAACCTGATAGTATTAAATGTAAAGTATATAAAAAAGAAATTTCAGTGTTTCAAATGCACTAAATAGAAAATCGAGAATGTACTTAAAAATATATATTATGATATCTAAGGTTATAAACTCTGCAGTTTAAAAGTTTGCAACACCAATGAATTTCCTGTTTCTAAAATCATGTGAGAAAGTAAGTAGTAATTAACAATCTGAGTGAAAATAAAGCTGTAAAAAGGCTAATAATACATCCATATTGAGTCGGAAAAAAATGTAAAAGTTTTATATTATCTTGAAAACAAATTAAAAAAAATTTGTGGCCTCTATAGTGAAACCATGAGAATAACATTAAAACCCATGGTTTTTTACACTACAATTTCAACCATTATCAATACAATTGACAAATCAGTAAAAGCTATAATACAAGGTTATAACAACAGACTATAATAAATTATAGTCTGTTGTAAGTAAGTAACTTGGGCAATACTTGGAATTACGACTATATATGAAGCAAGTGTTCACTTTTAACTAGTTGGATACGATCTAAGTTTACAAAATGCACATTAGCCCACGTGCATTTTATATATAAAAAATATCAATGTTTATATTATTATGTCAATATTATGTTTCTTTTTTTATACATATAAAAAGAAAATTTAATATATAAGACATAAATTTGAGAGTTTTAAGAAGGATTGAAGTCTTTAAGAACCCCCTTTTAAGCTAATTTTAGCACTGACTTAAAATTTAAGTCTGAAAGTTCAAACTTACAAAATTTTAGAAACAGGACTTTGAAATAATAATATCAATCAGAATTTAATATTTTAAATAATCTGGACAAGCTAACAGACAAAAAAAAGAATAAAATAATGAATCATTAGACTCAAAATTAAACTTATAAATTGTTGGTACAAATAACTTTGGTAGAACTAATACTGTTTTTTAACACAACTTGAATGTAAATTCATTTTTGAATAAATTTAATTTGGTTTAACTTCCCGTTCCATGATAGCAAGCTCATAAGCACATTTTTTATTTAAAAAATCGTTCAAAACAGAGTAACAAGGAAATGTTTTTCGTGAAAAAAGATTCTGCCCACAGTGAAAGCAAAGAGTGGATGGACACTGATTCAACTGTTACACCAGCAGCTTCATTGAAATATCTGTGAAAGCCTCAGCCCGCACATAGTTTAATATGATATTTTGTGATTGTTTCCCATAATAGTTCAACGATTTGTAGTTAGGGACAATTCTATTTCACTGTTGCTAAATACTTTATTTACTCATTCTTTATGATGTATCGCTTGTTTTTCTAAGCACATTTATGTATAATACCTAAAAATTTTAGATATTTTACATATCTAAATAAGCCGCTATGAAGGGTCGGTGATGAACTTCAGAATTTAAAACTAGATAAATTTATTTAACTACATAAATTCCTTTAACTACAATACATAATAATATTTTTAAGTATGGTAGTAAATAGTTTTAGTAATTGACAAAAAAAAAATTCTAATGTAAGATTTTTAATACTTGTTTATAACTTATATTTTTTAGTTCTATGCACGACTAGGTCATTAGTATATCATTTAACATTTAGTCTACGAGAGAAGTAATTTTCTTTTTTAGATATATGCTTGGAAAAACAAAATAATCGTAAAGAATAAATAAATAAAGTAATTTTAACAATAAAATAGTCTGCCTAACGTATGCGATGCTATCAGTCCTATAATTCCAAATCGAATTAGAATCAATACATTGTATCAACCTCTATTGGCACATTGTATTGCGTCCAATTCCTTTTAAAGAATGTACCAAATATAATATCTACTCGCTAAAGTAAGTAATTTCAAGAAGAAAACAATTTTTGGAACAAATACATATAATAATGCCTCTTAATTTTAAAATTAAGTTAGTAATATTTTAAGCCAGAAAATATATTTACCAAAATATCTAAAAAATTAATAAATGGACTTAAAAACAAAAATTAAATTACAAAAAAATGAGGAAAACTAAAAAGGAACTCAAGGAACAGAAATCTAGTAAAACAAACTAGAAAGAAAGTAGTCGAGATGAAATTATGTTTAGATCTTATCAAACAGCTGTTTTTTTAACTAAACTAAGTTATTAGTTTAAACAGCTGATTATTTGCTTTGATTTTTTCCACATATATTTGTACTCAAAGACTCTAATACTTAGAGAGAGAATACAACAGCTTTTACCATTTCTTGGGTAGTTTGGTAGCATAACTGTACATTGTTAACGTCATTTTTTATTTTTCATAATAATTATTATCTATCGCATGTATTCTTTAATTATCTGTGTTGTGTGAAGTTATTTAATGTGGTGTTACTGAAAAATGGGCATCGTTTGTAGAGTTAAGGGTTGCAGAGGGGTGTGGAGTCTCTAGTCTGTAAGAGTAAGTCACATTATGGCACTCAAGTGTCACAGTTCTAGACCTTTTATCGCTGCGTTATATAGCCTAAGTCCTTCCTTTGTTATCCCAGCCTAAGCCTGACTAGGATCGAATAGCACAGTGATAAGAGGTCTGGTAGCGTGACAATATCCATTAGGTGCCATAACTGTACATACTCCTACTCTACAGAGACTAGACTCCCCACCCCTCTACAATTCCTATCAGAGCAAAAATGTATAACGTACCCAACAAAAAGCAGGTATTTTTCAGTGACATCACATTAAATAACTTCATTCAACACAGATAATTAAAAATATATGCGATAAATAATAATCACAACTCATTTTAAATTAATTTCACTTTAAATTCATTTGAGAAAAAAATAGTTGAAACATAATGTGACATTCACGTGAAATTGTAATTATTAAAAAAAATCAAAAATGACGTCACCAATGTACAGTTATGGTATTAAGCTACCCAGGCAATGATACAAGCCCTTGAATCCTCCTTCTAGTAGTTTAAGTCTTTCTGAATGTTTCAAACCAATTTGATTACAACACCTGATCATTTATTCATATTAAGTTTATTACATCTTTAAAAACACACATAATAACCAGCTGTTTTTTAATACAAAAAATAATATTGAAAGGCAAATTATTTGTTTACAATCATTAAAAAACCTTGGTAAAAAACAGCTGTTTTTCTTTACACATCAAAAATATCTTTTGAGATATTTCGATTAATTTCATCTCACACAACAACAATACATTAAGAATAAACTACAAAACTATTTTTTCAGTAAATGTTTAACATGAAATTCTGAGGTATATCTATGTCTCATTTTATAAACTATTTATTTTTAATATAAAATAATAAATCTAATAACTATTTTATCTCTTACATGAATTTACACTTCAACAACAGACAAATAAAATTATCGTGAAAGTTTATTGCAAAAAAAATTGATTCTTTTATTTTTTACATAAATTGTTACTTATATAAACAGGTATTTTAAGTTTGTGTTGTTCATAAAAGGCATCAACGGTATTTAATTAAACGAAAAATCAAGAAAAAATTAAAACATTTTAGAAAAAGCTAAATAATCATTGATATTTTGAAAAAAAAATCTTTATGTATTAAACATAATACATATTTTTTAACTCCAAACGATGAAACTTAGCTTAAAATTTTGTTAAACTGATATTGTTTGTTTTCATAAATAATACTAATTTTTAAAATAATTCTTTGGTTTTTTTAAGTTCACATTTTCCAAAGTATACAAAAATTTAAAAAAAAATCTAAAAATACAAGTATAGTATCAAAAAGCCAAAAAGTGTCAAAATATTTAATGAATAACTTATAATAATTTATTCCAAAAACACTAAACATAAAAAAACTTTTAGCACTGAGAATGTAATTATTATGGGGCTATTTTCTTAGTTGAACAAGTTGTTAAATTAAATAGTTCTTAATATTTTTTTCTAATTTGCCCAAATAAAAAAATCTCAGTACTTCTGTAGTTTTATAAAATAAAAATACAGGAAGGCAAATATATTTTTTATCAAACTTAACATCTAATTTTTTTTGTTTCAAGCCAAACCAGATCTAAAGCAATAACTACTCTTAATTTTTATATTTTCTTTTTTTTTTAATCAAACGTGTTTAATCTTTTTAAAAATCTAAATCCCTAAAAATTACTTAATCTACATCTTAATATAATCTAGCATAAATATATAAATATATATATATTTTATTAGCAATAAATAATGTTGTATGTTTTTTGTCTAAAGCAACTATATTTTAATGTAATACAAAATATTGCAGTGTTTTTGTTATTTTTTGGGAATAAAGCTGCATTTTTAAATTTAAAAAAAAAATTGAAGTGTAAAAAAGTGGAAATTTTTTAGACTACATTTTAGTACAAATAAAAAAAATTCCCTTGATTTTTCATGTTTTTACACTTTAAAATCCAAACGATCCCAAAAATTCTGAAATTTTCCAAATTTTTTATTTACAATTTTTTTCCCCAGAAGAAATACAAAACAAGGGGAAGGTCTTTTAATATAATCTATAAAATATGACATTTTTCAAATATTTTCGTGACGTTACAATTTACAATATTTATTAAAAAACTATTTCATTTAATAACTTTATTTTTGCAATAACTATTTAGTGTTAACTACAATTTTCATAAAAAAAAATCTAGTTCGATATTTTAAATACAATATTTTTTTCAATACATTTTTATTTTCTTTGTTAATGTAATTATTAAACAGATACAATTTATAAGTGAGGTATGTAAAGGTTTATTAAATAAATTGTTAACTTGTACTATTTAGATTGGGTTCGGTGTTAGATTAATCAATTAGAAAACAGAAGTAAAATTCCGTTAAATGACATCATAAGGCTTCTTTGCTGAATATAGGGTAAAATATAATTAAAATGCAAAGGTATCTGTTACTTAAAAAATATTAACGTGATGCCCATCACATTAGGAAATTTTTACCAAAAGAAATTTTACTAAAATGAGGAAAGGACCCTAATAATTGAAATCCGGACAAATTGTTTCTCTCCCCATGTGACGACTTACAAGGTAATTTAATATGGAAACATGGTTCGAGGGGGGTTCTGGTCTATTCACATTGATCATTTTTATGCTCTGCCTCGTAATTTGAAGATAAAAAAAAGAAACAAATTGGTTTTGTCTAAATACAGTTGGTTAACCTAGTCACTAGAATTTCAAAGTTCTTTATCCAATTTAAATTCAGTGATAAAGTTCCAAAGATTATTTAGAGTTTTGATATATTGTAAAACTTCTCTGATGTTGAAAGAACTAAAATATGTATAATTACACAAAAATAAAAACATTTCGTAATTTATATTTAAGACGCTGAGTCGAATTGTAGCAATAATAATATATATAATAATGCCCGTTTTAGGGCCTTTTCGGCCCTTGTAGCAATACTTCTCTTAAAAGTCTTATACGGACAAAAAGAAAAACTTAATAACCTGGTAACAAAATAGAATTGTCGTTTTATTCGATTAAAAAAATCTTGAAAGGAGCGAAATTTAGTTATTTTTATTAATGTCACTAAATTAATCCAACCCGAACCCGTTTTCAATAAAAATTTTGTATAATTAATTTCAAAGTTTATTATTTATCAAATGTAGAGGCATTTATTTATTTAATGTGGATTGCCATACAAATTATTAATTTAATTAAATATTATTTTTTAATACTTTGTACTACATGTGGATGTGTGTGTAAGACAGTAAAAATAATTTTTAATTTCATTAAAATTTCATTTTAAATTTTGATTGCATAGTAAGTATACTGGATCACAAAATCATAAAAATAACAGAAGATGGTTTAGCTCATTAGAACACATTACTAGCAATTTACTGAAAATTCTTCTCATCCCAGATTAAATCACTGGAAAACTAAATCTGAGTATTGCGGGATTGCAGTTAGTGAAAATTGACTCATTGAAACCACCTATATAATATAGATATCATATATAATAAAGGTACATATGCCATGGATATAATTACCCATAGAGCAGAGGAAATAGATAAGCTAAAAGCCATCGTTCTCACAATTATATCATAGACTAGAAGATTATTTATAAGGAAATGCTAACACAAACGGTTGAATAAACGTAAAAGTTTTTGCTACAAGCATCAAATTTATCAAAATTAAGAAACTTCAATGAAATTAATAAACAAACAATCAAATTATAAGTACATAATTGAACAGTGGACAATATTTAGTCAATTTCTTTTTAAACAAAAACATTATTTTTTAACATATTATTAGGCCTTATTAATTAAAAGCATAAGTTGGACAGACAAACTTCAATTTTATAAAATCATTTAATAATTTCCTGAGAGTGTAGTCTCTGAACTTGATTTTAAGAAAGAAAATACAAATTATACATTGTAATGTACCTTAATTTGTTAATTAAATTACAAAGTTTCAATTAAATTTTAACTAAACAAGCAAGGTTTCTAATGATCACAACAGTTCAAAATAAAAAAAACCAATCATATTTTTATAAATGTAAACTTCTTGTAATTAGTATGATTTCAAAATTTTAGAATTTATCTGCCAACTTATAACACAACCGTCCTACACACAAAAATTTCAAAAATATTGTTTCCTATTTTTGGACCATGATGCTATTATTTATTTTTATTTGTAAACTATTGAGTGAATTAAAACAAAAATGAATGAATAAATAACTTGAACATATTGTTACGAGGGTTTAAAGTCAAACACAGTTTTAAAGATTTGAGTCTTCATAGAGTAATAATATTTGGAGTATTTGCATTGTCATTCTTTTATTTTTACTCAAAAATAAAAAAATAAAAGAAATAAGATTGGTCCAAGTGCCGAGCCTTGAGGGACTCCACAGACTACATTAGATTCTTGTGATCTATGTTTGTGACATATTTTTAACCATAAATTTGTTTAAAAATATACAAAGAATTATAATATTATAATTATTTTATAGAGTCTATATGTGTGTTGTTTTATAAGATATTTTAAAATAAAAAAAATGTGCAAATACTCTATTACTAGTATTTCCATGATAAAGTTCTTTAAAGCTCTATTGCTTTGATTTAATAGCAAAAAAGACTTAAAAACTGGTCTACACCTTAATAATTTTATTTATGCTGGACAACTTTATGTAGACATTAAGTATAACATAACTAAGAAATAGATCATGCGAGTCAATTTTTAGATCAAATGTATCTTACAGCTAATGTAATGACTTTAAGCCACCATAATTTTGAATTGGATTCAGATTTTCAAGCATATTTAAAATTTATTGTACCAAATTTGTTTAAAAAAATAGTAACAGTGTTAGAAAAATTAATATTTAAAAGATAATGCCATTAAAGAAGAGGAGAAATGCTTTGGAATAAGGTAACGAATAAGTTACGAGGTTTCTCATAAAAAAGTAATCTTAAAATGGGAAATTATACAGTAAAACCTTAAATTCTTAATCAATACTAGGCCTTATTCACAAAGTGTCCGAAAAGGTGTGTTCTTCAAATTTCGTAACTGAAATTAACCCAACTATGAATTAAGGAAGTAATAATACCTGTTTAGAGCCTAGCGGCTTATCAGGGACCCACTTAAAAATCACTGGAAATCCATAGCGGAAACCACCTCGGATACTAATGGCAAACATTAACCTCAAAGTGTAATTTAAAGTTGGCTATAATTTATTTTTAAAAAATTTATTTAAACAATAAGAGGGTTATCTAGGATGTGAACCTTTGGGGTGTTAAAAGGTTGGTATACATACCAATGAAGTTAGGAGAGGAACAGGTAAGAAAACGAATACCTAGTAGAATAGATAAGAGTAGTAAAAACTCCTTTAGTTAAAAATTAAAAACTCCTTTAGTTTTTAATTTTTTATTTGGTTGGGGCAGTGTTCTGCCTCCACTATGGTAAAACTAGAATAAAAATAAAGGGTTTAGTGGTTGGGACAGTTCGGCCCCTCCCATGGAGATGAGTCCATTCTTTTAAATCATTACTTTCTCTTTATAATTGGATGAAGAGTTTATTTAATGATAGCAACACTAACTTGGTTCTTCCAGTTGAACTAAAGCACATACCTGGGCTCAAGTTCATCATAGGAAGAAACGACCCTGTAACCTTAAAACCGACCCCTTAACTTGAAAACTAAAATTATTATAGTATAGCACACGGTTATAATTATTTGACAGCGTGGGAAGATAGAGTTGAGGATTCAATGAGGGAAGCCTGATATAAAATTGTGGGTGTGGTTTAACATCCAGGGCTAACCTTATTGGCTCCCTCGCATTATTCTCCCAAGCTGATTATAACTGTGTGTTATACTAAAACACTGGAAAACTGTTACTCCAAAATCATAACACATTAACACAAGAAATATGAAAAAAAAGGTTCCCGCCAAAGAAATATATAAGTTTTTATTTAAAGCAAGTAATTACTTTAAGATTAAATAAGAGGTGGTAATGATGATAATTGTCTGTTTGAAAAACTGTTATTATTATAGTACAACACACAGTTATAATCAGTTAACAGCATGGGTAAATAATGCAAAGGAGCCAATTAGGCTAGTCATGGATTTTAAACAACACCCACAATTACATATAGGATCAATCTTATTGGTTCCTCAACACTATTTCCCCACCCTGTCAATTGATTAAAACTAAAGTGCTATAATATAAAGGTATGCAATCAGTTACTCAATTTCAAGAACACAACTAAATTAAAAATAAAATTCATATCAAATTACTTACAATTATAACAAAATAATTCTAATATTAATTTACAATATTACAAAAAAATTAAAAATAAAACTGTGACTTTATAATTCTTAATTTATACAGAGGTGTTGCATATAGTGAGATTTCCAAGTTATTTAGAGTCATTTACAATTAACAGACTCCATATGACTTAACGTGATACAAATAATTACTAAAAATCTAATACTTGTTTTCATATAACTTACTTCTTTTAAAAAATACAGTATCAATTTTATATTTTCATTAAACGATAATTTTTTTTAGGATTTTAAAAAACTGTCAGATCCGAAACAGATAAAATTTGTTATTTTGAGTCAAAAGTGAAAAAAAGAGATTACGAATATATTTCATTATGAGATTCTATATTAAGTGACAAATACGTTTAAAACTTATAATCATACGATTTTTCTTTATAAAAAATTAAACTTACAAAACAAAGTACAATTTAAAAACATAAGCTCCATTTTACGATAAAAATTTGCTTGAAAAAAAAAATAAGTGAAAATTTATAAAAAAAAATTAAACAATAACTAAAATAAAAATTATTTAAAAATTAAGTAGGAATACGTTAAATACAAAAGTATAAAAATGCGCTCTTATTGTAATTAAAATAGTTTAAGCAGTATTTTTTTTATTGAACTTAAAAAGTAAGCAGTAAATAAATCTTGGGAACATATGTACTTAAAGCTTTGAATTTGGAAAGTAAACCATCAAATTATTATTACTTGATGGTGTAATAATACACCATTACTAGATGGTGTATTAAAGAATTTGAAACATAACTTGTTATTCTTAAAAGAAAGAATGCTGTAATTAGATTATAGAGAGACCTACTGTTCAGATGTTACAGAACTTCTAATGTAATTATAGTCCAAGAGCTGGACCTGAAAAAATGTGACTCATTTTGTACTACTTCAAACCAAATTTTTCTGAAAATGCACCTTTAATTATGAAGAAAAGGCATAGTCTGGCTATCTAGAGTGGAGCCCTTCATATGATTGCGCAAGCTCAAAATTTTATAAAATCACACAACTTTCAGTTTTCTTGAAAAAAGTGGTTCCCTGTGGGTCGTCTGCAAAACATGAAGAGAACATTTTTTAAAGATGATAAAATGTTCTATAAAACGAGTGTTTAATCATCAAAATCGGATAACAGCCACCAAAGTTATGGCTCTTTCAAAAACACTAAAAAAATGGTTTATCTATGCAAAGACAGTGAATTTCTTTAGAAAAATACTGGCCTTTTGTGCATTTTTTTGGCCATTTAAGAAATGTCATAACGTCAGTTGTATTTATTTGATTTTGACAAAAAAACACTCGTTTTATAGAAAATTTTATCAGCTTTAAAAAATGTTCTCTTCATGTTTCGCACACGATCTACAGGTAATCACTTATTACAAGAAATCTGGAATTTGCACTATTTTCTAATATTTTGAGCGAGTGCATTCATATGAAGGGCTACACTCTAGACAGGCAGACTATGCTTTTCCTTCATAATTTAAGGTATATTTTCAGAAAAATTTGGTTTGAAGTAGTACAATATGATAAACATTTTTAGGCCTGGCTCTTGCACTATTAGATGACCTATGCTGGTTTTAGTCATAATATTTCTATGTGTAAAATCCACTTCATTTTGACAAAATTTAAGTTTTCTCATTCATCTGCTGACAGATTTAATTGTTCTTCCACATCTTTACAATTATTTGCCACTCTTATTAAATGGATTTTTTAATTTAAATCCGTAAAAGCTATCACGGGACAGCCAGTATAAAGTTATTCCGTAGCGTGGTAAGTGCATTTTACAAATATATTCTGTAACTAAGTAGTATTGAAAAATTAAAAAGTTGTAGTGTTGTTCTGTAAATTCTGGTATTGGAGTAAAAACAACAACATAACTCGCAAACAAACGCGTTTTGTTTGCCTTGATGAGTCATCTTTTCGTACTGTTGGTCATTTTTAATCTACGGATATAAAAAGCTTAAAAAATATTTTAAAATGGAATATTTTGATTGACTTTTGATCTAATTTAATTTGTAAAAACTAGTGTAATAAAAACTAACAGTTATTGTGGCCAAATTTCAGCTAAGCTGACCATAATCAAGCCAAAAAAATAAAAATATTTATTTGGAATTACAAAAAAAATAAAAATAAACAAAAATATTAAAACGACACACTTTATATCTTGGTTGATCAGTTATTATTCTTTTGGTAATTTTTTGTAATCTATAATATATATTATATATATAATATATATATATAATATATATATATATATATATATATATATATATATATATATATATATATATATATATATATATATTTAAGGTACAATTATGATCAGGTTGACTGAAAAGTCATCACAACAACCTGTTGGTTTTTATATCCCAATTTAACCAATCGAATTAGATTTAGGATTTATTGTTTTATTGTATTGATTAGTTTTTTTATTTATTTGTTCAGGCACTGATGATGGCCTCGTGCTAGAATGAAAACACTTTGCCAATAAAAAAATATTTATGTGGATAAACTTTGGTGATAAACGACTCTAAACCTTAATTTCTATTAGATATAGGATAGTTTAGCTATGTAAATCTTAAAGAGTCAAAAAAGCTTTTTTACAAAATGACATGCTAAATAAAACCATTTTGTGAGCTAAATAGAGTTTAAGGGATGTTTCTCAATATTAAGAGTAACATTTACGTTGGGATATGTATAGTTTGACACCCGCTAAACCATAAGCTATTGAGCAGACCAAAAATTACAAGATTCTTCAATAAATTCAATTCTGAATTAACATTTAGATTATAAGTCAAGTTGGAGTTAGACTAACACCTACATTAAAAACACTTAAGTCTAACTCAAACTCAAGTAATGTTTATTTATTAATTTATTTATTTTTCTTTTATTTTAAGAGGGTTAAGTATCTTTTTGTAAAAAAAAAAACAAATACTATACAACGCTCCAGCCATCCTCGAGCACGAGCTTTGCTCATTCGAAGATGTGCTATATGAATTTTAGGCCCGTATTCAAAGACATTTTCATAACATTTCCCTTACCTAAACCTAAAATTTTCTTTAAGGAGCCCTTAAGAAAAATGTTTGGTTAACAGTTTAGGTAAGGAAAATGGTAGGTCTCCTTAAGGAAAATGTTAGTTTACAGGTTTGGTTAAAGAAATGGTAGTCTCTTAAGGAAGCCTTAAGGAGCCCTTAAGGGAAATGTTAGGTTTACAGTTTAGGTAAGGAAAATGTTAGGTCTCCTTAAGGAAAATGTTAGGTTTACAGTTTAGGTAAGGAAAATGGTAGGTCTCCTTAAGGAAGCCTTAAGGAGCCCTTAAGGGAAATGTTAGGTTTACAGTTTAGGTAAGGAAAATGTTAGGTCTCCTTAAGGAAGCCTTAAGGAGCCCTTAAGGGAAATGTTAGGTTTACAGTTTAGGTAAGGAAAATGGTAGGTCTTAAGGAGCCTTAAGGGAAATGTTGGTTTACTCCTTAAGGAAAATGTTAGGTTTACAGTTTAGGTAAGGAAAATGGTAGGTCTCCTTAAGAAGCCTTAAGGAGCCCTTAAGGAAAATGTTAGGTTTACAGTTTAGGTAAGGAAAATGTTAGGTCTCCTTAAGGAAGCCTTAAGGGTTCCTTAAAGAGCCCTTAAGGAAAATGTTAGGTTTAGGTAAGGAAAATGTCTTTGAATATGGGCCTTAGTCTTTAATTAATAAAGTGTGTACTTTTGTTTTTATAGCAGAATAAACTATTTTTATTTATTATTATAATGTAGCTCCACAATAATACATTAAAATACCAGAATTTACAGAAGTTATGTAATTAAACGAGGAAAATTGCTATTATCTGATAGAAATTAGTTATAACGCTCTTTCAACGCATTTTAAAACATAAACTGGCCCACGAAAAAAACCTAAAGTAGGCTTAAACACTAATTGTTTTATCAACTAAAATTTTATACAAAATGAAAGCTTATTTAAAATAATATCTTACAAGCAAACTATTATAAAATGTTGTTTTTCAAATTTATCAACTTAAGTACTAAAAGTCTAAGAAAATTTTACCAAGTAATACAACGTAAATGGAGTAAATTATATTAAAGAGAGAGATCTAGGAAAATTAGTGAATAAATACTGATGTAAATATTGATACTGTTGTCATGGCAATTATAAAGAATTGAACAACAAACAAATTGCAGATACTGATAAAGGAAATGTGCTTTTGGAAATATTGAGTTTTGATTGGTAAATCAGAAAAAACTGAGAACTTTATCAAAGTATAAGGGAGACTTATGCGCCTTTGACAAAAGTATCTCTTGAACTTAAGAAAGTTTTCTAAAACTAGTGAAAAACACTTCTGTTTCTTCTCTCAACATTATAACTCAGAAGTTTATTTAAGTTCGAGTGAGACTCATGTGTTTATGAAACAAGTAGAACTCAATATAAGTAACATTAAAAAATGCTGTCCTAAAGGACATCAATTCTTTTCAGAGTCAAACTTTACTTATGTAAGAGTACATAAGTCACACTTAAACAAACAAAATTTCCTTTTTTCCTTTTTGAAAGACGTAACAACTCCTTAAGTGTGTATTATAGAACCTAACTTAAGTTTGAGTGAGTCTTATGTATTTTTGACATAAGTCGCACTCAAATTTAAGTAATGTTCTAGAATACTATAAATAGCTTAGATTGGTATTAAAGAAGTTTATTCAAGCCTGAGGAAGACTTATGTGTTTTAGTCATAAGTTTCACTTAAACTCAAGTAAAGTTCTAAAATAGATTAAAAATATATAAAATAAAAACTTTTTAAGCTGGTATTATAGAAGTTTATTCAAGTTTGAGAGAGACCTATGTGTTTTGACATAAGTCTCACTCAAACTTAAATAATGTCCTAAAATAGAATAAAAATATATAAAAACTTCTTAAGCTGGTATTATAGAAGTTTATCTAAGCTCAAGGCAGACTTAGGTGTTTTTTTACGCAAATCTCACTCAAATTTAAATAATGTTGTCCAAGCTAATCTTATCTTAATTTATTACCGAATCAAATTACAGTATTAAATAAATAGTGTTAAAACTTGAAAAAAAAAACAGAAAGAATGTCAAACCAATTAGTTGCCAATTGATAAAAAAAAACAAAAATTAATAACAATAATCACTAAATTCCACAAATTCTCTTTCAATAACAGAAATTTAACCAATAATACGAGAATGTCTTATATTATAAATCAAAAATTACAAAAAAAAATCAATAATTAATACAATTTTTAAATTAAAACTTACAATTCTTTTTAAATTTAATAATTATTTTTTACTGTATCTTTACTCATATATAAAAAAAAACAGTCACATATTTGTAAATCTCTTAGGCTTTATATATCTTGCATTTATTTTCTTTTCATATTATTTATTTTTTATTTTGCAATTTTTTAAATTATAATAAACATATAAAATAATAGTAACTTTAATTATGTTTTATATTTTAAAAAGGAGGTTACGGAAACCTGAGATTATTTATAAAATTATTAGGAAGGTTTATTTATTTTTATTTATATTTACGATAAAGAGGAAAAAAATACGAATTTTTGGTTTCAAGTAGGAAAAATAGTTGTTTTTTCTTTTCTTTTATAAAATGAATAGAAATAGGTTATATTTTACCTGGTTGCGACGGCTGATGCCTGCGAGTCAGCATTTTTATTTAAGTTAAGTTGGTCCCTATGTTTTGACATTATGTGTACTTTGAGGTTACCTAAACATAAACAACAATATGATGGATATACAAGGTGACTAAAAAGAGAGAAATTTCAAGAGTGTTATAATATCAAAGAGACTAATACTTAGAGGGAGGATACAACAGCTCTTATCATTCCTTGGGTAGCTAGGTGCCCTAACTGTACATTGGTGACAAAGAGACTAATACTTAGAGGGAGGTTACAACAGCTCTTATCATTCCCTGGGTACTGGTACTATAACTGTACATTGGTGACAAAGAGACTAATACTTAGAGGGAGGATACAACAGCTCTTATCATTCCCTGGGTAGCTTGGTACTATAACTGTACATTGGTGACAAAGAGACTAATACTTAGAGGGAGGTACAACAGCTCTTATCATTCCCTGGGTAGCTTGGTACTATAACTGTACATTGGTGACAAAGAGACTAATACTTAGAGGGAGGATACAACAGCTCTTATCATTCCTTGGGTAGCTAGGTGCCGTAACTGTACATTGGTGACGTCTTTTTTTTTATTTTTCCTAATAATTACAATCCTACGTAATTCTGCCCATGTACTACCTCTAAGTATTAGTTTCTTTGTGTATTATGATACACAGCTTAAATCAGTTGACAGCGTGAGAAAATAATGCAAGTCCTGGATGTTAAACCACGCCCTCAATTTCAAATCAGACCAACCTTATTGGTTCCTTAACACTATTTTCCCATGCAGTCAACTGATTTTAGCCATGTGGTACTTTAATATAGATTACTTTTGCAATCATTATTGAAAATATTAATCCATTATTGGCGTAATCCATGCAGGATTGAAACTTAGTAAGATCTCGATATGGTGTATTAGAAAGGTTGAGAGAGGTATATAAGAAAAGTCTCAGGTGGATAAGTTACAAAGTGCTCTCTATAGACATTGATTCTTGTCTAATAAATCAGGTTAAAAACCTAACACCGACACATGACACACACCATCTTTCTCCCAGTTGACAAACCAGTCCTCATAGTTGAAGAGGACAGCTTCTAACACAATTTTAATTAAAAATGTTAAAATACATTTTAAAATGCTGTAGGGAAAAAACCTTCTTCCCGGCAATTGTTTACTTTGTTTGTGGTTCTTCTTATGATTACATCGTTTTGAAAACTACTTTCAAATTAATATTAAAAATTATATTTTAAAATAAAATTACATGAAAGAAATGTAAAAAAAACATCGCCAAGAAAATACAGGTAAAATAACCTGATTTGTTTACATAGTTTTTTTCCCCCTCCCTTCTTGTAGGGATTTTTTTCCTAAGAATCAGTGGTGTCTAAACTGACCTGTCAAGATTTTTAAACTAAACGATAGACTGTAAAAGCAAAGTGTTACCTTTCTGGTGAGTCTTCTTGAGGCAGAAGGGGCACTGGAACTGAGGCTCTCGACCACATTCCCATCTCTTGTGTAAGTTAAGAGATGTTTTGGATCGATAGCGTTTGTTGCACACCTCGCACTTGAACTCTGTTTCCTCGTTACCGCTCCCCCCTCCACCACCCCCACCACTAGACCATTTCCTCACCCGAGCCTCACCTGCGTACAATTAAAAAGTTCATTACCAAAGTGAAACATCTCCCTGTGAAACATAATCAAGTATAGACTGCTGGACAGAGGTAACCTGAAGGTTTTCTCACGAGGAGTGTTTTTTAACTTCCCACTACAAATCATTAAAATATAGGATCATATATACAGGGTGACTTACTCTTAATGGGACAAAATAAAAATCTTGATTCTATGGACCAGGATGAACAAAAAATGTCATGGTAAGCATAGGGTCGATTCTCAATAGTTCTCTAAAAAATCGATATATCGAATTATTCGATACTTTACTATCTAATTCTCTAAATGATCTACAACTTGAAAACTACTAAAGCTAAAGAGATGTGGTTTTCACTATTCTCAAGGACATTAAATTCCCTTTAAAATGGTATACTTTATGTCGCAATCATCACAATTAAACTTTAATTTATTTGCATTTAAATTAAATTTTTTTATTAGTACTAAAAATGTAGAAACTTTTAAATGCCAAAATCTTCGATATTTGTTCACTCATAGTTGAAACCTAAAAATTAAAACAGCCTCATTCCATACCCTTTATGTTTTGTTGCATTTGTTTTATTATAAGAGACTTAAATTAAGTTTTTTAAGCTATATGGGAGTGGAGGGAGGGGGTTGATTATTTTCTATGATTAATAAAACATAGAATAATTAATAATATAGTTATAACTAATAAAATAAAGCTTATTTTGTAAATCAAATTGAAATAATTTAAATGTAAATGTCTTTGTTTACATAGTGAATAATTTAGAATCTAAGGGACTTACATCAAGTTTTTAAGAATATCTCGGTTAAAGTTAAAAACAAGCCATAGATTATGTTATATCATTTTAAAGGGTATGGATGAGGCTGTTTTTAAGATTTTTTAGGTTTCAACTATGAGTGAACAAATATCGAAGATTTGGCATTTAAAAGTTTTTACATTTTAGTACTAATAAAAAATTTTATTTAAATGCAAATAAATTAAAGTTTAATTGTGATGATTGCGACATAAAGTATACCATTTAAAGGGAATTTAATGTCCTTGAGAATATGAAAACCACATCTCTTTAGCTTTAGTAGTTTTCAAGTTGTAGATCGTTTTAGAGAATTAGATAGTAAAGTATCGAATAATTCGATATATCGATTTTTCTAGAGAACTATTGAGAATCGACCCTATGCTTACATGACATTTTTTGTTCATCCTGGTCCATAGAATCAAGATTTTTATTTTGTCCCATTAAGAGTAAGTCACCCTGTATATTTCTATCCTTTAATATAGGATAGGAATTCTATATAGGATCTATAATATCTTTTAATATAGATCCTAAGGTAGGAATTTTACAAAGGATCTATAATATCCTTTAATATAGATCCTATAAAAAATCCTTTAGAGTAGAATTTAAAAAAAAAACAGACTTATGATAATGGAAAGCTCTTAGCTCATTTTTCCTTTGGATAATAAATAAACCATTTATTTGCACAAATATATATATATATATATTTTACATTTTAATATATATATAATATATATATATATATATATATATAATATATATATATATATATATAACACAATATAATTGTGCGAGACACCTAGGAAATGTAACAAGCAAAATGCAATGCTACATCTGGGAACTGTTCCATCATTCGACATTTGTCATACTTGATGGCTCGACATAATGTCATGTCCCACTCTGTTTCGTTTCTCTAACTCATCAGGGCGCCGCCGACAGAGCCTAAACTCACTCTGACCTTCAATTAATTCCGAAGAATATAATGTGAAGTATTTACCAGAGACGAGTGGTGCTCTCTTACCGCCATCATGCATGGCAAGCAAAACATTTATCATTTTGATACTACCGAGTTTTGCAAAACATGAATAGTTGACACAATATAATTGTGCGAGAGACACCTAGGAAATGTAACAAGCAAAATGCAGGAAGGTCACTCTGAAGGTCAGAGTGAGTTTAGGCTCTGTCGGCGGCGCCCTGATGAGTTAGACGAAACGAAACAGAGTGGGACATGACATTATGTCGAGCCATCAAGTATGACGAATGTCGAATGATGGAACAGTTCCCATGTAGCATTGCATTTTGCTTGTTACATTTCCTAGGTGTCTCTCGCACAATTATATTGTGTCAACTATTCATGTTTTGCAAAACTCGGTAGTATCAAAATGATAATATATATATAATTATTTCTTAATTTTCATTTGTGCCGTTCAGCTCTAAGCCGTGGCTCCTTTCCTTTGAATAATCACTAAAAAACTTTTTATTGGAGTACATTAAGTCTTCTAAGAGCTGCATACAGCTCCGTGACAGGAGGTCACAAACACGGGTATAACAATAATTTTTTTTCAATGATTTTCACTTAGCTGTCAACTTATATAAACCAAGATCGCTAGTTTCAGACTTACCCATTAAACTGTTGGAGTCAACCCGGTGATTGCTCAAGCTGTTCATCTGATTCATCATGAAGTAAGCTGGGTTGAAGTATGATGAACCTGAAACATCCATCGAAAAGTCTAAGCATTAAAAACAAATCAATTTTAAAGTTGAAAAGGGTTCACGGGAAGCTAAGTTGGTTAGAGTATCTATCCTTTCTAAGGTCACCTGTGGTTTCAAACTCAAGGGAACCCAGGTTCAAATCTCAGTCAACCGAGTCCAATAGCTCAGTGGTAGAGCGCTCGCCTTTCAACCAGGAGGTCGAGGGTTCAAATTCAGCTTGAAGAGGACCTTAATATTAGATTATCCCTTGTACCGTACACTCGGGAGGTCTTGAATTCAAGACCAACCAACCAAGCCAGGGTTTTACGTGGTTTCCTTAGCTGCTAATACCCAATTGGGGAGTTGGTTCCTGTTTCATCTGAGACAAGTCTAGATCCACGTTTCCGTAGTCTCCAGCCCATGAAAAGTCAAGGTTCTGCAGGCTAAGAATAAAGGTCAGAAAGATAAGAGCTTTTCATATACTAAGTTTTTATATGCACAAAAACTTAGTGAAAGTGAAGCCGGTGACAGGCATAACGTAAGTGACTAGGAATGTAAGGGCTCGGTTATTTAAGACAGACATTTCCTGGTAGCACTGCGGAACTTTGATTTTCAGGTCAGGGCTAAAGAATGAGTTTGTGCACGCACTGGCATCGGGGTTGTCAGAGTTCTTTGTTGGGTGGCGCTTTTGTCAGAGCGGTAAGACTAGCTTAGTCTAGTGATGCTAGAGGAGTCGATGAGATTGGTAAGACTGGTTAAACAAGGGGGTGGGCCAAGTGAGACTAATGTGATCAAAGGAGCAAGTAAAACCAGATGAGCGGTGAGCTTAGAATAATACTATATATAGCAGGAGCACTACTGATAACTTGAAAAGCGGTTCACTGGTGCACTTAAGTAATGCTGCCACCCTAACAATATACAATTTTCTAAAAAAAAAGTTGGCAATACTTCCGGTTGCTGAATTATTATGTTCTATTATTAATTAATGATTGATTAGTCATAAAATAATAATATAAATACTGGTGCATTACAATATTTAAAGCATTTTAAATTGTATTTTAACGTATTTATTAAAATTATATTAAAAGTAGTCCTTATCAACTAAATGTAGATTCTTGTATTCCGCCACCCTTTTGCCATCTAAGACCGGTTTTATTAAATACTCAGCAGGTGTTTTAAGTTATTATATTTGTTCTTTACGATCTTTCTTCATTAATAGATATTTATGACACGTATTTAAAATAATGTTTTGTTGTTAGGGTGGTACCCCTACTTATGACCACCAGTCTACCGGCTTTCGTGTTATCAGTGGGATTACATTGTGTTTACGGTCCTGTGCTCCTTCTATATATAGTATTATTCTAAGGCGGTGAGCCTAGCCAGAGTCTAGCTGGTCTGGATGAACTAGGCACACTGTGGACTAGCTACCATGTATGAAGGGTTTAGTAGATAGTTTAGAGCAGGGGTTCTCAAAGTATGATACACATACCACTGATGGTACGCCAAATGATTTTAGGATGTGCACGGAAAAATTTAAAGTCTTGAAAACCCTAACAAAAAAACAATAAGAACTAAAAAAAGTTAAGTCTCCATTTGTGAATTTGATTTTAAAAGAGGAATCTTTTGGGTATTGTTCTTTAGAATTTGGCAATTACATATATATGTATGTATATATCATATAGTAGTTTTAATAATTAACTTTTGTTTTTTACTTTCTGGTACAATCAAGTTTAAGGGTTTGGCCCAATAGATTATGTGCTGAATCATCATTAAAATTTAGCTGAGTCATAAAATTGTTTATACTTTGATTTTATCACAGAAACTTCTTCTACAGTTTAACTATTAATGTCAAATAGAGTTAAATTCAAGGTCATTACCCAGATAAAATATAACAATTTTTTTAATATAATTTCTTTTTCAAAAACAAAATTTGTTTATACTTAAGACACAACCTAAATTTGTATATGATAACCAGTACAACGATCATCCAGATACTTAATGACCAATTTTTAAAATCATGGTCGTATTTTTACATATGTCACTAAATAATTAAATTTTAATAAAAAATTGTCAAATTAAAAAATTGACAATACAAAAAAAAGTTATTAGTAACAAACAAAAATTAATTGTTCTTTATGTAAAATATATTTTTTTTTTTGCAATAAAAGACATTCATAATTTATTAGTAAGCAATGATACAACAGTTGATTGTAAAAAAAAAAATAAATAAATAAAAAAATACAGGAATTATGAATTGACAGAAAAATGTTAAAATTGTAAACAATTTATATGAACTCATTATTTTCTTATGATTCATGATTCAGCATAATTAGTAAACAAATTATTTTTATAGCTTTGCAACAATTACAGTGCAGTTTTCCAGCATATAAAATGAAGTGAGAGGAATTTATTAGGAAAATATAATATAATATAACAAATGTAACATCTACATAGTCTACAATACACCCCATCGACAAAATGTTTAATTAATATACAAAAAAAATATACTATATTTATTGTTTTTTTAAAGCCTTCTTATCCCCTGTCTTATTCTTGCTTTTTAAATTTTTTTTATTTATATTGTTTTTCTCATCCCTTGTCTTATTCTTGCTTTTTAAATAGTTTTTATTTATATTGTTTTCTCATTCCCAGTCTTATTCTTGCTTTTTAAATCATTTTTATATACATTGTTTTCTCATCCCCTGTCTCATTCTTGCTTTTTAAATCATTTTTATATATATTGTTTTCTCATCCCCTGTCTTATTCTTGCCTTTTAAAACTTTTTTATTATATTGTTTTTCTTATCCCCTGTCTTATTCTTACTTTTTAAATCATTTTTATATACAATTCCTGTCTTATTCTTGCTTTTAATCTTTTTATTTTTATTGTTTTCTCATTCCCTGTCTTATGCTTTTTAAATCTTTTTATTTATATTGTTTTCTCACCCCCTGTCTTATTCTTGCTTTTTAAATCTTTTTTATTTATATTGTTTTCTCACCCCTGTCTTATTCTTGCTTTTAAATCTTTTTTTTTATATTGTTTTTCTCATCCCCTGTCTTATTCTTGCTTTTTAAATCTTTTTTATTTATATTGTTTTTCTCATCCCCTGTCTTATTCTTGCTTTTTAAATCTTTTTTATTTATATTGCTTGTCTCATCCCCTGTCTATTCTGCTTTTTAAATCTTTTTATTTATATTGTTTTCTCACCCCCTGTCTTATTCTTGCTTTTTAAATCTTTTTTATTATATTGTTTTTCTCATCCCCTGTCTTATTCTTGCTTTTTAAATCTTTTTTATTTATATTGTTTTTTTCTCATCCCCTGTCTTATTCTTACTTTTTAAATCATTTTTATATACACATTTGTTTTCTCCTCATCCCCTGTCTTATTCTTGCTTTTTTAAATCTTTTTTATTTATATTTTTTCTCATCCCCTGTCTTATTCTTGCTTTTTAAATCTTTTTTATATTTATATTGCTTGTCTCATCCCTGTCTTATTCTTGCTTTTTAAATCTTTTTATTTATATTGCCCTTTTATCTCCTGTCTTATATCTGATTTACATTTCTCCTACTTAAAAACTTTAATTAAGAGGGGACTTAAATTTAAGCTAATTAAAATTAGTCCTTGTTTTATTAAAGAATTTTACAATTATTTTTCTATAGCTACTTTAATTCATTATTGATATTAAATAATGACATTGTAAAGCATTTTAATATTGTATTTACAGGAAGTTGTTATTTTTAATTTAAATTGGAAAAAGACAAACTTAAAGTCAGTTAATAGTATAGTTAATTTTTATTGCTGGTAATAATTGTTAATATTGCAACTATTAATAGAAGAGGTTATCTTTACCGCAAGTTGAAGATGGAATTGAAGAATTAGTTACTGTCGACACATGCTGTTCATTCATATCTAACAGGATGTATCGAAAGTAGTTGATTCTTCAATTTTATTTATTTACTTATTTATAATTTACGGTGTGAGCCAATATACAAAAATTAAGAAACAAAAATTTACGAAATTAAGATAAAAAATAAGTTACAGTATAAATTAGTATTTAATAATGTTAATGGTTATGAAACCCCACTGTTAACATGGATACATATCAGATTTGTTTCTACAATTCTAGTATTCAGAGTCAAGTCATGGCTCTTCGGTGGGCATTAGAAAATGCCTGCTCTAGGACTCATATGGCAGAACACTATCTTCTATCTAAGGGAATCGCCAAAAAAGGCCCAACAGTGCGGCCTACTTGCTAGGTGGTATCACCTCTCCTTACTTACAATAACTATTCTACAGTCTATCGTTTAGTTTAAAAATCTTGACAGGTCAGTTTAGACACCATTGATTCTTAAAAAAAAAAATCCCTGCAAGAAGAGAGCGGAAAAAAACTATGTAAACAAATCAGGTTATTTTACCCGTATTTTCTAGGCGATGTTTTTTTTACATTTATTTTGTGTAGTTTTATTTTAAAATATCATTTTTAAGATTAATTTGAAAGGAGTTTTCAAAACGATGTAATCAAAAGAAGATCCACCAACAAAGTGAACGATTGCCGGGAAGAAGGTTTTTTCCCTGCAGCGTTTATTGTGGTAGGGATTTTTTTCTCTTTTTAAGTGAGAGGTTGGCAGCGGCTTCTCTGGTCAATCCCCAAAATACTTATGACCTTGGGTATTTTTAAACTAAACGATAGACTGTAGTATTTTAGTCACCAGTAGCGTTTCGCGGCAATTGTTTGTACTTAAAAACCTGATAAACAAACAAAATTAGCATAGAAACTCACCAGTGAAGGGTGACAACCCAGGATGAATACCATCATGCGACGGAGAGTTAGAATCATCATCGTAGTCATACTTCTCTGTTTTAATACTGTGACCTGACGAACCCTCGTTAGCTAGTGGGTGCAATATCTCCGGCTTCTCCATCTTTAAATGAGCCGAATATCTCAGATCTTTAATATCGTTATGGTTATCCATCGAGTCGGATGATGCGATACTTTTACCCGGATACTCATCATACATATCGCCGTCATTGCTCATAACTTCACTACCGTACCGATCATCGCTGTATTGACTGCCGTCTTTCTTATCTTGACTTAAACCTTTGACCTGCAATGAATCGGCGGCTTTAAGAAAACCTTCTAAGTAATCCTGAGATATATTGACTTCACCGCAGTACATATATTCGACTAGTGCCTCTAATTCATATGATGTAATGTTATCTAATATTATTATTGGATGTGAACTAGTGTGTTCAAGTAGCAATTCCTGAAAAGTAAGAAAAAATACAAATAATAATATATTCAAAAATAATAAAGTATTAACTTGCTGGGTAGTCCAATGGTTTGGTTCATAAGTGGAGTTATTTTCACTCTTGCATCCTGTACAAGGGAGGTTTAGAGACTGGCTACCCTACTCTTGTATTACACAGCTTTAATTAATTTGTTCATAAAAACATTTAATTTGATAATACAAAAATTTAATTTGTTCATACAAACATTTAATTTGTTAATACAAATATGTTCATACAAAAATTTAATTTGTTCATAAAAACATTAATACATTGTTGCTAGAGAAAGCCTACATGCTAACGAGTTTTTAGCTGATAACTTAGTATTCCCACCTTAAATGTTAAATGTTTCTCATGTAATGTCATTCTTTTTTTTTGTTTTTATTTTTAATCAAGTTTGTTATTCAAGTTATGCTTTCTATGTTTATGCAGTCTATGTAATAATTTACAATCAATTTGTTTTTATTGTTTATTTCATTTCATTGTAAAACTTTGACAATTGAGAAACTTAGTAATAAAGTAACCTCAAGTATGTGAATAAATAAATAAATAATGGTAAAACAAGAAAAACAACATAAAGGTGAAGATATTTTTTTTGGGACAGTTTTTGATAGACAGCATAAGACAAATTTTTAAGTTTGATTAGTTTACTAATTAATTAATTAAGATTTAATTAAAAGGGGGTTAAATTGACAATAAAACGAGAGAATGGGTTGTGTCATGTAAAAACAGGAGTAAATGAAAAACCAAACATAAAAAGGATTAAAAATATAGATTGGTAATAAGGATTGATAAGGTTGAAATTTCAGCCAATCTTTTAGTTCAGCAATTTCTAAAAATTATCTTTTAGATAATTAAATAAGTTTTTGAAATTGGTTTTGTAAAAGGTCAGGCAAGTTTGTGAGAATTTTGTGATTTGTCATGGTTTGTGTCAGTCTAGTAAAGTCGATTAGAAAATACTTAACTGTAAGTAAGTCGTTGCTAAGTCCACACAACTATTCTCACAATAACTTGGGAACAGCTAGTGCCTAAAACTATTATTACCAGATCTTGCTTCATGTATAATAGAATAACAAGTGAACAACCCCCCCCCTCCCCCTTTTGTTCTGTGGAGATTATCTCCAGGGCACAGACCTCTTACGTGGGTCCTTTGCACCCGTTTTGGAGAGGTTATTATATAGGATTAGATATATTAATAAATACATAAATATATGAAGTAAATAAAGAAACATAGATTATCTATCAGCAAATGAATGAGAAAACTTAAATTTTGTCAAAATGAAGTGGATTTTACACATAGAAATATTATGACTAAAACCAGCTTAGGTCATATAATAGTGCAAGAGCTAGGCCTAAAAATGTGACTCATTTTGTACTACTTCAAACCAAATTTTTCTGAAAATATACCTTAAATTATGAAGTAAAAGCAAAGCCTCCCTATCCAGAGTGGCGGCTTTTATATGTATGTGCTGACTCAAAATATTAGAAAATCACATAAATTCCAGTTTTCTGGCAATAAGTGGCTCACTGTAGGTCAAGTGCAAAACATACAGAGAACATTTTAAAGTTGATACAATTTTCTATAAAACGAGTGTTTTTTCGCCAAAATCCGATAACAACAACTAAAGTTACGTCATTTGTTAAATGGTCAAAAAAATGCACAAAAAGCTAACCTTTTTCCAAAGAAATTTGCCCTGATTTGGCATAAATTAACCATTTTTTGTGTTTTTGAAAGAGCCATAACTTACAGTCTATCGTTTAGTTTAAAAATCTTGACAGGTCAGTTTAGGCACCACTGATTCTTAAGAAAAAAAAATACCAGCAAGAATGGAGCGGGAAAAACTATGTAAACAAATCAGGTTATTTTACCAGTATTTTCTTGGCGATGTTTTTTTACATTTCTTTTGTGCAGTTTTATTTTAAAATATATTTTGAAAGTAGTTTTCAAAACGATGTAATTAAAAGAAGAACCACAAACAAAGTGAACGATTGCCGGGAAGAAGGTTTTTTCCCTACAGCGGTTATTGTGGTAGGGATTTTTTTTCTCTTTTTAAGTGAGAGGTTGGCAGCGGCTTCTCTGATTGGTCAATCCCCAAAATACTTATGACCTTGGGGATTTTCAAACTAAACGATAGACTGTAGGTTGTAGTTATCCAATTTTTATGATTAAACGCTCGTTTTACAGAACATTTTAACATTTTTAAAATATGTTCTTTTCATGTTTTCCACACAACCCACAGGGAACCACTTATTACTGAAATTTGTGCGATTTTATAAAACTTTGAGCATGTGCTCAAAGTTATATGAAGGGCCATGAAAGTTATATGAAGTGCTTCACTCTGGATAGACAGACTATGTTCTTTCTTCATAATTTAAGGTATATTTTCAGAAAAAATTGGTTCGAAGTAATACAAAATGAGTCACATTTTTTCAGGTCCAGCTCTTGGACTATAAATGTCCACGGATAAAATTGAGTAAGTTGTAAAACCATATAAAATAATTATAAGAATAATTACATATGAAAACACTATATGAGCCATTTACAAGGTTTCCCTGTTCATTAAAAAATGAAAGTGGGTTGGCAACATTTTATTCAACTTATTAATATTTATTATTTGAGTTCCTTAGGTGTAAAGGTAAGTACATTAAATGTCAGTAACAATTGGGAGTTGAAGCAGGACACGACCCAATCAGATGTGATGGCGTTTCATTTTATTTATTGCAAAATCTGCAGATTTCAGATTCTTTTGAGTTTGTAGTGACTAGTAAGAACTCCAGTTGTGTCAGAACAAATTTCCTTGCTTTGTGACAATTTAGTAAAAAAAATTGGATTCATTCATAAAATCCCTCTAATTGAATCAACTTATTAATTCTATCAGCTTGGCTCTAGAGGCCAAAATTTTCTTCTTTTAAAATTTTCAGTGATACATGTGAAAGCTCGAAATACATGAATAAAGTCACTAGTTAATTCTATTCGACAATACATAGTTTCTTTGTTATATCCTTAAACATTATATAATTATACAGAAAAATAAATAAGATACAGACAGAACTACAGTGCAAAGATATCACTATACAACAACAGTGCTAGCCAAGAATCGGTTCGTTGTTGCTACGGATCCTATTTGTTAAAAAAAATCCTCACTAATATAAATTAAGCAATGTTATCTCATAATTAATAATTATATTTAAAACTGTAGAAATACTTAGGTAGTGTTTAAAACACAAAATTCAAATTAAAACATATACTGAAATCAAAAACTTACTTAATTAAAAATAAAATATTTAAATGAATAAAAACAAATACAAACCTTCAGATAAGGGCTACAGGCTGACAAAACCATTTTATGAACTTTAGCCTGTTTGCCACTAGCAACTAACGTACAATCAGCAAATGTATTTGAATCTAATAAAGTAGAAAACAGAGATATTAACGTAGAATGATGATTATTCCATCTGAGACAAAACTGTTGATTTTCCGACATATCATAAGGAATATTCATTATAAAACCTTATGTAACAAGCCTTGTTAAAAAAATTTAGTCACACAAAATTACGATAAAATAACTGTAATAATAATTATTAAATTTAAAATAAAACTTTAAAAAACTAAAAAAGGATATTAAAAGAAATAACAGTAACTTAAAAAAAAGTGAAAAGGCAGTCGCTTTAATCTTCTTTTCGTACCGAAAAAAAATCGAAATTGCAAAAAATGGTACAAGCTTAAAGTAATATCAAATTATAATTAATTAGCGAAATAAAAAACACATTTCAAAACGAAATAACTTTTAAACGCATTATCTCTGAGGTATATTCTTCGTATTATTACTACTATATAGTCAAAAATCTCAATAAATATTCCATTATTATTATAAAAATTATTAATAAATATAAAAAATTAAAAATTAATAAATTAAAACATTTATGAAAAATATAAAATTGACACTGACAGGATATAAAAGAAGACAACAAATGAATTTTAAATTACACGACAACACTGATTTTTAAAATTTTCTTTTTTTTTAAATGAATAATTTTTGTTGAAATATTCACTAAAATAAGTATAAAACAAAACATAGTAAATTGTAAAATTAATTTACAATTAATTAATTTTATTAATTTAATTATATAAAGAAAAATTCAATGTCTTAAAAGATGATTAATTTGTTGGTCTTTGATTAGAAGTAGCTTGTTTTACGTCTAAAACAACACATTTTATAAACTAATTTTTTCATGATTTTAGTTTAATTTTTGAGCAAATTATACTTAAATTTGTTGTATCCAGAGTTTTTAATGTTTAGCTGTAGATTATATGCTTTGTATTGAAAATATTCAAATTCTGCGTAGAAGCGTCGTACATCATCGATATTTTCCCCCCATTTTTCTCCGGAAGCCATCTTTGGTTTTTTGAGAAGCCAAGCGTTGCTTCATTTTTCTCGTTTGTTCTTCTTATGCGTCTTTTCTTTGCCCGGCTCTGTTAGAAGTTGAAGTTGTTAGAATCTGTTAGAAATTTGAAAATTTTAGAGTGTTTATTAGCTTTTCCTTATTTTACCGCAGTAAATTAGTTTAAGAACAACTGGATTTGGAGGACATAAAAGTCATCTTCGAGGTTCGTAATACGCCCTTCTTAAAAAACGTTTAGTTAATTTTTAATCTTCCTTACACTACTTTCAACCTGCTATCAAAGCCAGTATTTTTTTATATTTGTCTATCTGAAGAAACAAGCTAGTTTGTTAGACTTATTAATTTATATGGTTGTTAACTTCACGTGTATTTATAACCTTGAGCTGATTAGCGTATGGGAAGTCTTGTAATAACTAAATAGTTCATTATTTTGCAATGTGAGACTTGCAAATTATAATTCATGCGTGTTTTATATGTTCTCTCAAGATTGATTGAAGCTTACAATTGGCTCGAGAGGGATCAAGATGATGCAATATTTACTACGTACACACAGCGTATTTAACAGGCGATCGTATGGGATACGTATGCAATACGGTCAACTTACTTACAGCGTCTTTGTTTAGTCGATCGAGTAAGATTATGTGATAACTGATCCCGCCAAAACATTGCATCTTGGATAGTAAAAGTACACTTTTTTTAATTAGGTTGTGATTTCATTGCATAATAATAAAGTTACACTAAAAAAATAATATTCCAAAAGTTATTTGATCAAAAACGGTTACATTGAAGTGAAATAAAAGTTCAGTGAGAAGGTTATCCGTATGTTCACACAGTATTCTTAATCCGCGGATTTTCCTTCACCATTAAAGATGCATTGTTTTGGTTTGGTTTACTATCAGTTATAATAAACTGCGTAGACTACCGCGGTAATTGTCATGAAGATTAAGGTCTTCCGGTGGTGACGGGAAGACCTAAATCTACATTGATGCTACTAGAAGACCTCTCATCTACATTGGTGCGGTCAGCATATAAGTACTAGTAATTGTATTTCTGAGATTGACTCTTCAGCCCCCGGTTCAGTTAGTTGTATCAGTAATAATAATAATAATTCTTATTTCCACCATTGCAATGTCTGTTCATTGTCTAGTGACATCAAAAAATCTTATAACCTAACTAAAACTAAATTAAATTAAATTAAACCAAATCATATCTTCGATAAAAGATATTCGTCAACAGAATAAAAGTACATTTGTAAGTGCCATATTGTCACGATAAGTAACTTTTGAAATAAGTTGAATTTATTTTAAGTTTAGTTAAAACCTTTATTGATGTTAATGTAGATGGATAAAGGTGGAGAGTACTCATTAAAATGGAACAGTCACAAGACGACTGTGATGTCGGCATTTACTTGTCTCTACGAGAATGAAAAGCATGCCGATTGCACTCTAGCTGCTGAAGGCAAGAGTATTAAGGCTCATAAGGTTATGATCGCTGCTTGCAGCCCTTACCTTGAGGTAAATATTATTTTACTTATAGCAAAAATTAATTATGTTTCTAAAAATAATAAAAAAATTTGATAATTAAGTTGTTATAGGCTATATATATACCTTTAGGATGGACTAAATTTCCCCCCTCTTAAATTTTAACCTTTTGACACAAATTAATTAAACTTAGGGTACTATTTTTGTGTAAAGGTAACTTCTTTTTTTGTGATGCAGTTAACTAACGGTGTAGCGTGCTACACTGAATTTTGCGAAGAAATATACAAATGTAAAGTGGAAGGTATAATTTTTTTGGGTTCAATATAAGACATTTTAACCTCAGAATATTTTTGTCTAAAACCTCTATTTTGGTGGGAATAAGTGCTCAAAGTATAAAAATGGGACATTTTTACTCTAAATTGAAGTATTAAGTATTGACATTAGAAAGAATTTGCCAATAGTAAAAATGCTTTATTTTTTGGTTAAGAACACAAATTATTCATTACTTTACCAGCATTTTAAGGTATTTATAGTCACTAATGCTGCTAGTTTAAGGTGAAATAGTAACCATACATTTTTTTGTATTGAAAATTTAATGTATGATATGTGTTCTTAAGCCAAAAAAAGTTTTAATCTTTGCTAATCCTTTTGTCAATGCTAAAGCTTAAATTCTGAGTTAAAATGTCCAATTTTACATTTTAGGCACTTATTCCTGCTAAAATAGTTGTCTTTGGCAAAAATATGCAAGGGGCAATATGGCTTGTATTTATCTCTAGTGACTTAAAGCCCTAATAATTCCTTGCAATGTCTAATTTTTTAGACCTGGCTCTTGGACTTTAAGCTTAGAATAATACTATATATAAAAGGAGCATATGACCGTAAACACAATGTATTCCTACTGATAACACGAAAGCCGGTTGACTGGTGGTCTTAAGTAGGGGTACCACCCTAAGAACAAAACATTTTAAATATGTGTCATAAATATCAATTAATGAAGAAAGATGGTAAAGATCAAATATAATAACTTAAAACACCTGCTGGGTATTTAATAAAACCGATCTTAGATGGAAATAGGGTAATGGAATACAAGAATCTACATTTAGTTGACGAGGACTACTTTTAATATAATTTTAATTGATAACGTTAAACTACAATTTAGAATGCTTAAAATATTGTAATGCACCGATATTTATATTAGTATTTTATGAATAATCAATCATAACATAATAATTAATAATAATAGAACATAATAATTCAGCAACCGGAAGTATTGCTAACTTTTTTTATAAAAAAAATTGTATATTGTATAGGGTGGCAGCATTACTTAAGACCACTAGTGAACCGCCTTTTGTGTTATCAATAGTACTCCTTCTATATTATAGTATTATTTTAAGACTTTAAGTTAGCAGCTCAGTGTAGAACCCGACCTAGGATTACCACAGTTAAAGTGATGTAGAATGCTCGAGCATTATCTTTTAGAGGATATTCTCTTAAGGTGAGCATATTCGAGCATTTTCTTTTGGAGCTAAAATTTTGAAAATAACGTTTAAAAAATGTTTAACTATAAGATTAGCTGCTATTTGAGTTGTATTTAATAAATTTTGTCATAAAATATCATAGAGATAAACTAAAATGTAATAATAACATTTTCTCTCTCTTTTCTTTACGATCAATCAAACCATTTTTATAAACAAACAACTCTTTTCTGATAAGTAAATCCATTCAATATACTACTATCATATTTTAAGGTTGACTAAAATAAAAAGAAAGGCAGTGCAATAGTAAAATGTTCACTAATAAAGGCTTAGTTAATCAATGGAGTTTTCCAAATCATTATTACAAAAGTAAAATCATATTTCAAATAAGAAGGAAGAAAATGTATCAAATATCAAATAAGTACAAAATAGAAAATGCTCCAATTTTTCAGGAGAATATTCTCAGATTATTCTCGTGCTCGGAGAATATTCTCCGACCCACATCACTACACAGTTGTTTTTTAATCAACTAGTTTTAGTATTGATCTACAAGCCTGACACTATTTCTTTTGCTTCTCTTCTTTGTTCCTCCTTTAATCCAACTTAGTGGTGGATTATTAGATGAATTAAATGAAGCCAAAGATTAATTGTTTACTCGTCTCAGTAAAATACTTAAATGCATCTTATTTGAGCCAAGCCTTAAATTGTATAGGTGCTGATAAATTAGATAATAAGTAAAAATGAAAAAGGACTGTAGTTAAATAAAACCCAGATACATTTTTTACTTTGCTCGTATAATTAAACTTGAAATAAAATATTCTTAATAATTTCAAATATTTCAATAAAACATAAATTATAATAGTTGACTTAAGAAAATATAAAATTATAGTTAAATGATATATGTATACATAATAGAGTGTGAGTATGGTTATATAGTGTGGATTATTGCTTATACCTATGATTATTAAATGAATTATTGATCATATATATTTAAAGAATAAATGTAGTTAATTAGAACTTGAAGGAATCAGATTATACTCAGCTGACAGAGAAGAAGAATGAAGAGTCCAAACCAGCAACATGACATACTTGGCAGACAGGTGACAACTTAACAGGTCAATCCTCAACAGCAAACAGCCTTCTTATTGTTGCTAATTCACAATGAAATAGTCCATAAAATTCACTGAAGACTCCAATAAAACATTGGAATAACGTCTTACAGTTGATAAAATGTATAAAACACAATGATGAAACGAATGAACAAATTTAGTGTGCACACTTTAAACTAAGCAAACACTTGCAAAGAACTATGAATCTCTGTAAGATGACAGTTTGATTCTGCTGGGTTTAAACTCAGCTGTTATATCCAGCTAGGTTATACACAGAAGTTGGCCTGGAGTAGGGACTGGACCTTGTCTGTTAAAAACTATGAAATCTTCTTACTGTATCTATCCTTACCTAAGTATGAATGAGACTGACTATATAAACTGTATGTGAGTGACTGAGTGAGAGATAAGAATATAGCATAAAGAAAATAATATAAAGAAAACTATTTTGATAAATAATTAAAGAAAACTTTGACCCCATAAATATCAATTAAACAAAACATCTCTTTGAACATTTAAATAAATAAATCATAAGAAAATAATATTTAACTTAAAGAATTAAACAATTAATAAAAACATAATGATACTTGTATATATGTTGACTAAAGAGAACTAAACCAGAAATGTATTGTCTGTTTGTTTGCAGAGGCTTATCGAAGAGCATTCTAAAGATAAAAGCTCGACTCCTATTTTAATTTTCAACGATCTCTCGTATTTCGAGCTGAAAGCCCTCTGCGAGTACATGTACAAAGGTGAAGTCAATGTTCCCAAGGAACACCTCGATAGCTTTCTCAAGGTAGCTAAGAGTCTTCAAGTTCGAGGTCTGTGCGATGGAGGCGGTGGAGACTCGGTGGGCGGTGATAAAATGAAAACACCAGAAAAAGGAATGAGGAAGGTTATAGTGCAGCAAGGCAAGAGGAAACGACAGGATGGTTTTGATAGCGATACTTCCGGTGAAAATGTCTCGTTCATGTCTTCTCCTTCTAGAGGTAGTTTTACTATTAATTTATATGTTTTAATTTAGTTCTTTTTTAGTTTATGAGTAACAAAGGTCAGGTTGTCACAAGTTTTATTAAAAGGTCATTGTAAAGCTAAACAAAACAGTAGACAATGAACAAAGCTGGGTCTGGTCACAGGGTTAAGATCTGGGCCCACCCATAAAGAAAGAAATGCAAGCAGAGTAAATACTACTAGAGGTAGGACACAAGGGCTCTCATCATTGCCTGGGTAGCTTGAAACCATAACTGTACATTGATGACATTATTGTTTTATTTTTTTATGTATGATTTCACACAAACAACGCTTTCCAAAATAAAGCAGCTCCATCCTGTTACCACTGCAATAATCTCGCTTGCCACTTTTTGAAACCTAGGTTATAGTAAAACGTTTGCTTATCTCACATTAATTTTTACATTAAAAGTGGCTAAAATAGTGTTAAAAGTGTTTAATAAAGTCAAATACAATAAACATGAATACAACGGAACATCAATACAACACAAAATTGTACAATAAAATAAAAATACATCAATGATACTTCTTTAGATAGTTACTCCCCCTAGTAACCAAGGATTTGATGTAGATAATTACTCCCTTATAAGAAAGTAAGGAAACAAAAGGGCAATTAAGGGGAAAAATGTATATTAAAACAAAGAAAATAGGAACTTTGGTAGGAAAGGGATCCTCTAACAGAGGTCCTTATTCTATATAAGTACTCATGGGGTGACAGTATAGACAAAGTATTGAATTTAATGAATTTAATATAAATAAACTGGAGATATTCAACCTTTAATGGGACAGGATGTGAAAATACATGGACACATGAGGGATCCGTTTTCTATAACAATCTAAAGAAGGTTACATAGATAAAAAAAGCAGTATAGTGCTCCCCAAAAAGGGTGTAACTATCTAAAGAAGTGCCACATCAATCACTGTTTATTGACCATATAAGAATAGGTCAATTTTTCTTTGTCAAAAAATTCAATTGAATGTATGTATTGTAACATTTGTTTTATAGTACAAGTGTTTAAATATAGTAGTTAGCTTTTACCTAATTTCCTTGGGGAAAAATTAGCTAATGGGATATTTTCTGTTACGACTGATCTATTATCTCGAGTTGTCTAAAGGAAAAGAAAACTAATGAATAAAATAAATAAATATTCGTGTATACAGTCCATCGACTACTTTAAAAATCTTGACAGGTCAGTTTAGGCACCGCCGATTCTGAAGAAAAAAAATCCCTGCAAGAGGGGAGCAGGAAAAGGTTATGTAAACAAATTAGGTTATTTTACCCGTATTTTCTTGGCGATGTTTTTTTACATTTCTTTTGTGTAGTTTTATTTTATATCATTTTTATGATTAATTTGGTAGTAGTTTTCAAAACGATGTAAACACTTGATGAACCACAAACAAAGTGAACGATTGCTGGGAAGAAGGTTATCTCCCTACAGCGGTTATGGTGATAGGGATTTTTTCTCTTTTCACGTGAGGGGTTGGCAGCGGCTTCTCTGATTGGTCAATCCTTAAAATGCTTATGACCTTGGGGATTTTTAAACTAAACGATAGACTGTAGTTTGTTTACTATGTGATGAGGATGAAGCAGTTACAGAACATACGTTGGTTGTTGGAACACAATATGTATTTTGAAAAGTCTGAAACATTTTATAAATAAATTAATATAAATTACAATCATATAAGTAAGCTATTAGTCTAGGTCAAGGATCTTGAATAAAGGGGATGACGCACTAAGTCGATTTGCCATACAAACAAGTGACCCCATCGAAAACAAAAAAATGGAGAGGATTTAACACAAAACACACGTAATAAATCGACTGCACATGCATGGTACAAACTGCGCATGCTTACAATACTTATAACAGCGCAGGTCTTAAATTTTAGCGGCAAACTTACCTCTCAATGTTTATTCCTTGAGAAGGTTATAACAAATGTAACAATCACGAGAAGCACAGAAGAAAATTGAGAAGCAAACTGGACAACCTTGCTACATAACCTGCGTTTGGCATAGCCTTTTTTTATGTTTGCTCCTATTTCTATATCTAATACATCTTAATGCGTCATCCCCTTTATTCAAGATCCTTGTTCTAGGTATAGCTTATTAATTAAGCTATTGGTTGACGTAAGTAGCTGTCATCATTTGTAAGTTGATAAATGAACACTATGCAATTAAACTTTGTAACTATTTGTATTGATTGTTTTTATTTAGAATTATCAACAGTAAAAAAATAGTTGATTCCACATAACTGGCAGAGGACGCCTATCTCAGATTTTAGGATCTTGAAGCATCTCACTTCAGAAAGAAAAACTATTTGAATATAAAACAATAAAGAATTAGTTGAATATAGATAAGATAAATTAATTAAAATTAATAAATAGAAAAAATGCATGAAGTGCAAATTATAAATTATTATTATGCTCAATTTTGCTGCGTGTTTTGCTTGAGAATTAGGATTCTCGCCTTAACTCTAGAATCCTAGCTGCCTTCTGGCTGTGCAGCACCTTCATTTTGGAAAGCTTTTAAATATTACATACTTTTTTTTAATTATTTTGTCGTAAATGAAGTAAAATGAATTTAAAATAAGTTTTAATTATTATTTATGGCATATATTCTTTAATTGTCTGTGTTTTTATATTAAATCTATATCTAAACAAAAATTTTCACCAAAATGATAAATAACAGAATTAGTGAATGGCTGGAGGCCAATCACCTGTTGTCAGAAAACCAAAACGGGTTTAGAAAGGGTAGAAGTTGCACAGATGCAATATTCACACTATATGGATTAATAAGTTTAAGGCTTCGTTTGAAAACTAGGAGACTATATGTTGCCTTCATTGACTTTAAACGAGCCTTTGATTCGGTAATCAGAAAAATCCTTTGGGCAAAACTGTTTGAGAAAAAACTCAGTCGTAAAATCATTAAGGTTTTCGAGGCTCTGTATAAACACGCAAAACTGAAAGTTATTGGCCCTTTTGGAGTAAGTGAGGTAATAGATGTAACTATTGGCCTATTACAGGGTGATTCACTTTCGCCGACCCTTTTTGATGTCCTTATTGACGATATAGAAGATTTTCTGATAAAACACGATTGTAAAGGTGTAACTATTGATGCCATTAAAGAAATTCTAGTTCAGCTTTACGCTGACGACGGCACATTCGTAGCAGAAACCATGATTCATCTTCAGAAAATTCTTAATTGCCTACAAAAATATTGTAAGGAAAACTGTCTAACGGTGAATAGTGCAAAGTCAAAAATAGTAGTCTTTAGAAGAAGCGGTAGGATCAGAAAGCATGAGAAATTTTATTACAATGGTGAACAACTGGAACTAGTCTCAGATTTTGATTACTTAGGAATTAAATTCAGCAGCTCAGGCCAGTTCCTTAGTGCAGCTAAAGCAAGAATAGCTAAAGCCAACAGTGCAATAAACAGCGTAAAAGAGGTTTTATCCCAAACTAAAGCTAATAGCTGGGAGGCCAGAATAAAACTTTTTGAAAACATTATTGTTGCTGTACTGCTGTATGGGGCGGAGGTATGGAGTCTAAGGTATTTGGATCTACTTGACATGGTGCTCACCAATTATATAAAAAACCTATTTAATTGGCCTGTAAATACTCCCAGCTACATAATTAGACTGGAAACAGGAATGAGTAGCTTGAGCTGCAAAGCTTTTGAGCAAACTCTAAAATGGTGGATGAAAATCTTGGAAATGGACTCAATGCGTACACCTAAGTCTGTATATAATAGACTCCTAGAACTACATACTTCACCCAACAATGAAATGAAGTACAACTGGACTTCACAACTAAGGGCTTTGTTGTCATCATTAGGCTTTCAGGATTTGTGGGAAAATCAAAATATAAATGGAATTAAGAAAAATTATTCAAATTTATTAAAAAGATTCAAAAACAACTGTGAAGAAAAAGATCTAAAAAGAGTATTTGAGTCCGGGTATAGCACAATGTATAAAGAAATAAAAATTAACGAGGGGGCAGAGGACTATTTAACTTGGAGAGTAAATATAGTAAAACAAAGGGTTGTTGGTCAACTAAGAGTAGGGTGGGCCAATCAAATAAGATTCTATTATAAAGGTTTTTATTACAAATGGGATCCTAATGATATCTGTGAACAATGTAATCGTGGCAAACTGGAAGATTTAACTCATTTCTTTTTTGATTGCCCCCGGTACTCAGAGCTAAGACAGATATCCTCTAGTTGTGCTATTAAGAATTGAAAATATCAAGAAACTCAACTCCATATTTTTATACACTGTACAATCTCTTGAAAAAATGGGAAAAACCATTTCTTAAGTTAGAAAAGGGGAGAAATAAATAAATAATAATAAAAAGTATAAAATATAAACCAAATAATTGTATTTAAGAATAAGATTTTTGTAGTAAAAATTCTGGTTATGAATTGCCAAGATATTGCTAAGTATCTAAAACTTTCTTTATTTTTATTTATGTTCAACCAAATTTTATTGTCAGTAAAATACAGAAATAAATAAGTGAAATGCATACCTATGTATGGGTACCTGGTTTAACTTTTATAAGTTAACTTAATTTAGTTGATATTTTTATTTAAAAGGTATCTTTTACTATTCTGTTCAATGTAACTCTAGGAACAATCAAAACTTTGAAAAAGTACAAAGTAAAGGGGCAACCCAGATGGTTGTACATTCATAGGTGATAACATTTACTTATTTATGTATTATTATTATTATTTTTTTTTACTGTAAAGATATTAATGTAAATAATATAAGTTTGTAATGCTACTAAGGGGAGCATGGAAGATCAGCAAAGGCTGAATGCTCTTCCTATTTGCCAAAATTGAATCATTTCGATTATATTTATAATGTTGTTTTCTGTAAATTTTGGTGAATAAAAAATTATTATTATTATTATTATTATTATATTAAATCTATATTGAGGAAATCATGCTAATAAGGTCCAAATGTATGTTAATTGTGTTAACCTATTTGTTCTTGTAAACATGGAATGAATATATGTTATGCATTTTAGTATATGATTAAGAAATTAGAAATATACTTTAATCTGTTAATGCTCAATTTATTTTAAAAATATTAAAAGCTTTTGGTATAAGATCCCTACCACATTGTTATACTGATGATTGACTTGTTAAAAGAGTGGTTAATTAATCCAAGAGATGAATTGTAACAGTTTATAATATGAATTTTATTTAAGTGATAATATTTTGTTTGGTAGGTAATGCTCAACGTGCTAAACAACTTAAGGTGACGCCCAAGGTTGTTGCTGCGTGTCCACCCCGTGTCGTTCAGGAAGTCAAACCGATAGAGATAAAGCAGGAACAACAGGAGACTGTCTACGAGGAAACCGTCTACCAGGATTTGACTTTCGACGGTGAAATTTATCAGGATCCCAACTCTGAACCCGGAACTTCTCACAATGAAACCACTATTGGTGAGATATTTATACATAAAAAAATAATTATTATTTTAGTTACTAGCCAACAATTATTTGTGTATAGCAATGACATTTCACCTATCACTGTGGCCATCTTCAGGTTCAAAAACTTAAACTACATTAACTAACTAAAAGTCATATTAAGTTAGGACATGGTATTACCTTTTAGAGTTATAACCTTCTTTATTTTTATTTATTATCAAAGAGACTAAAACTATTAGAGGGAGGATACAACAGCTCTTATCATTCCTTGGGTAGCTAGGTGCCGTAACGGTACATTGGTGAGGTCATTTTTTTATTTTTTCTAATAATTACAATTTCATGTAAATATTACATTATTTTTCGACTATTTTGTTTTAAATCAAGTAAAATGAATTTAAAATAAGTTTTAATTATTATCTACTGCACGTAGTCTTTAATTGTAAGTGTTGAATAAAGTGGTTTAATGTGGCATCACTGAAAAATGCCTGCCGTTTGTAGAGTGTGAGCTACAATAGGAGTTATAAGAGGGGTGGGGGAGTATCTAGTCTCTCTCTAGGGAGACTATAGTAGGGGTAAGTACAGTTACGGCACTTATGGCAACTGTCTCACTTCCAGACCCCTTATCACTGTGTTAATCGGGTTCTGTACTCCCTCTAATAGTTTTAGTCTCTTTGTTTATTATTGACGTGTTACAATTTTTAAATAATACTGTGATATTTTATCTTTCTAGTCAAGGTTTTAATTATGTTTTTGTGCTTTCATTATTTGTTTGTTATAAGTGTTTTTAATATAGTTTTAGTTTTTAAGCCTGAAGATGGCCACAGAGATGGGTGTAATGTCATTGCTATACACATATAATTGTTAGCAAGTCATTAAAATAATTATAGAGCTAAAGTCATATATAAAACTTAAAAGTGATACTAAGGAGAAATAGTACTTAAAAGTAATAAGTACTATTGTAAGTACTAATGGATTTGTCACAATACCAAACCCCTTATCATTGTGCTATTCAACCCTTGTCCTTCCTCTAGTAGCATAAGTCTCTTTAAATAGATAGCAAAATATGATATGGATACAAATTTTGTACGCTGGTTAAAACTATGGTTAGTTATAACTAGCTAAGGAAAATTTGTTAAAAAATGGGCTTGAAATATACTGTTTTTGTCGAAAGGCAATCTAGAAGCTTAAAGCTCTAGGTAGACAAAATTGAGCCTCATAGGCCTGCAGAGTTGGCCTGTGAGGCGAGGTGATGAATATTTGCTGGATACATGTAACTGTTGACAGCTCAGCAAAAATCAGTGAGGGGAGAAATTCTATTGGCTTATTCTGACCTCTCTTGTTGAAAGAAACAACATGGACCAATAATTTTTTCTTCTAACTCATTAGTGATGGGTTGTTTACTAAATAAAACCAATGTTATTGATTCAAAAAATTGCTAGATACATGTTTGTAACTGTAGACAGCTCAGCAAAAATCAGTGAGGGGAGAAATTCTATTGGTTTATTCTGACCTCCCTCGTTGGAGGAAACAACATGGACCAATAGAATTTTTTTTCTTACTCATTAGAGATGGGTTATTTACTAAATAAAACCAATGTTATTGATTCAAAAAATTGTTAGATACATGTTTGTATCTGTAGGCAGCTAAAATCAGTGAAGGGAGAAATTCTATTGGTTTATTCTAACCCCTCTTGTCGAAGGAAACAATATGGACCAATAGAATTTTTTTCTTACTCATTAGTGCTTGGTTGTTTACTAAATAAGACCAATGTTATTGATCCAAAAAATTGCTAGATACATGTTTGTAACTGTAGACAGCTCAGCAAAAATCAGTGAGGGGAGAAATTCTATTGGTTTATTCAAACCTCTCTCGTTGAAGAAACAAAAACAACATGGACTAATAGAATTGTTTTTCTTACTCATTAGTGCTTGGTTGGTTGTTTACTAAATAAAACCAATCCTTTTATTCCAAGCTGTTCGTTTGCCATTTAGTATCATTATTTTATTGAAATACTGTTACAGAATATGGCTGGAACGATGGGAACTCAAACGATGAAACAGTGAACCAGGATCAAGGTATTATTAGGTTTAGGAAACCCACGCCCACCCTCTATCTTTATAGTTTTAAGTTTTTTAAACCATCAGTCAGATTTTGTTTATATTCATTAAATATAAACAAAAAATAGGTTTTTTTTTAAAAAAAAAGGTTGCACACAATGATTGTCATTATAGTAGGGCTAACAAGTCTGTGTTGCTTGTTATCTTTCATTTTGAAAGATATGTTAGGATGTTTTGTGTTATGAGAAATTTAGGGGTATGTTCATCTTTAACCTGATTCGAGCTGTTAGCTGTGCAGAGCTTCAAGCGTCTAGATCGTCACTCGAAGCTTCTTGAGGGACAACACTGCATCCTAGTCATCGGCGAAATTGTAGCAGTTATCTTCGAGAAGGAATTGTTTGGGCAAACTTTGATTTGAAGCCATCTTAAAGCTGGACACCTTTAACTGTCTTCGGTATTACTGTCATTTTTGTAAGTATAAAAAGTATCATACAAACTGTCATACATAATTCTTCTATCATACAAACTGTCATACATAATTCTTCTATCATACCTATCATACAAACTGTCATACATACTTCTTCTGTCATATAAACTGTCATACATATATCATACAAACTGTCATACCTATCATACAAACTGTCATACATACTTCTTCTATCATACAAACTGTCATACATACTTCTTCTGTCATATAAACTGTCATACATACTTCTTTTATCATACAAACTGTCATACATACTTCTTCTATCGTACAAACTGTCATACATAATTCTTCTATCATACGAACTGAACTGTCATACATACTTCTTCTATCATAAACTGTCATACATACTTCTTTTATCATACAAACTGTCATACATACTCTTCTGTCATACAAACTGTCATACATAATCTTCTATCATACAACTGTATACATACTTCTTCTATCATAAAAAACTGTCATACATACTTCTTCTATCATACAAACTGTCATACATATATCATAAAAACTGTCATACATACTTCTTCTATCATACAAACTGTCATACATACTTCTTCTATCATAAAAACTGTCATACATACTTCTTCTATCATACAAACCAGGGTGTCCAGCCTCCTTGAATTCCTTGAACTCCTTGAATTATGCTTGAATTTTTTTGGTCCTTGAAAAATCCTTGAATTATGCTTGAATTTGAGAAAAATGTTAAATATCCTTGAATTTTGAGAAAAGTGGAAATTAAATAAAAATCATGTATGTTATTTTTGTTTTTATATTTTTAAATAGATGTTTTCATGTTTATATTGTTTTTATTTTCTCTTTTTTATTGAATTTTTAATCATGAAAATTGGCGCTCATTAACCTTATAATGCAGCTGTTTGAAACACGTTTGATTTGGTAGACCTTGACTGTTTTATAAATTGACTTTGGGTTTGTCTTAGATGGACCATAGAAATAACTCAGAGTAATATTATTTACAGCTGACTTATTGAACAATTGTTTTAAATTTTAGTTAAAGTAGGTTTAAAAAAATACTTTTTTTAGTGTCAAAGCTATCTTTCTTTTACTTGATTTTTGAACGAACGTCAGTGAGTTTTTATTTTCAGAGACAAATTGACTTTGAGTTTGTTTGTCTAACAATAACTGCCGTAAAAGTTGACCGATTTTCATAAAATTTGGTATGCTGGTGCGTCTCACTATACAGCACTGTATAGTTTTAGGAAGGAATATAAAAATATTTTCAATATGGCGGACCAGGACCACTTAAACATTTTTGTTGAGCTAAAAATCATATTATATATATATTATATATATATATATATATATATATATATATATATATATATATATATATATATTATATATATATATATATATATATATATATATATATATATATATATATATAATATATATATATATACCCACATATTTCAAAATGGCGGAAAAAATTGTGGATGTGTAAAAATTCCTATCTCAGCGCTGTGGGAATAGTATCCTTGAATTTTGTTAAATTGGTCCTTGAACTCCTTGAAATATGCTTGACTTTTGAAATTTAACGTTGCTGGACACCCTGCAAACTGTCATACATACTTCTTCTATCATAAAAACTGTCATACATACTTCTTCTATCATACAAACTTTCATACATACTTCTTCTATCATAAAAACTGTCATACATACTTCTTTTATCATACAAACTGTCATACATACTTCTTCTATCGTACAAACTGTCATACATAATTCTTCTATCATACAAACTGTCATACATACTTCTTCTATCATACAAACTGTCATACATACTTCTTCTATCATACGAACTGTCATACATACTTCTTTTATCATACAAACTGTCATACATACTTCTTCTGTCATACAAACTGTCATACATAATTCTTCTATCATACAAACTGTCATACATATTTCTTCTATCATACAAACTGTCATACATAATTCTTCTATCATACAAACTGTCATGTAATAAACAAGTATGGGTAATGCGTATATGGTAATGGGTGATGCTCTGAATACCAACCTTCCTTCAAAGAACAGACATTCTGAAGACTCGTCACAAGATGATCATTCAACACACATCACATTCAACTTATTTATCAGACTTCAGGAAACTTTTTGACGTCCGTAGAAGAGAATTTGGTCTACTGACAGCAACCCAGTACAATCCAACCAACCTGGTCATACAGAGTACCAACCTGGTCATACGGAATTAATCCTCTCCGCTGAAGATATGAAAATAATGATGTGTCATCCGTTTTTTCGTAAGTATACAAAAGAAGGTAAACAAAATTTTGATTAAATGTTACTTCAGTAATTCTCCTTTTTTAGTCTCACTTTTTAGTTTATAGATCTCACGCATTTTTAAATAATTAAAATATGACTTATATTCTATAATATTTTTCTTTACTAATCTACTAATTAGCTATGATCATTTCACCCAACACTGTGGACATCTTCAGGCCATCAAAAATAAACTTAAACACTACGTTAACAACTAATTAAAAAAACACACACAACATAAAAAGACTTGAATTAAATATCACTGAATTAAGTTAATAAAAATCAACTTCGTCAAGAAATAAATAAAAACTAACTCAAAAACAGACAAATTTAATTTGTTGTTAATGTAATTATTGTGTGTTAATGTTAAGTTTAAGACCACAGTCTTGGGTGAAATGATCATCTTTAATTTGTTAATTAGTGAAAAAAATATTATTGAATATAAGTGATAATTTTAATTATTTAAAAAAATATGGAAAATCTTAGTTGCGGAAGCTTTTATCAAGAATGCTTTTTTTCTCGAAAAATGCAATTTTTTGTCATTTACACATATAAACCCCATCCGGTGGAAACACACTGTAATATATTCCCTATAGTGTCATTTAAATACATTATCTATATTTATATTCCCATATAGCCAAACTAACAGGTTATTCATACTTTTCCCGACGAAAGTTATTTCTAACCTCATTGTTTGTCTCTATGACTTCACTTTGAACTACTTAATTTTTTACTGTGCATTGATTAGTAGATAAGCAGTGTGCTTTCTAATTTGTTTTTCCGAACTTTGATTCAATTTTAAACAACTTCAAATGACGTCCGGTTAAAAACTTAACTTGTATGTTACACTGTATGTATTTGTCAATTAAATTTTAAGTTTACCTTATAACATTTGTCTTTTTTAGCGAATTTCCTTTGGAAATAAAATTCGCTAATGAGATAGGCGTCATTGCGGAAGTTTTTATTTTAATTACACATTATCTTTTAAACATTCTAAAAGATTAATGGTTTGAATATGCTATTCCAAATTATTTTTTTAATTTTTATTCCACTCAATAAAATTTTTTTTTAATTTTTTATTTTGTAATTTTTAAAAATTTTTATCTGTTGAATAGTGAATTAAATTTTGTACAATTTTAAAGGGTTTTTGTTTGGGGTTTTGATATTTTAATTCTGTAATATTAGCTACAAACATTCTCAAGAATGGATCTATGTTACTTGGTATAGTATAATTTTATTTTACTCATTTTAAGCTATTTTGTATTTATTTTTGTTTCGAAAAAATCTAATCAAAATGTATCTGTAATTCGATTAATACATCACTAAGTTAAATTAATTTCTAAAACATTTCATCACATAGTTTAAAGTTTGTTTTTTGAATAATCCATAACGAAGTAAAATTGATCCCTCGATAAGTAAAGTTAATCTCCCCAATAATGCATCACAAAATAAAATGAATCCCTATCAAAGTAAAATTATTTTCTAGATAATTCTATTGCAAAGTAAAATTGATCCATCACGGAGTAATGCTAATCTCTCAAATAACCATCACAAAGTATAGTTAATTACTTGAATAATCAAATCAATCGTCAAAGTAAAGTTAATTCCTTGAATAATCAAATCAATCGTCAAAGTAAAGTTAATTCCTTGAATAATCAAATCAATCGTCAAAGTAAAGTTAATGCCTTGAATAATTCATCGCTAAATAAAATTAATCTCTTTCATAATCCATCGCAAAGTAAAGTTGATCTCTTAAATCATCCATCGCATAATGTTAATTACTTGAATAATCAAATCAATCTGCCTCCGTAGCTGCGGACTTCGGTATCAGAGGTCCGGGGTTCACATCCCGGGCTATGCTCTCAGTTTTTATGAATAGAATTTGTTGTAAAAAGATTTCGCCACCTTTAGCTTTACTTTAAGCATAGTAGATGTGACCCACCCGAGGTGGTACCTGCAGGGCGAATACCCTGAAGGGCCGAAAGGCCCTGAAATAGGCATTATTATTATTTTTATTATTATTATCAAATCAATCATCTAAGTAAAGTTAATTGCATGAATAATCAATCACATAGTAAAATTAATCCTTTTCATAATCCATCACACAGTAAAGTTAATCTCTCAAATTATCCATCACAAAGTAAAGTTAATCCCTTGAATAATCTATCACAAAGTAAAATTAATCTCTCAAATTATCCATCACAAAGTAAAGTTAATCCTTTGAATAATCCATCACAAAGTAAAGTTAATCCCTTGAATAATCTATCACAAAGTAAAATTAATCTCTCAAATTATCCATCACAAAGTAAAGTTAATCCATCCATCACAAAGTAAAGTTAATCCTTGAATAATCTATCAAAGTCACAAAGTTAATCCCTTGAATAATCCATCACCCATCCATCACAAGTAAAATTAATCTCTCAAATGATCCATCACAAAGTGAAATTAATCTCTCTAATTATCTGTAATATGCGTACATTAACACCTTGTATTATAACAAAACTAACTATATTCCTTAAACATATAAACTGATTAATTCATAATCAAATAATAATAATACATTGACAAGATGTCAATATATTACATTATCCATCACAAAGTAAAGTTAATCCCTTGAATATTACACCAAAAAGTAAAGTCAATCCCTCGAATAATGTATTACAAAGTAAAATTAATCCCTAAACAATATAAATCCAGTACAAAGTAAAATTGATTCATCACGTAATTTAAAATTAATTTTTGGATTGATCTAGGCAAAGTAAAACAGTCTTTAGATTAATGCACCTCAAACTATTGTTAATCCTAACAAAGAAGAATCATATTTCTTGATTAATCTATCACGAAGTAAAAGTAATCCCTTGATTAAACCACCATAAAATATTGATAATTCTAACAAATTGAAATTGATCCATTGTGAAATAAAATTAATTTCTAGATCGATTTATCACTAAACCGTAGATCCAAATTACTAATCCCTAGATTAATCCAGGTCAATGCCAAATTACTCCGGAGGATTCTTGTTTATCACTAATACCTTGATTAATCCAGGTCAATGCCAAATTACTCCGGAGGGTTCTTGTTTATCACTAATCCCTAGATTAATCCAGGTGAATGCCAAATTACTCCGGAGGGTTCTTGTTTATCACTAATCCCTAGATTAATCCAGGTCAATGCCAAATTACTCCGGAGGGTTCTTGTTTATCACTAATCCCTAGATTAATTCAATGCCTCCGGAGGTTCTTGTTTATCACTAATCCCTTAATTAATCCAGCTCAATGCCAAATTACTCTGGAGGGTTCTTGTTTATCACTAATCCCTTGATTAATCCAGCTCAATGCCAAATTACTCCGGAGGGTTCTTGTTGATAACAAATTAACAAGAATATTGTTGTTGGTTTTAGTTGTTGGGGCGTTTTAACTGCAGAGCAGTGGGGCCATATGGAGCTTAGCTGCTTAACTAGCTAATTTTTCAGACCCTTTGCAAATAATGTACATTTTGCTTAAAAATCATATGGCTGTTTAAGGTTTATGTGGTGTAATTGACCCAAAAGATCTAACACGCTTGTGAGTTAAAGTTAAATTGGATGAAACTCGAGGAAAAATTATGTCTGGTCATCATCAGTAGTGTTTGTGTTTGTGTCAGTTGTGTGGAGAAAAATTGAAGTTGATACCCTATAGCCAGTTTCACAGTTAAAAATTGACTGAAACAAGTTGTCAATATTTTAAAAACAGTTTGTGGAAAACAATTATTAGCTTACAATAGTTCTGCACCAAATCAGTAAGGAATGCTATTATTTCCTTGAGCAGTTAGCTAGAGTTCAAGCATTTAACTCCAGAGGTGAAGCTATGGGATTTATGTGTTTAACTCCTAAGGCAAAGCTGAGGGAGTGACTATTAACTCCCGAGGCGAAGCTTAGAGAGGTAGCTCGCCTGATCTTAGAAAGCTGTTAGATAATTAAACTTGTGGTCATCTCTCCCTAGTTACTATCACATTATTATCAAATTTTTGTGGTAAAGCTAATAGACTAACTATTGAAAGCTTAAAGATGCATTGAATGTAACCAAAAAGTTAATTGTGATTATCTTGTTATTTTTTGAAAGTCTACCGTTTGAGCCACTTGGGATATCCGATTAATATATATATATTATTATATATATATATATATATATATATATATATATATATATATATATATATATACCCATATCCCCATCTGCTTCCATCATCCGAACAACGTCATAAGGTTAATGTTCATGATAGCATTTGGCTATTTACTTCAGCATCTACATGAGCAAATTACTTTTGTCAATATTTATTGTAGCAAGACAATTCTTTGTTAAAAAAGTTGTGTAATTTAGATTCCTTATTTCAACTGGATGAGCTTCTATTTTTGGGAAGAATATTTTGATAATCTCAAAATTTTTTCCCTTAAGAAACTCATTAAAAGAAGACTTATGAAATATTAGAGACTCATTAATATTATTATGAAATAATAAGATTAGAACTTACTTTTACTAAAAAAAAAAAAAAAAAAAAAAATCTAGATGCACCCTTGTTATCAATTGTGTTTAAAGAATTAGATTTTCTAATTCAAATTTGCTAGAACCCTTTTATACCAATGATGACTTCTCAGCATTGACTTCCACTTTTCTTTTCCTTTGTTAAATAATTTTCCTATTCAGTTGCCACTTGCTTGGTCCAATTACACCACATAACCTTCCACTGTGGGTGGAGGAGGGGCAGTTAAATAAAGAAAACAAATCAATTTTTTATTTACTTTGTTTTATTTTTTTCTTGTCATCTATCCTTTAAATCTTCATTTATATATACTCCCTTTTGTTAAATTATTTTATATATTTTTATTATTTTGATTTATCCCATTTAGTTAAATTATTTTTACCTTTAATATACTTTTTTATTTATCCCATTTAGTTAAATTATTTTTACCTTTATCATACATTTTTATTTATCTCATTTAGTTAAATTATTTTTACCTTAAATATACATTTTTATTTATCCCATTTAGTTAAATTATTTTTACCTTTAATATACTTTTGTATTTATCTCATTTATTTAAATTATTTTTACCTTTAATATACTTTTTGATTTTCCCATTTAGTTAAATTATTTTTACCTTTATATACTTTTTGATTTATCCCATTTAGTTAAATTATTTTTATCTTTAATATACTTTTTTATTTATCCATTTAGTTAATTATTTTTACCTTTATCATACATTTTTATTTATCTCATTTAGTTAAATTATTTTTATTATCATACATTTTTTTTATCTCATTTAGTTAAATTATTTTTACCTTTATCATACATTTTATTTATCCATTTATTAAATTTTTACCTTTATCATACATTTTTATTTATCTCATTTAGTTAAATTATTTTTACCTTTAATTACTTTTTATTTATCCATTTAGTTAAATTATTTGTACCTTTAATATACTTTTGTATTTATCTCATTTATTTAAATTATTTTTACCTTTAATATACTTTTTGATTTATCCCATTTAGTTAAATTATTTTTATCTTTATTTTAATATTTTATTAATGACAAAATAATTTTTATTAAAAAATTATTTTTAATAATATTATTTTTTTTTATTTATTTTTTTATCTTGAAACGTAAAAGTTTTGCCAGGTATAGCAAATTTTATTTTAGAGAAAATAATGGTTATTTACTTAAATAAAGACAATTTACCTTACATTGACTGACGATATAATTAGATAATTTTTTGACATAAAAAATAAGAAAATACCCTTATTTTTATTTAAGAAGTGAAAACCATGATTAATTTGACTATTCATAGACAATAACGCTTATTTTTGCTTATAAATAAAAAACACCCTTATTTTTTCTTTAGAGAAAATTACATTATTATTCAACCTAAATATAAGATATACATCATGTATTGATTTAAAAATAAGGGTTTACATAATATTTTGACTTTAAAAGTAAAAAAAAAACAAAATATTTGGACTTAAAAAATGCAAATTACAAAATATTTTGACTTACAAAGAGAAAATTACAAGATATTTTGATTTAAAAAGTGAAAGTTACAAAATATTTTGACTTACAAAGAGAAAATTACAAGATATTTTGATTTAAAAAGTGTAAATTACAAAATATTTTGACTTACAAAGAGAAAATTAGATTGATGTGGTTGATGTCTTGTTGGTCCAGAACAACTTCAAACTGTATACATAAAACTCATATGAAGACTAAAATATTTTTTCAAAATGTTTTTTAAAACATTATGATGACCTTAAACACCATGTTGGATGTTTCACAAAGTATTGGTCAGTAATTCCCATGGGAGTAATGATCACATATGAACCATTGTCTTGTAGGAGTAAGGATTATATTTGAACTTTATTCTTCAGGTAATAAGATTAAAGAAATTATTTAGACCTTTTCTTTAATAATGGGAGTAAGAAATTATTTAGACCTTTTCTTTAAATGATAGGAGTAAAGAAATTATTTAGACCTTTTCTTTAAATAATGGGAGTAAAGAAATTATTTAGACCTTTTCTTTAAATGATGGGAGTAAAGAAATTATTTAGAATCTTTTAATAATGGGAGTAAAGAAATCATTTATACCTTTTATTTTTATAATGGGAGTAAAGAAATTATTTAGACATTTTCTTTAAATAATGGGGATAAAGAAATTATTTAGACCTTTTCTTTAAATAATGGGAGTAAAGAAATTATTTAGACCTTTTCTTTAAATTTTGAAAGTAAAGAAATTATTTAGACCTTTTCTTTAAATAATGGGAGTAAAGAAATTATTTAGACCTTTTCTTTAAATAATGAAAGTAAAGAACAAATTTAATATACCATTACTTGAAGTAATAGAAATGTCGTCGGCTAAAAATTCTCTCATTAAATATTGCACAGGAAACCACTTATTAAAAAAATTAGGGTGCGGGGTACCTCGGAACTTTTCCTCATCACATTAGATTCCTTTTGCTCTGCAGCATGTCTTCAGAGTCACTTCACTCAGATACAACACAGGTACTCAGATAGTAAATACATTTAGTTTTATTCCCAGAGGTCACCCATCTAGTTACTGACTTTGCTCGATGCTACTTAATTATTATGAGCCAACAAAAACCATAGATACACTAGCCTTATTGAAATGAAACTGAATAAATTTATTTATTTTATAATAAATTTTTTGTTTATTAATTACGAAATTATTTATTTGTTTCTTTTACAATATTTTTTACAAAACCTGCAGTTGACTTAAAAAAAACAACGAATACAAGTTATTTGATAAAAATTGAACTAATGCTGATAATAAGAATAATCTTAGCGCTATGTTGGTCTTATATGTGACGACATGCATCAACACAATTTTCCTTGTTGGTTGTTCTTAATTTTTCCTGAGTCATTATTGTGGGTTAATGATATCAAAAAATTATTTTCTGGATATCACAAGTAGATCTGAAAATGGATTTTTGTACTAAGGTTTAACTTTCTAGCGTTAATACACTGGGTGATACAATAAAACAGATAGGCAACTTTATAAAAACCACTTAAGATGTAAAAATAAAGTTAAAAGAATAATTCCGGTTTCGGATGTATTAGCAAACTTAATACTTTTCCTTTATACCTAAGGGATAAATGAGGATAAGTAAAAACCATTTACAATTTTGAGAGTGCTCCACTCAGGATTGATTGTGAATTTTTCATTATAATTTGTGAAAAATTTGCTTTAAAAGTACTCATTCCTCACTCTTAGTTATAATTTTATCTAAATTCAGGACGGACAATCCTACGCAATTCGACTCATAGTTAAGTAAGTATTCATTTTTATTTTATGTTTTAGTGCTATCAGTACCCTATGGACAATAGGGTTAGTTGTTTTAACTATCAATTTAAAATATTTTATTATTATGTACTCTCAAACTAAATACATACACACACTCACGTGTACTGGGTAGTCACCTATACAGCTTCTTGTGAAGCTATCGCAATAAAATTGGTATCTGCCCACAGTAAGTTCAAATACCCAATAGAGTATTTGCACAATTTTTTTTATTGCATTATCTTTAGGTACGTCATATAAAAGAACACCCTGTAAAGAATTAGAATGAAAAAGATGTATACTTTTGATGATGCAGCAAAAAAAAAACGAAAAATATATTTAAACATGTGCATTTAACGGGAAAACGGCCTCTAGGACGTTCCTTTTTCACCCCCACTCTCTCACCCATTCCCCCTCTCCTCTTCTTTAAATGCTTATTTCGTCTATTTAGAATTAAATTAAATTTTTTTACAGCTTAATATATTTTTTTAAACACATTTAATCATTTTATGAGCAAAACATTTTTTTTTTAAATGCCAACTATTATCTGTTTGGTAATATTTTGGCATGTATGGTAACCTGTTTTGTATTTTTCTTTGGTAACTTTACAAAGTTAAATGGGAGCATTCCTTTAAATTCATTATTTCAGAAACTATTTCATTTCCCGAACAATTTGATATCAATACAATTAAAGTTCATTAATTTTTCCCCTCAGCTATCATTTTTTCTAATAGAGTATTTACATTTTTCCAAAAAAATGTATGCTCATAAAATGATTAAATGTGTTTAAAAAATATATTAAACTGTAAAAAGAATATTTAATTTCGTTTTAAATAGTTAAAATAAGCATTTAAAGAAGAGGAGAGGGGGAATGGGTAACTCAATTATAATTTGCAATAAGTGGCAAAATAATAGTTTGTTAAAGTAACATAATAATAATTTGATATAAGGATGTAACATCTTTATATATCTCGTATATGTATTCTTGATTGGTGAGTTCCCCTTTTGCAAAATAATCCACCCCAGCCCTGCTTCTCTCTATGACCTCCAACTAGACATATTTGCAGGAGCTATATCCCGTGCAAATATGTGGTATAGTTTTAATGTTAAGTTATTGTATATCTCGCTATGTTCTTGCACTTATATCACGGGATGATCATTTATAGTTCATCTTTATGAAAGTATCTTTTGTCATTTTTGACCTTAGTTACAACAGTGAAGTGCATACATTAAAATCTTTGTTAAGAAACTGTGATATCAGGGCCATAAGTGATAAAGTTATACACTTTGTGGTAGTATTATGTCACTAACATACTGCTGTGGGTTATATCAGGGCCATAAGTGTTAAATTTATGCACTTAGTAGTAGTATTGTGTCACTAACCTACTACTGTGGGTTATATCAGGGCATACGTGATAAAGTTATACACTATGTAGTAGTATTATGTCACTAACATACTACTGTGGGTCATATCAGGGCCATAAGTGATAAAGTTATACACTTTGTGGTAGAATTGTGTCATATAACCAATTATAACAGGGTTATATGATTTAACTAATTATAAATATAATTAGTTTTTACTAATTTTATAAGTATAGATCACTTAAGTACTTTTTACTGTGTAAATTATTGTAAATAGGCGCAATCAAGCGAGCCTTTTTTTTTACTATTTATACGCAATTTATCGAGCCACTTTTTACTGAATAAATTCTAAATAGATGCATTGTAGCGATGGAAGCTGGCCGTTTTTACCATGTATTATCATAAATTTGCTCTATCAAGCGATCCTTTTTGTACTATTAATTATTTTATATATATACACAATTTGGCAATCGAGGCCTTTTTTTAATTAAAAATATGAGCAATCCAGCAAGCCCCATTTTGTTATGTAAAATTGTATATAGACGTAATCTAGTGGGCGAAGCGAGCCTTTTTTATTGTGAAAAATTCTTAAATACGTAATGAAGCGAGCCCTTTCATAAAGTTGCACAATCTAGCAAGCGAAGCGAGCCTTTTTTACTACTTAAAATTATAAATATACGCAATTTAGCGTGCCTTTTTTATTTATTATATATAAACGCAATTAAGCGAGCCTTTTTTATTGTATATAATTCTAAAATGCGTAATCTAGCGAATCTTTTTATAAATAAGCACAATCTAGCGAGCGAAGCAAGCCTTTTTTACTACTTATAGGGGTTCAGTGTTAAAGTGGACCAAGTCCATCAAACTTGATTTGTCATAAAAGACATTTTAGCCCCTTTTAACCCTGAAACAATTTAGAAATATTTCAGTGCGCAAAGAGACTATGGCGATTTATTGGTACCCCATGAAGCCAATACACATTAACAACCTCACACTGATAAATATACATATTCTCCTACATGAAAACACCTCTATCTCATTTTTTTAAAAAAATGGACTTGGTCCACTTTAACACTGAACCCCTCAATTATAAATATACGCAATTGAGCGAGCCTTTTTGACTATTTTTTATTATAAATGTACGCAATCTAGCGTGCAAAGCAAGTCTTTTATAACTTGTATTATCATAAAATCATAAATATGCACAATCTGGCGAGCAAAGCGAGTCTTTTATAACATGTATTATCATAAATATGCACAATCTGGCGAGCAAAGCGAGTTTTTTATAACATGTATTATCATAAATATGCACAATCTGGCGAGCAAAGCGAGTTTTTTATAACATGTATTATCATAAAAATGCACCATCTGGCGAGCAAAGCGAGTCTTTTATAACATGTATTATCATAAATATGCACAATCTGGCGAGCAAAGCGAGTTTTTTATAACACGTATTATCATAAAATGCACCATCTGGCGAGCAAAAGCCGAGTCTTTTTATTAACATGTATATCATAAATATGCACAATCTGGCGAGCAAAGCGAGTCTTTTTTTACTATTTATTATTACAAATAGCAATCGTAATCTTATACCCTATTGAAAAATAAGGTTTTAATGGGTTGTCACGAGTATTTACATTGAGTAATAAGAAGGTGAAAATCACAATATTCAATTAATGTAACTCTTAAATAATTTTAGTTTGCACAAAATTGTCTTTTCATTGCATTAAATTTATTGTAACAAGTATTTAAATTAACTGATAAGCTGATTTTCACCGTGATGGTGTTTTAATTTATTTTATCTGCTCACGGCAGGAACATAAAGCATTACTGAACTAATTTTAGGCGAGAAAGTAGCATTTCCCAGATCGGCTGGTAATTAGTTATGAATGACTGCACTTTACCTGCCTAGCAGGAAAGTAGCATTTCCCAGCCGCCCTGCCATGCTGGTAAAGAAAGTTAATAGAGAATTTTTGTAAACATGATTTGTTAATAATAAAAAGCCTATTGAATTTATTTATATAATGAAAATTACATTATTTAACCTAATTAAAATAAAACAATTTGTAATGTAAATCTTTAATTAAAAATAAATTTTATTGATTATATTGTAGGCAACACTTTTTGTTTTGGGTTTACAGTCTCATCTTTTTTTGTCGAGTCATTCACTACTTTTATCATACGAACCCGTATTTAATGCAGTTTAAAAGTTAGTTTATTTATAGCGTTTTGTGATGAATATCGTCGTGATAAGCTGAACTTTTCGAATACCCCGGATGTTTTAGAAATAGCTACAAATGCCAAAGAGAACCTACCCGGCAAATCAGGAAGTAAAGTATCTCAAAGCATTGAAGTGTTCAAAAAACGGTCTCAGAGAAAAAAGTAAGGAATGTAAGAAAAACATTGTGTTAGCGTATTTAAAAGAACTGTCAAACACATGCTACTCTGTGGTCAACTTTTTCGATGATCTGTAATATCAGTCAAAGAAAATGTAAATTTAAACATTATACTAACGTATAAGTTTTTCAACAATGCTAGTTTTTGATATTACTGCTCGCAGATAACTATTTTGATGTTTTAAAATTCAACCAATAGTAATATATCTCTGCTCTAAAATAAAAAATTAGAATAACTGCGCATGCTCCTTTTAGGATTTATGTTTTTTTCTACTTAATTTTATTGGCAACCCTGATAATATAAGGTGAGAGAGTTTTACTTTTTATCGTGTTTTCGTACTTTAATATATACGTGATATTTTAATGATTTCGTTTTAAATTCTGTGAAATAATTGTTACAATAATTTAGTCAAAGAAAAGGAGAAACTATAATAAAGGTAAAATCACATGTTTTTATTAAGATTTTGAAACATACAGACGACAGTGTATTGCCTTTAATATGTCACAAAAGTACAAAAGATTGCTTTTGTTATATTCAGAAATTTTACTTTAACGTTAAATTACAATTAATATTTGAAGGGGAAAACTAATATCACTCTCAAAAATGAACTAAGTTAAGTAGTGCTCACGAAAAAACGTTTAATTGGGCGCTCGTTTTTTTTAGAGAAACAAGAGCGAACATAGCTTCCCCTTGGCTATAATGAAAAAAAGGCGCAGGTTGTAGAGGTTGCTTCTAAATTTCCTTCTGTGCTTCTCGTGATTGTTACATTCGTGTGCTTATTTTGCCACTTTAGGGAGTGATAATTTAAGCGTGTTTTGTTATAACCTCAAGCAATAAACAATGGGAAACCATTGAGAGGGTTGCCTCTAAAATTTAAGACCTGCACTGTTATAAGAATTGTAAGCATGCGCAGTTTGTACCAAGCATGTGCAGTTGTTTTTTGACGTGTGTTTCGTGTTGAATTCTCTCTGTTTTATAGTTTTCGATGGGGTCACTTTTTTGTATGGCAAATCGACTTAGTACGTTGCCCTCGATAGTACATTCCCTTTATTCAAGACTCTTGCTTGCAATACCGAATTTTGAGAAAACTAAAAAAAAGTAAATTGGAAGACAAACTTTTAATGGCTTTTAGAATTCTATGGATAAATAAATGGGTAGGGCTAAAGTAAGATGCCCGAGGCTCTTCGTTTACTTCCTGAATGACTTGCTACATTGAGTCCCACTACATTATTTAATTGCTATGTTATTTCTTAATTTGCGTGATACAGATGTTTGTGTTACTGATAAGTATCTTGAATTCACCAAGGTCAGAGTTATACATATGACTTGTGAGCTGCATCAATTATGAGTGTTTATAAAGACGTGCGCTTATTAATCTATCAGACTGAAGACAGAATGCCATAATAATCCTACTGAAATATTAGTTTAGTTTCCAATTTTTTATTTACATGCGTTCAATCTATAGTGTAACACACGGTTAAAGTCAGTTGACAGCGTGTGAAAATGGGGTTGAGGAACCTATGAGTTTAGCCTGATATGAAATCGTGGGCGTGGTTTAACATCTAGGAGTAACCTCATTGGCTCCATCCCATTATTTTCCCACGCTCTGTCGATTGATTTTAACCGTGTTATACAATAATAATTCGTTGCTTCAAGAGCTCACGTCTCAACCGTGTCTGTTATACATTAAATTAAAATAATTGACAGGGTGGTTAGAGTACTATTACTAAAAGCAGTTATTTTGGTGGAAAGGAGCACAAAAAACATTGAACTATTTGTTTTTAACCAACAATAGGAAACCACTCATCGGTATGCATAGGCGATTCTAAGGGCTAAAGCCCCCCCCCCTTTTTTAAAATAACCCCCCCCCCTCCCAAGAAAAATATAATCGCATTCTAAGCTACTAGAATTAAATTTAACTTATTTAAAATATATTAAGAAAATAATAATAAAATTAAATATATATTTATTATTATATAAAATTATATTTATGAATAAATAATTAATTATGACTTTATATTTCCTACTTTCAATAATTTAAGGTTACCAATCAACATGCTTTTTTAGATTCATTTTATTTAGAAGTTACATTGGAAACTAAGTAATATTAGTAAATAGTCAACGAAGAGTTAATTAAATTAGATCTTATTCAAAAATACAGTGTGTGTATATACATATCTAGGGTCGACGGGAAAAAGCACATAAGTCATAAGGCGCGGTCGAATATCCACGGCCTTCTAGAACATTGGATCACCAACAGACTTTTTATAATTTTGTTTTCAAAATTTTCGTAATTAGCCAGATTTGTGATAAATGAAGCCTATTTCCGTAATCTGCACGCTCTTTTGGTTAATCTCAAAAATTATTTACATTCACTCAACGATTTATTTTTTACGAAACGTACGTACATACGAATTACCTCTTGTTGTGGTGTTGTTGACTGCAAATAATAACAATCTAACAGTAGTTATGTATGTACCAAGTTAGATTAAAAATAAATCGTTGAGTGAATGTAAATACTCTTTGAGATTAAGCAAAAGTGCGCACAGATTACGGAAATAGGCTTCATTTATCACAAATCCGGCTAATTACTGAAAATTTTGAAAAAAAAGTTTGTTGGTGATCCAATGTTCTAGAAGGCCGTGGATAATCGACCGCGCCTTATTATCATAATTATTCATTATAAGGCGCGGTCGAATATCTAGAACGTTGGATCACCAACAAACTTTTTTTATAATTTTTTTTCAAAATGTTCAGTAATTAGCCGGATTTACAATACAATACAATAATTATTAAGATTTGTGATAAATGAAGCCTATTTCCGTAATCTACACGCTCTTTTAGTTAATCTCAAAGAGTATTTACATTCACTCAACGATTTATTTTTAATCTAACTTGGTACATACATAACTACTGTTAGACGTCAATGTTGACATGTCAAAATATAACACAAAATATTGACGTCTAACAGTAGGTTTGTATGTACCAAGTTAGATTAAAAATAAATCGTTGAGTGAATGTAAATACTCTTTGAGATTAACCAAAAGAGCGTGCAGATTACGGAAATAGGCTTCATTTATCACAAATCCGGCTAATTACTGAAAATTTTGAAAAAAAAAAATTATAAAAAAAAGTTTGTTGGTGATCCAACGTTTTAGATATTCGACCCGCCTTATTATTTTATCAAGTTTATATAAATTTGTCATAATGTATTTTTACTCATTTATCTTATTTGACGATAGTTTTGACTTAAGTGGTTTTTATGTGTGGTTAAGTAAGGTCTGAGAAATACTTTATTCCTATAAAAAAATTTGACTTATGTGCTTTTTCCCGCTAACCCTAGAACAGTAAGGGGCTGGAGCCCCCCTGAGATTTTCGGTACTTATTTACTTGGGTCCCAACATAAAGTTGGGACCCAAGTAAATATGGCGATATAGGGCAATTATTCATTTGGGTACCGACAGTATATTTACTTAAATTTATAAAATTTAAGGTAATATTATTATTATTTAAATTAATTAAATAATAATAATAATATTTTTTATTTTTTTTTTATATTTTATTAATAATAAAATTAATTAATAATATTATATTATTTAAATTATATAAAAGAAATTATTTAACAATCTTAATAGGGGATGTTGAAAAGCAAAGGGGTTGAGAAGGGGGGAAAAAGAAAAGATTGATAATCAAGTAAATAAGATAATATAGGGAAAGTACCCTTGGTTCCCAAAATAAAATTGGGACCCAAGTAAATATGGCGATATAAAATATTTATATTTTATTTAGGATAATTACAAAATATTTTTGTTCTCATAGCAAAAAACTTGTAATTTCTAAAAGTCCTAACTCCATTACAAATCGAAACTGAGGGATTTTAATGGAGTTTTAGACGACCCCTAGGTCCTATCCCAAATCCACTAGATTTTTTTCCAATAAATTGAGGTTGGGAACCAAGTAAATAAGTGCCAGATTTTCACCTAGAATCGCCTATGTCGGTATGGTAAGTTTTCCTCTAAATTATGACCTGCGTAGTTAATTTAATTATGTCTTGCATGCGCAGTTCGTTTTTGACAAATTCTTCTATATTTTGTTTTTATCTTATCGGTGTCACTTTGTTAAATATCCTCGGTGTTTTGCTCTCCACCCGCTGCAAGAAGGTGCTATGGAGAGGGGGGATTTTAAAAAGGATCAGCAAATCAAACAATAATAGTTTTTAACACAGAGTTTAATATTAGCAGTCTATTTATTACAAATATGTTTAACTTCTTAAATCTAATATTATTTTTTTCGCAACTTATTATACGAAATATTTGTTTAATTTTAGTTGTTAATAATTATAGTTATTAATACAAAGGCAGATCTAATTAACAAAATATAAATATTCATGAGATTTATCCTACAAATTTATTTTGATCTTTATTTTAAATCATGGATAGTGACATTTATCAAGCTAATAGCGTTTATAAGGCGCGGTCGAATATCCACTGCCTTCTAGAACATTGTATCACCAACAAACTTTTTTTCAAAATTTTCAGTAATTAGCCGGAATTTGTGATAAATGAAGCCTATTTTCCGTAATCTGCAGCGCTTTTGGTTAATCTCAAAGAGTATTTATATTCACTCAACGATTTATTTTTAATCTAACTTGATACATACATAACTACTGTTAGACGTCAATGTAAAAATATACAACGTACGTACATTACGAATTACCTCTTTTTTGTTGTTGGTGTTGTTGACTGCAAATAATAACAAATTTGTGTCTAATTTTTCATGAATACATTCAAAATATAACAACAAATCAGGTAGATAACATTGACGTCTAACAGTAGTTATGTATGTACAAGTTAGATTAAAAATAAAATCGTTGAGTGAATGTAAATACTCTTTGAGATTAACCAAATGAGGCGTGCAGATTGCGGAATAGGCTTCATTTATCACAAATCCGGCTATTACTTAAAATTTTGAAAAAAAAGTTTGTTGGTGATCCAATGTTCTAGAAGGCCGTGGATATTCGACCGCGCTTTATAGGGTGATTCAATTGGAGGGTTCTTATATTAATGAAATCAATTTTTTTACTTAATTTCATAGGTCGGATTTGACGTCACTGCAAGATTAATAGTTAATTTTAATGTTGACCACTTATACCGATTCCTGCAATGACGTCACACGTCATTCATAAATAAAGTCAGATCATAACCTCCGAATGCGTTTGGTTTGTTTACATCGTATTGAATCACCTTGAAAATTTCCAACATCTTGGGAATTGATTTCATTTCAACTTTTCGTTTAATCTCCATTTTATTTCGAATATTGTATTGTTGCGTGAAGATCAATCAACATTATCCATGATACAGAGAGTATCTATTGTTATAATTTAATTACACATAATTTAACACTATTATGTCTTTAACAACACAAGGAAACAATCAGATTCAATCAGTACTTGTTAACATTATTATTATACATACATTTTATTATTTCTTATAAACTATTTCCTAAGGACACGCGTTACTTAGTTCTTAAATACTACAATACATTTTGGGAGGGGGGGTCTTGTAAAAGGTCTCAGAAGATTTCAGCGACAAATAGCTTTACACTTCGAATAATATATATATATATATAATATTTAATATATATATATTATATATATATATATATATATATATATATATTATATATATATATATATATATATATATATATATAATATATATAGGAGCATAACTGTAAAGCCTGAATGGACGACTGTTAGCTATAGACTTGACCATGATATATTTTCATTTTAATTTTTAAGTAAGTCTGAAGTATCAACTCAATGCTTTGGGCAAGTTATATCTATGTTCTGAGGGCAGTCGTAGGAAGTCTGAACTGGTAAGGATGTACCCAGCAAATCTAAACTTGTGAGAAAAAATTAGTTCCAAGGTAGCCTCTGTATCTTATTATATATATATATATATATATATATATTATATATATATAATATATATATATATATATATATATATATATATATATATGTATATATATGTATATATATGTATATATATATATATATATGTATATATATATATATATATATATATATATATATATATATATATATATATATTATTTTCCTATTTTAACCTTTGTTGACTTCTTCTGCTTTTATATTGTGACTTTTTCAATCTTTTGACTTTATCATGTTTTATTAGTTTGTACCTTCAATGTTTTTAACTTTTACTTTGTTTTTTAATTCATTTTTATGACAAATTATTTTAAATCAATGAACTTCGTTTTTATATTTTTTTAAACTTTTATTTTAAATTTGCATGGGTCTCCTAGCCCATAGTAGATGAAGACTGTGATTATTTCGGCCCTGATGAAGAATTTTGGAGTAAAATTCGAAAATGTTGGCTGGAAATAAATATTATAGTTTTCATGTAAAGGCTGTGTTTATTCATTAACCTTATCCCGAGATTGGTGAGACGCGTAATACGATATATATATATAATATATATATAATATATATATATATATATATATATATATATATATATATATATATATATATATATATATATATATATATATATTATACATTTATAAATATAAATGGCTTTCACGTCTTTCAATGATATTATGCGACCATTCAAAGGTAATAACCAAACATTTGCTTATAAAATAATGCAAATTTATTTACATCCTGTGCTGCAAGCGTATACAAATGAATAACTGTATTGGGCACCTATAGAAAGGACACCGGTCTGAATACTTGGCCTTCCCTTATATGGAGAAGATTAAAATTATTATAAACTCAGCTGTGTTTCCTATATGGGCATTTTAAAATTAAACCATCTGCAAGGTCCATTTCAAGTTTCCCATAGTTTATTTAGTAATAACATTTACGATTTTAACACTGTGTGTACATATGATACTACCGAGTTTTGGAAATGTGTACTTTGCACAAGTATATCGTGTCAATTTAAATTTTGTTGATTCTTTTGTACTTTTATTTTATTTCTTTTTTGTTTTATTTATATTTATGTACTTTTATCAACAAATTAAGGAATTATTGAAATTTTACCAAGTATTCAAAGAAAAAATCTCATCTTATATGTTTTATAATTTAAGTTAATATATATATTTATATTGAGTTATATAAAAATAAGGTGGGGGGCACCCCCTCCCCCTGGAAAAAATGTCGCCCCTTTTGACGAAGTAATTTTTAGTTGATGTCTCTAATAGATGTGTTAATATCGACCTCTTCTGCCGCTGATCATCCCCCCTCCCTATAAGTGTTTACTGGATACAGGTCTGCTTCAAAATCAGATCTTTTCAATATACTTCGGATCTTATGCAATCAGACATATGATTATAGTTTAAATGAGGTTCTTTTATTACTATTTGTGCTAATATTTTTATTACATAACAGATCATTATATACTACTTCGTTTTCGTTTAGACCTTTAAATGTTTCAAATATAATTAATCTTTGTATTAATTACAAGATCATTGTGTATCTTCAGAATGGTTTTTAGACATTTACATAAGATCCTTTGTTGTTCGCCCTAATAATAAGGCCCAGTCATTAAATTGGAATCTATGAGATTTGTCGACGATGAGTTTAACAACAGGTAATGATGTAAATTGTCTTATCAGTACCTGATTGTTAATCACATGTTCCTTTGTGACCGGGTCTGATAATGTTAATACATAAACCAGTGGCGTAGCCAGTTTATGGCAGCCACTGACATAAACAATACCCATATTTCTTCAGAAAATATGGAAATTAGTGTTTCATGATCGGGAGTATTCCCTGGAGTTTATTCCTAAGCTCTAGCTGAATAAGCCATGTAAGCAGTCGCATCAGCTAAATTCTTAGCAGCGGCTATCAATCTTCTTTCCAGCGTTTCGCTGTACTCGCTTTCAACGATATACCTCCTTGTCGCCATGTTCTCTTCTCTATTCTGTACTACCCTTTCAGCTACCACTTGGACTTTTTCAACATCTTGGGTTATTCTAGGGTAGTGATTATACGTCACATAGGTTGTCGCTGTGTAGAAATTACCGAATTGATTTATATGGTGCAGTAAATGGTTAAGGGTAGCTGTGACGTCACGTGCAGCGTCACTTAACTGTGTCAATAGTTGCTGATCTTGACAAGATTCGTTACAGAACTCGACTAGAGATTCAACTGCTGTTGAAACTTCACGAACGGCTGTAACTAGTTGTTCGCGACAAAGAGTGCTTTCAATCGTAGGTGCAACTACTTTAGCACAAGCAACTAACTGAGACGTCGAAAGAGCACATTTAGTCGCTTCTTCGATCGCTCTTGTTCTTTCGTGTTGATCGTCTAAAGTCGAAGCAACACTTTTACCTCTTAAGACTAAAGCGGCCGTCTTCTTGGCTACATCTTTACCCATGTTTAAAAGCGTATCTTGTGCTTCTTTTAATTCTTCATTTTCCACACTTATTTCGCTCATGATAATATTACTTGCGTCGCCAACTCTTGAAGCGGCATTAAGAAGATTCTGTCTCGGTTGTTTAGATTCAGGTTCCGCTGCTTTAAGCAAATCTGAAAACGCGTTACAAAGCTTCTTAGTCGCGTGTAGTAAACTATCACTACTATCTTCGTCTGTTAAAGCTGCTATTGTTCTGACTCCTTTACTGAATTCAGGCAAACCCGTAGTAATGGTCGAAATAGCATCACCGACAGCACTATAATCGACTTCTCTAGTTGATGAAGTTAAAGTAACAACTTGGGCCGTAGCGGCATTCATGGCAGCCAAGTGAGAACTGACATTTTTCTCCTCTAACCACTTAAGTACTGAAGGATCAACACCATGGGGAATTTCTATAGTTTCAAACAATTCGGACTCGACTGTTGTTATAATCTGTTGTGCCACAGAAATAGTGCTGAACAGCGCTTGCTGTGGCTCTGTATAAACGCTTGCAATGACAGGTTTCTGTAACGTTTCAACTTCAGTTCTTACGATGTCTGGTTGTGAATGCATAACAACGGCTTTAAGAGGTAATATACTATCTTCGGTCATAGCAGAGTTCTCTTCTCCATCTTTCCCGTAGAATTCTTTACTTTGTCTTTTCTTCATTATAATATCGATATAACCAGCTACCAATGCAGCTATTGTTTCTGCCTCACACGTCTGAACTGAATAATACTCGTCGGAATAATCACCGAAGTCCAAAGTAAACGTGTTTTTAGATGCGCCCCACCTCCTGACTGTTGTTAAAGGCCAAACTTTCAACACCTCTTTGGTCTTTTCATCTAATCTCAAAATTGACTCTTTGTTTACACCTAACAATCTAGGTACCAATTTATTCTTACCTTTCATCTTTTCTTTAACAAGATAAAACGTTACACCATAAGTGGGTAAGTTTCGTGCTGTCTTCACATAAAGCAGTTTCATATCCAAATCTTTAGTACCACTTTGCTGAGCATATTCGTTAAGCACCCTCTTGTCGACACCTTTAACTTTAGAATAAGATTCTGGGAGGAATTCTTTCAAATCATGATAGTAATATGGAGCTTTTAACTTCTCCGGATCATAATCCCCATACTGGATTTGACATTGATAACCAGCTAGAACAACAGCCATATCTAATGTTACCGGATGTGTCCCATTAATGATTCCGTCTTTAGTTTGCACATACAGCAAATTTAGCTGAACCGGATCTTGCTTGTCTATGTTTTGATCGGAAAAGAAGTATTTTCTCTTCAGCAAGACTTCTTCATCCTCCCCGATACCCTGCTCTCTTAATGTTCTGCTTGCATCGACCCAATTAACTTCATCGTCCGTTTTTATCTTCTTTCTTAGTGTGTCCATTTTCGTATCTCTCTCTTTGGAATCAGTATTCCTTCTTTTCAAAGTTAACGTATTATAATTATTAATGTAATAATCTTCTATATCTTTATTACCATTACTCTGTCTTATTAATCCATACTCGTCGTAGTTAGTGATACCAATTTTAAAGCAGATAATAACCATTAGATTCCCAACAATTTGACTATCATCAATTACAATCGTTTTGACAGCGCCGTCTAACATTTTAACTTTTAAATTCCTATATTTCTTTCTATAAACTAAAAAATCGTTGGGTTTGAACCCATAAAACGACAGATCTCTTCCACAATCCATCCATGTTCCTTCATTTAGATGTTTGTCGTCATCTGGGATAAAAATTCCGTAGTCCTTAGGGTTACCGACCTGAGCTTCAGGTATTTTATGTCTGATTTGGTCGCAGACTTCCTGCGCTGACATGTATGGGTCGAAGACCATAGTTTTGGTTATCTTCTTGTCAAGGACGCACACTCGTAATGATAAAGGCATCTTGATTTACTTTTTATTTAAAAATTTTGCTAAGAAAATTGCTAAATATATTTACTTGGGATATGTTCACCAGTTATTAATGCACTCCTTCGAATCCATCTTCATATTAGATACCATTCCCAAAATCCTCAAATAAGAATAATCTGAAAATGAAAATTAAAACATTTTTATTAATATAACATAAGTATATCAATATGCAACCTGTTGCATATGTATATCAATATGCAACTGTTGCATATGTATATATATCAATTGCAACTGTTGCATATGTATATCAATATGCAACCTGTTGCATATGTATATCAATATGCAACCTGTGCATATGTATATCATATGCAACCTGTTGCATATGTTATATCAATATGCAACCTGTTGCATATGTATATCAATATGCAACCTGTTGCATATGTATATCAATATGCAACCTGTTGCATATGTATATCAATATGCAACCTGTTGCATATGTATATCAATATGCAACCTGTTTCATATGATCAATATGCAAATATGTATACCTGTTGCATATGTATTCAATATGCAACCTGTTGCATATGTATATCAATATGCAACCTGTTGCTCTTTTTTAGTTTTACAAAGATAAGACAACGTGAAGATGACACTATTATTGTGCGAAAATTTTTACTTTTTAAATTTTACTTCTTCAACGCTGAAGAACTTATTTGTTCACTAATTATTCATAATTAAAAGGATTGTTAGTTAACAAGAGATTATTTACGAATAAACAGCGTTGGACTGGGACAAAGAGGCTCGAGGGGGACTTACTTCAAAGGGGCCCTAAGGAATCCTTAAGTGATACCTTATATATCATTTTATAACAATATTATATATATATTATATATATATATATATATATATATATATATATATATATATATATATAATATGTATGTATATATATATATATATATATATATAATATATATATATATATATATATATATATATATATTAATATATGTGTGTGTGTGTGTGTGTGTATACATACATCCATACTTATACGTAAAGAGTGGGAAGGGGTTTGCCTACCTCTTGTTCCCCCTTGTTCCAAGTCCAATTGTCTCAAAGTTCCAAGTAGCCTCGTCGATTCAATCAGACACGTAAAGCTGATTGGGCGATTAGTGGAGTTCTTAAATTCGTGTACATTATGACACTGTAGAGACCGGTTTCAGCACAATACGGTCATCGTTAGTGGCGCCATTGGCAAATAACTTAATTATGACGTCATTACACATACGTACTTTCTTTTGTACTGGTGGCGTAAGATTCGACGGTTTTATACAAAATATATTGTATACATTTGTATGTCCTTTAAAGACATCATAGCCATGCGAGGCAATGAAAATTGGCTAAATACATAATAGCAAAATGCCATGTAAAGAACAAACAACTGTAATGTGGCCGCGAAGCAGTAATATCGGTTTAGTAGCGGTCCCCTATTAGATTGCTAAATCTTAATCTAATCGCATCATTTTTCCGCGTTTTATGATATTTAGAAATTTTGTCATTACTGCAGGTTAATGACGTCATACAAAAATTATTTTCCAAATAGCACAACCACAGTGGTAGACTGCTTTTTGCAACCTAATTCTAGGTCCTTTATAATTATTCTTTATTCCCCTATTCTTTATACATGGGCCTTTAAAGGTCTTATACAGATAACTAGGTCTACAATAGCCCCTTGACATACTTTATCAGGGCCCTAAAGCTGTACAAAAGGGCTCTAGAGATTAACAAAATAGTTTAACAACATTTAAATGAATAAGCTTAAGTTTATTTACTTTTACTTAAGTTTATTTCCCACTTAATTATTAATTTTATTTACTTAAATTTAACTTAAGTTTTATAACTTCAGTGAGCGCCGTGGAATGGTCTACAATATTAACAACACCAACTTCGTCTTTCCACCAATAAGCTTTACTTTAATTCAGACTCCAAGAATTGAAAGACTCAACATCTCACCGGCACTGTAGATGGCATTATTGCCGAAAGCCGGCTCTGCTCAGAGTTAAAGTAAAGCTTATTGGTGGAAAGACGAAGTTGGTGTTGTTAATATTAACTTAAGTTTATTTTAATTCTTTATATAAATAATTTCATTTTATTAATTTATTAGATATAAATTAAAAGTAAATTAAATTTGCTACATTCATTAATACTAGTCTAGTTATCCGTTGACCCCTTTACTTAAAAAGCAATATAATACCCCCCCCCCCCCTCTCCTTATTAGGCCCCTTGAGATGTAGGTTTGGGCCCTTTTAAGTCTAACCCTTCTCGGGCCTTTTAAGCTCAGTCCATGACTGGTGTATACTTAAAAATAAAATGTAGTATACACTTTAGCGTATATTTAAAAATAAAATCAAGTAAACGCTTAAGCGTATACTTATAAATAAAACAAAGTAAACGCTTATGCGTAAGTAAAGTGCTTATAAGCCATTTTACATTTAATAAAAAAGTATAACTTAAGCGTATTACATTTGAAAATAAAATGAAGTATACACTTAAGCTTACATTTGAAAATAAAATGAAGTATACACTTAAGCTTACATTTGAAAATAAAATGAAGTATACACTTAAGCGTATACTTAAAAATGAAATGAAGTATACACTTCAGCGTATACTTAAAATTAAAATGAGGTATACACTTCAGCGTATATTTGAAAATAAAATGATGTATACACTTAAGCGTAAATTTAAGAATAAAATTACGTAAAACCTTAAGCTTATGCAGTATTGCAGTGTTGTCTTAAAGATAGAACGTAAATATTCAAAAACATATTTACAAATAAAAACTGTAAACACTTGTGTCAGACTGCTTTTTGACAAGTATAGATTGGAATTGGAGGATATTGAACGCCTCCTACTGAAAGACCTAGTAGAAATCTGCATCAGAATAACTTCAAGAATAACAAGAAATTTCTACAGAAACTACGTCAACCTACACACTTCCTTTACAAAGGAACGCCTTTATCTGATCTAGACTGAGAAGCTATGTAGTCGTATCCGCTATAAATAATAACTAATTGATTTAAGCTTTTATTTTGACCAAGTTTCAACTTTGTGGTATAAACGCACTGGGAGCTAAGGTGATAACAAACCTTAGAATAATACTATATATAGAAGGAGCACTACTGATAACACGAAAGTCCTAAGTAATGCTGCCCCCTAACAATATACAATTTTGTAAAATACTTCCGGTTGCTGAATTATTACGTTCTATTATGAATTAATGATTGATTATTCATAAAATACTAACATAAATATCTGTGCATTACAATATTTACAGCATTTTAAATTGTATTTTAACGTATTTATTAAAATTATATTAACAGTAGTCCTCGTCAACTAAATGTAGATTCTTGTATTCCGCCACCCTTTTGCCATCTAAGACCGGTTTTATTAAATACTCAGCAGGTGTTTTAAGTTATTATATTTGTTCTTTACGATCTTTCTTCATTAATAGATATTTATGACACATATTTAAAATAATGTTTTGTTGGCAGCATTACTTAGATGCACCAGTCAACCGGCTATCGTGTTATCAGTGGAATTACATTGTGTTTACGGTCCTGTGCTCTTCTATATATATGTATATTATATATATATATATATATATATATATATATATATATATATATATATTATATATATATATAGTATTATTCTAAGTAACAAACAAACAGAAAGACAGACACTTGTGTGAAAACCACTCAGGAGGACTTAAAAACGACTAAAACTGATTATTCCGGTGGATTCCCGGTTTCGGATTTTTTTTTGCAAACACGGTACTTTTCCTGTATACCTGAGGTTCGAACGAGGAAAGGTAAAATTATGTTATTAATAAGATCAGAATGA
>JACMZG010001859.1:6020711-6026253 GCA_018340805.1 Microvelia longipes
CAAAATACATCACGACAGTGACATGGCTCCCCAAGTTCGTAACAGAACTTCATGGCTTCTCGTCGGGGATCGAACCTTAATGTGTCCTGTCTTCACAAGGTATTACAACTACTAATTTAGCAACTGGTCTTTCTATGACTTTGTTATTGCCAAATCGCAAATCGACTTTCCTTACTATTCCATCAGGACTAGATGATGTTTTAACCACTACTGCTAATGGCCATTGATTTCTTGGCATTGTATCGTCTTCCACAATAACGATATCGCCGATTTTGACATTCCTTCTGTTCCTTGTCCATTTTTCTCTACTTTGAAGATTGCTTAGATATTCCTTTCTCCATCTGGCCCAGAACTCTTCTGCCATATGTTGGATTATTCTCCATCTTTTCTTAATATATTCTTTGCAGTCTTTGGTATAATATAATTTGGTATAATAAATTAAGTCAAAATACATCACGACAGTGACATATATATATATATATATATATATATTATATATATATAATATATATATATATATATATATATATATATATATATATATATATATATATATAATATATATAATAGTGTGTGTGTAATGTATAATATGCATGCACTCTAGTTAAAACTATATATAAGGACTAAAATATAAGATAAGAATCAGACATGGCTAAAATCAGTTGACAGAGCCATAACTTTGGTTGCAGTTATATGATTTTGATGATTGAAAATTCGCTTTTTTGGAAATTTTATCAGCTTTCAAAAATGCTCTATTCATGTTTAGCACACTACCAACCGGGAACCACTTATTTCAAGAATTTGTGCGATTTTATATAATTTTGAGCATTCATATAAAAGGCTCCACTCTGGATATGCAGACTATGTTTTTTTCTTTATAATTTAAGGTATATTTTCAGAAAAATGAGTCACATTTTTTCTCTCTTAGACCATACGTGATTATATTAGAGTATATAACGTGGTATTATTAGTACGTGATATTAGAGTATTTTATTTGAGTATTATTAGTAAGTGATTACTAGAGTATTAATAATTAATTTAAAATAAAAATTAATTACCATCAAATTTAGTTCAAAGACCCAATCATGTTCAACGAAAATCACAAAATATCCTCACTTTTTAATTTCGAGCAATAAAACAAAAAATATTATTATTATTACAATAATTTAAATAATACAGCTAAATAATCAATAAATGAATTCAAACACAAAAATAAATATATAATGACTTAATTGATAATTAAAAACACGCTTTAAAAAATTATCATTACTTATTAATAATCTACTAACTAAACAAATTTAAAATCAATACTGCAGTCTCGAGTTTTTTAAGTATAAACACAAATATATGAAAAAATCTTTTAAAGACCAAGATAGATACTGAAGAAACTAAAGTGACTTTGAAAATAGGTCTGAGCGACCTTCTTCCCGCTCCACCTCTTCCTTTGCCAACACAACAAAACAAAATATTTTTCTAAATAAATAGATATGTCAATCTATCATAAATATTTAAAAAATATAATTAAAAGTTTTAAATTAATTAAATAAGCAGATGAATAAATATATTTAAAATACATTCAAATTTTTATTAATGTTAATTATTAATACTTTAAAAAATGATGATTCATGTCGATTTTAGATTTATATGTAACTTTATTTTTATTAAAAGCTTATTTATATTAAATCAGCTTAATACAAATTTAACAAAGTAAGAATTTAAATATGTTAGATAATAATTTGGGGCGTAACTCGTGAATTTTTGTTGTTATTAATTGATGTTTGTTAATGTTTTGAATTATTTAAAATTAAAATTATTAATTACTCTCAAGTTACTATGGTGGGCTTAATTTTTATTGACTGTTCTTTATTAGATCTTAAGTTAGGTGTGATTTAGTTTGCGAACTTCCCACAAACATATCTTTATAAGTCCCGAGACCTTAGTGGTGCTTTAGAATTACTATGAACCCCTGTTTGGTGATCCATTCATTAAGAAAATATTTTATGAATGGATTTGGCATTCTGCTTCGAATTTGATTAAAAGGTTGTATTTTTATTATATGATATGCTCTATTTATTATACTGGCGTGTTCAATAAATAGTGGCTGATTTTGTATCTCTATTAACAGAAGATGTATAGTACCTTAGAATAATACTATATATAGAAGGAGCACTACTGATAACACGAAAGCCGGTTCACTGGTGCAACTAAGTAATGCTGCCACCCTTACAATATACAATTTTCTAAAAAAAGTTGGCCATACTTCCGGTTGCTGAATTATTATGTTCTATTATTAATTAATGATTGATTATTCAAAAATACTAATATAAATATCAGTGCATTACAATATTTTATGAATTTTATTGTAGGTTTAACGTGCTCGTCAACTAACTGTAGATTCTTGTATTCCGCCACCCTTTTGCCATCTAAGACCAGTTTTATTAAATACTCAGCAGGTGTTTTAAGTTATTATATTTGTTCTTTACGAACTTTCTTCATTAATAGATATTTATGACACATATTTAAAATAATGTTTTGTTGTCAGGTTGGCAGCATTACTTAGTTGCACCAGTCAACCGGCTTTCGTGTTATCAGTGGAATTACATTGTGTTTACGGTCCTGTGCTCCTTCTATATATAGTATTATTCTAAGTATGGTACATTAGGATGACACTGTATCGGATTCTGGAAGAATAGGAAGAATAGCCCAACAAAAACACACCGTGAAAAAAAGTCTTGCGTAAAAAGTTATAATATCATAATTTTCGCCAAGTCTAAACTTCTTCTAAATAAGCATATTGTTATTTCTTATTTGTTATTAAGAATCATGGATAATCATAGCTATGGATAATCATGATTCTTTGATTAATCATGACATTCATCATGGATTATTCATTATTCATCATGATCATGCTATGGATAATCATGCATTCTTTGATAATCATGACATTCATCATGGATTATTCATTATTCATCATGGATAATCATAGCTATGGGTAATCATGGCATTCTTTGATAATCATGACATTCATCATGGATTATTCATTATTCATCATGGATAATCATAGCTATGGATAATCATGACATTCTTTGATATCATGTCATCATGGATTATCATTATTCATCATGGATAATCATAGCTATGGGTAATCATGACATTCTTTGATAATCATGGATAATTATGACATTCATCATGGATTATTCATTATTCATCATGGATAATCATGACATTTTTCCTACCCCCTCTTCTGATTTCGAGAGGAATACTTTTGGGTTTTGATTCTTAAAGTCGTTGTAATTTGATTTTAATAAAAAAGTTATGTTTTTATCTTAAAAAATTAATATCATCTTGTTATTAGAACACAATATTGTTATTTTATTACTTTTGTTTATGCTGTCTTTTTAAAGTGTTTAATTTTTCCTTTTAGTTTTTATTAGTTCAAAGTTTTTTTTTATATTTCTATTCTTAAATCAAATTTATTTCTTTATATTCTTGGTGTTCGCCAATTCGAATGGTATAGTTTAATTATCTTGATCAGTTTATTTTATCTTAATGTAATTGTTCTGAAATGTTATACATTATTTCTATTCTCTTGGTTTTACTACCTAAATAGTATTAAAGAAGTAGATCCTGGAGTTTAAATGTTTTTTTTTAAAAAAACCAGACTATTTATTACATTTTATAACAAGTACATTACAATAAAATAAACTAAACTAGATAATACTTCGCCCTTTTTGATCGGGTTGGTCAGTTGAAAAATATTTAAACTTTTAATTTTAAATATGAAAAACTAATTTAAACGAGAAGAAGAACTATCATTTATTTAGTGTGAAAGTTCCCATTATCATGATTAAATTAATTAAATTTTTGATTTAATGAAAAAATTAAAATGAAATCTAAAAAGCCACAGTTCGTCCGAAACAACATTTTCTTCTTCGTCTTTTTCATCTTTGGTAAGAAAAATATATTTTTGTTTTCAAAATTCGGAACTAGAGTCCACTATATTAGCGGCTTTTCCGGCCGTAGCGTTTTTATTGTGGAACCATCATTTTGACCGTGAGGAACCAGATCGCAATGACCGCTACGCACGCAACGGCCGCTGTATTCTGAATGCACCTTTATTATAAAGAACTTAGAATAATACTATATATAGAAGGAGCACTACTGATACACGAAAGCCGGTTTCACTGGTGGCACTTAAGTAATGCTGCCACCCTAACAATATACAATTTTTCTAAAAAGAAAGTTTGGCATACTTCCGGTTGCTGAATTTTATATTTTATATTAATTAATGATTGATGATTCATAAAATACTAAATTTAAATATCGGTGCATTACAATATTTAAATGCATTTTCCAATTGTTAGTTTAACGGTATTTATTAAAATTATATTAAGTAGTCGTCGTTAACTAAATGTAGAATTCTCTTGTATTTCCGCCACCCTTTTGCCATCTAAGATCGGTATTAAAACTCAGCACATTTTAAGGTTTATTATATTTTCTTTACGATCTTTCTTCATTAATAGATATTTATGACACATATTTAAATAATTTTTTTTGTCAGGTTGGCAGCATTACTTAAATGCTTTCGTGTTGTCAGTGGAATACTTGGTTTCATAGAGATATTATTACTAGAGGGACCCCAATGGTTGAATTTTGAAACATCGAAAAAGTAACCTGACCACATTCGATTGTCATTTTCATTAAATAAACAGACAAAAAAACAATAATTTAATAGTAGATGTTTAAATAAACAAATAACACCAAAATCTGGGGAGCGAAAACAATTGATATAATTATAAACGCTAACTAACTTCCCCTCTTGATGATTTTATGAGGTTTTTACACAGAGCCCTGAGAGCCCCACTAAAAATGTTTCAGGCCTCTCAATGTATTAAAGATAGGGGTATGCCTCTAGTATATATCTCTATGTGTGTTTACGGTCTGTGCTCCTTCTATATATAGTATTATTCTAAGCAAAAGAATAAGGAAAACGTCATTTTGCTCTAGAGATATATACTAGAGGGCATAGCCCAATCTCAATACATTGAGATACCAGAAAAAAAATTTTGTGGGTGCTCTGTGTACCACACTGAAACCTTCTTTAAGAATGAAGTTATTTTAATTTTAATAAATTAAGTAAATTAATACATTTTATTTAGTCTCCCACTTTGTTTGAGTTTTGATTTGTATTTTTAACGTTTAGGCATATAAGTTAGTGTAATTTTGTACTGATATTTCATTATTTATAAGCGATGGTTGTCAGGTTACATTTTCGATGTTTCAAAATTTTTAACCTACAGGGCCTCTCTATATATATACCCTCTATGATTTTTTTTTGCTGATGGATATCAGTTAAAATGCTTAATTTAGTGCGGGTGAGTCATAATGATTCTATTGGTCCTCGAATTATAGATAAATGTCGGACCAATAAAATAGCTTTCTACACAGTGAAGCCCAACTCTTAACATTTAGTGCTGTTAGACCTCAGATATCGTTTCATTAGCGAATTCATTAAAGATTTGGTTAAAAAAAACTGGGCTAA
>JACMZG010001859.1:6027304-6122304 GCA_018340805.1 Microvelia longipes
CGCCCCATAATAAATAAAAAAATAATTTAGCGTTATGTTATCAATTCCAAAATAATAATGTTTTCGATATGTTTGCTGCTTTAGACCTAGAAGAGCCTAAAAATTCCAAATCAAAATAAAAAAATGGGGTTAGGGTTCCTCGGAACTTCTTATCTTGTCGGATTCGCTACGCTCAGCCTCTTTACTTCGGACGCTTCGATCGCCCATAAACGTTGTTAAATGTATTATTTAACACATCTGCAGACTCGCTTCGCTAATAATATAAATAACTCCGCTTTGTAATAATAAATAGAAAATGAAATTGCTCGCTCGTTCCAATGTTACATAATCCGTTACATTCTCAAGATCACCCATTCAAGCACATGATACGCTCGATCGCCTAACTCTATAGCCAGTAAAATCTAGAGAAACTTGATGATGAAAAAAACTTGGTTTACATTTTTAATCGTAAAGTTACACTTGGTATCGAATTTCAACTTCTGTTATATCCGATTTCCACAATTGTTAAAAAACCTACACTCCATTTGATGAACTATACAATTACTGTAATAAGGAGAAAAACTTGCAATCTGCTAGTCTTGTACGTTGCTAAGCGTGTCAAATTCAAATTTAATCATATTTTCCGTATTTTATGATTGAGGATTTTGCTGTCATTATTGGCGAATGTACGTGATTTTACTATTTCAGGAGATGGTAACAACGTAGTTGTTGTAGTATGCGATAAACTGTCTCAGGTGGTCTATTAATAAATTTTGCCTACGACGTAAAGATTAACTTTGGCAGAGCTGTATGTTTCGTAAAATATTTTAAATGGTGCAAATATGGCGAACAAATGAAAAAAAAAATTAAGCGAAATATCGTGTTTTATAATCATTTTTAAAGCTCTTGAAAGTAAAAAATACAATATATATTTCATGGTCAAAATTTAAAAGATTAAAAATTGCGACAAAATAATGAAAACATAAAAAAATAAATTTTTAAGGAATAAATCCAGTAATATATCGTTGTGAAGCTCTTGATTAGTAGAACAAAAATGCCATATACTAAATTCGATAAATTTAACGTGACGGCCATAATTATGTAATAATTAGTTTTTATAATAAATTTTTAATATATAAAATTAATTATAAGCGCGGGTCGAATATGCCCAGGCCTTCTAGAAACTGGCTACCAAAACTTTTTTAACTAACTTTTTTTCAAAATTCCGTAATTACCGCTTTGTGTAAATGAAGCCTATTGTATTCTGCTCGCTCTTTGGTTAATTAAAGAGTATTTACTTCACTCAACGATTATTTTAATCAAACTTGTAATCATAACTACTGTTACGTCATGTTAACTAAATAAGACATTCAAAAAAGACACAAATCGGTAATAACATGACGTTCTAACAGAGTTATGTATGTACCAAGTTAGATAAAAATATAATCGGTGATGAATGTAATAACTCTGAGATTAACCAAAAGAGCTGCAGATACGAAATAGGCTTCATTATCTCAAAACTCTGGCTAATTAACTATAAACTTGTATATATAAAGTTTATAAAACAAGTTTGTTGTGTCCAATGTTCTTAGAATGCCGTGGATATCGCCCGCGCCTTATAAGTAATATTTTTTACTAATTTTATAAGAATTTACAAGATAAAGATCAATTTGAAATATACTTTAGACACTTAGCGAGCGAAGCAAGTACTTTTTACTGTTTAGTACTAATAACCACAATCTTGCAAACGAAGCGAGCCCCCTTTTAATACGTGAAATCATTTATATACGTGATTAAGCGACTCCTGTTTTTCTATGCAGAAATATCAGTACATTAAATGTAGTGAGACTTTTTCTATTCGTATTATTATAACCTGCAATCAACCGAGGGAAGCATGTCCCTTTTACAGAATTAAAAAACCTAAATATACGCAAACTAGCGAGCGAAGCGGGCTTTTCATTATTATTAAAAAAAACGTAAACTAAAGTGCCTTTTTTACTATTTAAAATTAAAATGATACGTAATCTAGCAAGCTAAGCGAGCCCTTTTCAGTCAATTATTATAAATATACACAATCTAGTGAGCAAAGGGAGCCCTTTCCACCGTTTATTAATGTAGACATGCACACTCTAGCGAGCGAAGCGAGCTTTTTTTACTATGTATTATCATTAATGCACGTAATCTAGCAAGCCTTTTTTTTAATATGTATTATTGTAAATATTCGTAAACTAGCGAGCGAAGCGGGCTTTTCATTATTATTAAAAATATACGCAAACTAAAGAGCCTTTTTTACTATTTAAAATTAAATGATTCTAATCTAGCAAGCCTAAGCGAGCCCTTTTCAGTCAATTATTATAAATATACACAATCTAGCGAGCAAAGGGAGCCCTTTTCACCGTTTATTAATGTAGACATGCACACTCTAGCAAGCGAAGCAAGCTTTTTTTACTATGTATTATTAATGCACGTAATCTAGCAAGCCTTTTTTTAATATGTATTATTGTAAATATACGTAAACTAGCGAGCGAAGCGAGTCTTTTTTACTGTGTAAAGAATCTTTAAGATACGTAATCTAGTGACCGAAACGAGCTCCTTTTAATGTTTTATTATAAATATACACACACTAGCTAGCAAAGCGTGCCTTTTCTACTTTGTAAAATTATAAACATACGTAATCTAGCAAACGAAGCGAGCCTTCTTCGCTGTCTTATTTAATAAACATACACACTATTGCGAGTCTTTTTCACTATGTTTCATAATAAATATACACAATCTAGCGAGCGAAGCAAAAAAAGCTTGCTAAGTTAGGGAAATAAAAACAGATGTCTGTAGTCGGTAATGCGCCGGGCAAAGGAAATCACAAATTAGTTCTTTAAATGTTTTTATTAAATTAAGAGGGTGAAAATAAATCCTAGAACGAGTGGTGACAAATTTTGGCACAAACTACACCTTACGTCAGACCAAATTATTTTTAAACTAACATGATTATAATAAATGAGACAAAGTTATTAATAATTTTTTATTAACTATTAATGAGATAGTTTATTACTATTATAACCTTAGAATAATACTTTATAGAAAGGAGCTACTGATAACACGAAAGCCGGTTGACTGGTGCAACTAAGTAAGCTGCCACCCTAAAATATACAATTTCTAAAAAAAGTTGGCAATACTTCCGGTTGCTGATTTTTATGTTCTATTATTAATTAAATGATTGATTATTCATAAATACTAATATAAATATCGGTGCATTACAATATTTAAAGCATTTTTAAATCGTAGTTTAACGATTTATAAAATTATATAAAAAGTAGTCCTCGTCAACTAAATGTAAGATTCTGTATTTCGCCACCCTTTGCCATCTAATACAGTTTTATTAAATACTCAGCAGGTATTTTAAGTTATTATATTTGTTTCTTTACGTGACTTTCTTCATTAATAGATATTTATGGCAAATATTGAAATAATGTTTGTGTCAGGTTGGCAGCATTACTTAGTTGCACCATCAACCGGCTTTCGTGTCATCAGTGGAATTACATTGTGTTTACGGTCCTGTGCTCCTTCTACATATAGTATTATTCTAAGATTATAACTTTTCCTCATTATACCGTCGGTATAATAGGAAAAATCCGAAACCGGGATGACACCGACATTATTCTTTTCAGATGTTTAAAGACCTTCTGAGTGGTTTTCACTAAGTAGTGTGTCTGTATGTGTGTATCTGTTTGTGTGTGTGTCTATTATCATCGTAGCTCCCAGTGTATTTACGCTAGAGGGTTGAAACTTCGTATGAAAATCAATCAATACATGCAGTTGTGCTATCGGAAAAATATTTTTATGACGTCATTAATCGCATTAAGACTCAGTAAAAATTTAGAAAAATCATAAAATGCGGAAAAATAATGCGATCAAATTGAGATTTGGCACGCATGTAACCATTAATAAGACTAACATATGCGCTAGGCAGCGACGGATGGGAAGGTTCAAAACGGCGCGGGAAATGTTTACCACCGCGCCCCCCCCCCCCCTCAATTCCTCCTATTCTTGGTGAGGAGCGAGCGTCTAAACACTATTTTGTCCTTGAAAGAAAAAAATACTCTTTAAACATTATGTAGCAGCAATTTGCTGCATGATATAAATAAAAATATTCTCAATGATATGATTAGGTAGTGACTTTAGTTCTATAAAAAGTATTGAACGAATTTATTCATTTTTGAACGACAATTTTCATTTTTTATCCTGTGATACCTGTTGATTTTTAACAACCGGCCGGTCGCCGGTTGATCTACCGGCGCCTCCTGCGCCGGTCGCCGAATTTTTTTCTTTGCAAAGTGACCAACCGGCGCTCGGGAAATTTCCCGAACGCTCTTATGGCCCATCCGTCGCTGGCGCTAGTTTTTATTTCATTATCACCATTAGTTCATTTCTATCAAATGACTTGTGTACGATATTTAAAAAATTTAATAAATCGGAAATGACAAAATTGAGTTGGAATTGTACAAGTATATACCTTTACGTAATAAATAAGAACATTAAGACAATATAATTGTGCGAGAGACACCTAGGAAAATGTAACAAGCAAAATGTAATGCTACATCTGGGAATGTCTTTCCATCATTCTACATTCGTCATACTTGATGGCTCGAGCATAATGTCATGTCCCACCTGTTTCGTTACGTCTAACTCATCAGGGCGCCGACAGAGCCTGAACTCACTCTGACCTTCAATCAATTCCGAAGAATATAATATTCCTTGGTGTCTCTCGCACAATTATATTGTGTCAACTATTCATGTTTTGCAAAACTCGGTAGTATCAAAATGATAAAAGAACATTAAGTTTCGTTTTAATATGATAAGTATAACCCATGATTTTTGTTGGATCATAAAAGTTAAGTAGCATGAATGACCGCTGAAATGAAACGGATGTATTTACTATCCGAGGACGAGTGAAGCGAGTCCGATAACGTGTTGTAGTAAACATTTGGCAAATTGTATATTCTGATGACGAGCGAAGCGAGTCCGAGGTACCCCGTACCCGATTTTTATTTTTTTATTTTACTCTGCAAGAGTTTTAAAAAGATACGCAACATAATTTTTTCACAAAAACCTTTTTTCCACAATTGGTCTGCCATTTTAAAAATATCGGCCCCACTATAACCAAATACCAGTGGCGTAGCCAGGATTTAATTTCGGGAGGGGGTGAAGTTTAAAAATTGTATATGTAAATATATAAATGTATAATATATATATATATATATATATAAATATTATATATATATTATATATATATTTTATATATATATAATATAATATAATATATATAATAATATATATAATATATTATATTATATATATATATATATTATATATAATATATTTGTATATTGTTCAATGTTTTCAAATTATTTTATATCTTTTAATTTCATTATTTATTTTTTATATATATGATATTTTATATTATAGTTTTATTTTTTTCCACATTTTTTGCGGGTGTAGGTTATGTAAAATTTCGGGGGGGGGGCTGAAGCCCCCTCAGCCAAATACATACGCTCCTGAAGACTAATTATTACTCATGTATACTATATTACATTAAAATCGGTTAATGTTTACTGTAGTTATCATGAAATGTACTATTTTTATAACACACAAACATACTTATGAAATTTATTAAAAAAAATTGACATTTTGACCAAGTTCCTAAGTAAAAAAAAACTCAATTTTCTTAACTGGATAAAGTTCCCAACTAACACTGATTAGAGGAGATTAGACAGAAACTCCAACATAAAAAATTAACAATTTATTTACAATTTTTTTTAACTGGGATAAAGTTCCCAAATAACACTAGATTAGAGGAATAGACAGAAAACTCCAACATATAAAATTAACAATTTATTTATAATTTTTTTTAACTGGGATAAAGTTCCCAACTAACACTAGATTAGAGGAGATTAGACAGAAAACTCCAACATATAAAATTAACAATTTATTTATAATTTTTTTTAACTGGGATAAAGTTCCCAACTAACACTAGATTAGAGGAGATTAGACAGAAAACTCCAACATATAAAATTAACAATTTATTTACAATTTTTTTTACTGGGATAAAGTTCCCAACTAACACTAGATTAGAGGAGATTAGACAAAACTCCAACATATAAAATTAACAATTTATTTATAATTTTTTTAACTGGATAAAGTTCCCAACTAACACTAGATTAGAGGAGATAGACAGAAAACTCCAACATAAAAAAATGAACAATTTATTTACAATTTTTTTTAACAAGTTCTTTATTGGCAAAAGTATACAATATTTATTTTGTGTATACCGGAGCCATATTTCATTCATTGATTTGGGATGATTTGTACCTCTTTATTTTTATTTTATTTATTTATGTTGGTACGAAATTTGGTTATGTTTTGGAGTGTGAGAGGGTTTCTTTGGGTTAAGGATAATTTCCAATTTTGTGGTTTGGGTAATTTAATTTATTTTTTTTTTTTCAGGATTTGCAAAAGATTATACTTTTGAATAGGTTTATATTGTAATTTACATATTTAAGATTAAAAATATTACTTGACCTAACGAAATAACAAACAATAAGTGATTGACAATTACAGTCGCTTGCTTAAAGTTATAAATGATAAAAGCGGTGTTGTTAAGACCTGAAGGCAGCACTGTTGAATTTTCCCGCAAGTTCTAACTTATATGACATTTTTTTATGTTTATACTTGTAAATATTATTTTTTTATTTTGGCTAATTAATAGAAGGGACTGAGTTATTTTAAAAATATTTTTAATTGTTTATATTGATATATATATATATATATATATATATATAATATATATATATATATAAATATATATAATATAATATAATATATATATATATATATATATAATATAATAATCATATATATAATATATGTGTGTGTGTTTTTTTTTAATGTTCCTCTATAATCACAACTAGAGGCCGTTATTTCAGCACGTTCCACAACTGTATTCATGCCTTTTAAAAACAAATGTGTATAAATCTGGTTTTTCTTTTCTTCTTTTGGTAAAAAATGTTGAATGTTTTTAATCCGATATTTTCATTCAAATTAAAATGTTGAGGTTCAAAAAGTTTATTTTTCTTTTTTTTAATGATATCAATCTGATATTTTCATTTAAATTAAAATACAAATAAATTGAAACATAAAATTTCAATTTTCCAAAATTTTGTATGTCTTTTCTTTATGTGTGTATATATATATATATATGTGTGTGTGTGTAATATATGATATACATGCATTCTATTTAAAACTATATATAAGGACTAAAAAATAAGATAATAATTAGTTTAGTACACAGAAGAGACTATAGTACGACACATAGCTAAAATCAGTTGACAGCATGGGATAATAGTGCTAAGGAACCAATAAGGTAGGCCTGATTTGGAATTGAGAACGTGGTTCAACATACAGGAATGACCTCATTGGCTTCCTTGCATTATTATTATGAGTATGCTACATTATAGTAAGTGAAATATAGTTATTACAAGCTCATCTAGTCTCTTAAGTGCCCTTCTTTTCTTATAAAAAATATTAAATTATGCAACTATTATGCAGTACACACAAATATAATTTAAAAAATAACATTAATTCTTAGAAAATTACTAGTATAGATAGAGCATAGGATCATAAACAAAATGGAATTTTATTAATAACAAGCTTTTTATTAAGTGTTGCCAACTTTTAAAAAAAATAGTGTATGTTAGAGTGGCAGCATTTTTAAACACCACTAAAAAACCAAATTCACTCTTATCAGTTAGGCTCCTCATATATATACATACATAGTATTATTCTAAGCATAAATTTAAAAGTATAACAATTTTGACTTTGAAGAGATAAGAAGGTTGTTCAGATCAAGGCATCAACCTGAAAAATAAAAAAAAATTAACAGGGTGTAAAAAGAAATATCAAAGCGATATAACAATAAAGGTTAGGGCAGGATTTTCAACTATGCTGCTTTTCCCTTCAGTAATATGAAAGAGGTAAATCCATATTGTTAGGTGGAAGTGTGTCCTGAAGCAACAACTTATGCCTCTCAGCTAATATAATGTAGCGTCAAAGAGACTAAAACTATTAGAGGGAATACAGGACCCGATTAACACAGTGATAAGGGGTCTGGAAGTGAGACAGTTTCCATAGGTGCCGTAACTGTACTTACCCCTACTATAGTCTCCCTAGAGAAATAATAGATACTCCCCCACCCCTCTAAAACTTCTATTGTAGCATGCATTTCACTAACGGCAGACATTTTTCAGTGATGCCACATTAAACCACTTTATTCAACACTAACAATTAAAGAATACATGCAATAGATAATAATTAAAACTTATTTTAAATTAATTTTACTTGATTTAAAACAAAATAGTCGAAAAATAACGTAATATTAACGTGAAATTGTAACTACAATTACGTTACGGCACCTAGCTACCTAAGGAATGATAAGAACTGTTGTATCCTCCCTCTAATAGTTTTAGTCTCTGTGTAGCGTTCAGTACAAAAGTTTAATTTATATAGATTTAATTTTTCAGCACTTTTTTATTTTTAAATAAAAAAGGTGAAAAACATAAATAATCTGGCACTTCTTTAAATAGTTACTCCCCCAGATGGTAACTCCCCAAAGGGAGTAACCAAGGATTTGATGTAGATAGTTACATATAGTGAGTGGATAGGCTACTCAGAGACCTTCTTTAAATAGTTACTCTCCTCATAGTGTTGGGGAGTAACCAGCTGAAGAAGGCAACTCAAAGACCTTCTTTAAATAGGGACTTTCTCATAGTATTCGCGATTCAGTCCATAGCAGCGCCACTGTCACTGATAAGAAATTGATATCAAAAGGGTGATCGTTGTTAAAGTCCTTATGGGTTTTTTTTTTGTTTTTTCTTGTTTATGATGATTATTTCTTTAAATTTTTTCTCAAAGTGCTTTATTTAAATACTTTTAAGGCGTATGAACTCAGTAAAATCACTATTTCATTTAAAAATAGGGGTTTAATGGGTTGTCACGAGTATTTAAATTGAGTGATAAGAAGGTGAAAATCACATTATAGTGTTTTATTTATTAATTAATGTTACTTGTAATTAATTTTATTTTGTACAAACACACAAAATTACCTTTTTATTGCATTAAATTGTTTCAATTAGTTGTAACAGGTATTTAAATTAACTGATAACAAGCTGATTTTCACCGTAATGGTGTTTGAATTTATTAATTAATTTTATTTACTCACTAAAATAATTAACAACTCAATAAATTCACTTTTTTGTAAAATGATTGTTTAAATTATTCATTTAGGTTTTATTATTTTTGGGTTAAATTGAACAAATTCAAGTCTATAGTGATAAGAGCCTGATTCTATATTTAAAATCCTGGAATAAACTAAGTATTTATCTATTAAATATTTGCAACTTTTTTAGCACCGATAGTCGTTCTATTAATTTTTACTGCATTTATCACAAATTAACTAACAATAAAGAAATAAAAAAATAATTTTTATCGGCTCCCATGCTAATTCTATAATAAAAAAATTTTGATCACCCTTTCGTTTTCCCGCCATTGGTATTGCCAACCTTACAACTATCTCTTTGAATCGCAAATTGTTGGAGTAACCAGCTAAAGAAGGTTATATAGAGACCTTCTTTAAATGGTTACTCCCCTCATAGAGTTGTTGGGGAGTAACCAGCTGAAGAAGGTTACTTAGTGACCTTCTTTAAATGGTTACTCCTCTTAGTTAAGATGCCATATCTTTTTCTTTCCTATTATATCTTCCTATTCTAACCCCAACAAAAGCCTCAATGCTTTTCTACATCCCCGGGTAAGAGCGTATAATAAGGTAAAATATATAAAGATTAGTAATAAAAAAAACTAAGGAGATTAACCAAAAAAGGGAGTAACCAGTCTGCTTTGTCAAAGGGGAGTAACAATCTAAAGAAGGTCACATAGATAAAAAAAGCAGTCTAGTACTCCCCCTAAAAGGGAGTAACTATTTAAAGAAGTGCCTATAATCTAAATCCTTAGAATGAGCGTGAATGGAGTCCATTATAAATAATAAAAGAAAAGAAGTCTCTCCACAAAATAAAACTTTATTGGCAAAGCGCTTTCAACCTAACTAGAGGCCATCATCAGAGCAAAACCTAACAAACAAGCAAATAAAATAAGTAAAACACGAAAGAATTATTTAACAAAAGATGAGAAAAAGTATAAACAAAATAAGTAAAAAAATAAATAAAATAACTACCGTTGAGATGTAAAGAAGAAGAGAAGTGAGTCTATGTTTTTCTATTAGATATGAGAGTCAGACTGACAGTAGGAGGCGATGGCGCTTGTAGCATAGCTCTCAGAAGGGGGGATGATTCTCCTTCTGTTAGGTTTTGCTCTGATGATGGCCTCTAGTTAGGTTGAAAGCGCTTTGCCAATAAAGTTTTATTTTGTGGAGAGACTTCTTTTCTTTTATTATTTGCCTATTATCTAGGTATAGTCCAGAAGTCTCACGTTCAATTAATACACAACCAGGCAGTGTCACTAGTTCCTATAGGCACATTTGTTAGTCATTGCTTAGCAACAGCTAAAAATCAACAAAGCGGTTCACGAGTACTATAGTATGAGACAAGGTTAAAATCAGTTGACAGGGTTAGAAAAAATATTGTTTAGGAACAAATGAGGTTGCCTAGATATGATATTGTGGGTGTGGTTTAACATCCAGGACTAACCTAATTGGCTCCCTGTCAACTGATTTTAACCGTGTGTCATACTATAGTGGCACTGACTGGTGGCATAGTAGTTAAACTAGACCCCTATTGATTAAAAGCTGGTTCATCGTACCCAATGAAAAAAGGGTAAGAGTCAGAACACTATCTCTACCGCTGACCCCTCATTTTTACATCACTTTAGTCTCACAATAATCTCTCATACATTCAATATAACTTAAGTATATAGTCTATCGTTTAGTTTAAAAATCTTGACAGGTCAGTTTAGACACCACTGATTCTTAAGAAAAAAATTCCTGCAAGAAGGTAGCGGGTAAAAACTATGTAAACAAATCAGGTTATTTACCCGTATTTTCTTGGCAATGTTTTTTTACATTTCTTTTGTGTAGTTTTATTTTTAAAAATATCATTTTATGTTAATTTGAAAGAGTTTTCAAACGATGTAATCAAAAGAAGAAACACAAACAAAAGTGAAAGACTTGCCGGGAAGAAGATTTTTTCCTCACAGCGGTTAATGTGGTAAGGGTTTTTTTCTCTTTTTAAGTGAGAGGTTGGCAGCGGCTTCTCTGATTCGTCAATCCCCAAAATACTTATGACTTAGGGGATTTTTAAACTAAACGATAGATTATAAAGTATTTAGACTACTAAGTATAAAGTATAAGCAGTTCCATCATAAATAATACTGATAATATTACCCTTTTTCTTCCTATTATCTTCATCATTCTTGACTTGATCAGCCTCTAGAAGAACCTGAGCCAATCTCTCCCCACTGACACCCTGATCAAGCAAGTTAATGCAATACATAAGCGTCCGCGCATCTAAACCGCACTCCAGTAGGTTTGACATCTCAAAAATCGCTTTGAACATTTCCTTAGCTTGGTTATCGCTATTCTCCATCATAAAAATAAATTAGTTAATTAAAACAGTAAGTAGTAAATTTTAACAAAGGAAATATACTAAATAGAATTTAAATTTTATCAACTGTTTATTTATTCTTTCTTTTTCATCTTCTTCTTCTTTCTCATTTTTTGTCTTTAAATTAATATAACAGACATTACTCACTGTTTTTATTTTCATTTTTTACTTAATTGATTTTTTTTTTTAAATTTGTCAAAACTAAATATATCAGACAAGGCTATCAGTATTTAACCTTGGTTTCTTGTTTTTTTGTCTCGATCATGTTTCTTCATGTAATAATTGCATAATTTGTATTGCAAAATTATAAAAATTTACATATACATATTAAAACTAATATACAATAAACATAATTACAACATATGCGTTTATAATTTTTTAAATATAGACCACCCTAGTATATATAATATATAATATATTATAATATATATATATATATATATATATAATAGTATATATATATATATATATATATGGTTTGTAAAAAGACTTTGGGGCTTTGTAGGGCATATATTAGGAAGATTAAGGAAATATTGTATAAAATAAAGCACATTAAAAGTTGGGTCCCTTATTATACTATCTGCAGTACAAGAGTATTATAGCGGACCTACCCTATGTAATATATAATACATCCATCCAACTTAAAGCCCCGAAGCCATTCTAAAAACCCGATAAAGGATGTATTATACCCTTTTAGAATGGGTCGGTTATAATACTCTTACCCTATTGTAGATAGATTGAAAATAATAAAAAAATAATAAATAAATTAAAAAACTGGGTACGGGGTACATCGGAACTTTTCCCTATCACATCGGATTCGCTGCGCTCATCCTCCATTCTTCGGACTCGCTTCGATCGATCTCAAATAGTAAATACATCCGTTTAATTCCTAGCGGTCACATATCCTAGCATAGACCTAAAAAAGTAGCATTTTTTACCATTTTTTTAAAAAAACGTACACATTCATTCGATGAAAATTGAACTAATGCTGATAATGAAATGATACATGGCTCATATGTTAGTCTTATAATGGTTTCATCCGCGACAAATCTCAATCTGATCGCATCATTTTTCCTCGTTTTACGATTTTTTCGAAATTTATGTTGAGTCATTATTGCGGGTTAATGACGTCATAAAAATATTTTTTATGGCACAACTTCACCCACTTCACCTATATATTGATTTTTGCACAAAGTTGCAACTCTTTAGCATAAATACACTAGGAGCTGCGATGATAACAGACACACACACACTTATACAGACTGACAACTTAGAGAAAACCACTCAGGAGGCCTTAAAAACACCTAAAACGGATAATTCCGGTGATATCCCAGCTTTGGATTTTGTTGAAAACTCAATACTTTCTCATTATCCCTATAGTATAAATGAGGAAAAGTAAAAATGAATAGGATGTGTATTGAAAAAAATAAATAGCCAAATTATACAAATAGCAACCATATTAACATTTTGTAAGTTTTTATATTGTAGTGTTATTTATAGTTTATTTATTTACTTTTTATTTATAGTTTATTTTTTTATAGTTATTTATATTTATAGTTTTTATATAATAGTTTTGTATTACCAAATGATAAAAACATACACCTCATAATTTTTAATATTCAAAATCAGTTTGCTAGTCCCGCAAAACTTTATTTGTTTACGTTTAAATAAACAAACCTGGGTTATTATTTTTTTTAAGCTGACGCTTGTTTATACTTTCTGTGTAATTTATTAAAATGTTACATCTAATTAGTGTAAAACAGTTTAATGAATTTAATATTTTGTTAGTTTATTCTGTGTTGTGTGTTTTAGATATAAATTATGTTCTAAAGTGTTGTGTATATGTGAAATCCAAGGGTTCATCGTAGACACTTAAGTAACACGCAGCAAGTATTATCTGTTATATTTACTTTTTTATCCGTTTTATCTTTTAAAGCAGGTGTAAATTATTTGATGTTTGGCTTCAAAGGGTTTGTGCCATTTATTGGTGTTTAAAAATCAAATGTGTAGTTAGGAAAAGAAGCACCTTTAGTCAATTAGTACGTTCACACAGCCTACTATAGTACAGCACACGGTTATAATCAATTGACAGCGTGGAAAAATAGTGTTGAAGAACCAAAGAGGTGAGCCTGATATGAAATTGTGGGTATGGTTTAACATTCAGGACTAACCTCATTGGCTACCTCGCATTATTTTCCCACGCTGTCAATTGATTATAGCCATGCAAAGAGGCTAAAACTATTAGAGGGAGGATACAACAGTTCCTATCATTCCTTGGGTACCTAGGTGCTGTAACAGTACATTGGTGACGTTATTTTTTTTATTTTTCCTAATAATTACAATTTTACGCAAATATTACATTATTTTTTGACTATTTTGTTTTAAATCAAGTAAAATAAGTTAAAATAAGTTTTAATTATTATTCTATTGCATTATATTCTTTAATTGTTAGTTTTGAATAAATGGTTTATTTGGCATCACTGAAAATGTCCGCCATTAGATAGAGTGCATGCTACAATAGGAGTTGTAGAGGGTGGGGAGTATCTGTCTCTCTCTAGGAGACTAGTAGTTGGGGTAATACAGTTACGGCAACCTATGGAAACTACTTCTCACCTTCCCGACCCCTTATCACTGTGTAAATGGGATTCTGTACTCCCTCTAATAGTTTTAGTCTCTTTGTAGCCATGCTTTATATTTTAAATCTGTGTACAATGTACGTTAGTTAATTTTATACACTTTAAGGGAATTTAGTCAGAAACGCCTGAACTATGGAGAAATATAGAAATTCTATGTTCACACAGTGGATAGTATTTAGTGTATGAGTTGACTAGGGTTAAGTACGTTGTATAAACCAAGCTGAAGGAATCAAGGATAATCCAGTAATGTAAAAACAATTACATAGTTTTTCCTGCTCCCTTCTTGCAGGGATTTTTTTTCTTTAGAATCGGCGGTGCCTAAACTGACCTATCAACATTTTTAAAGTAGTCGATAGACTCTAGTCCACTAGTGAACCTTGAAAAGAGATTCTATTTGAACTATAACTACTACATACACATAGCTTTTCAATAGGTCTTCTATAGTGAAGGTTCACTCGGGTTATAATGGAATTAAAAACTTAAAAAAAATAATTAAGTTGTGATTCTTTGCTTAGTAATTGCTCTAATCTATGGTGAAATAGGATCAACAAGTGACTTCACTCACGTATTTCTGGGTTTTGATATGGCTGGAAATGTCAAAAGAAGAAAAGTTTTTGCCTAATGTCATATTGCCTGTCATTAATGAAGTTTGTTATTATTAATGATTGGGGTTAGAGTCAAGGATAGACCTCATTTGCTCTGCGACTGGAAGTCGCAGTACTCGCAGTACAAATCCCCTCAATTGGTCCAGGTCAGAATAATCCTTCCCGGACTAGGTCTACACTCTGGTTATCTTTAAAGTACCAATGGTAGGAGGTTGGTTTTCGGAAGGTGACAGTGGACCAGTCAGTAGTCCAATTATGTTCTAAGGTCCTTCTGCTTTTAGACTGAGGAGGTCCTCAGTATACTTTGGAACTTGAGTCCTTTAAACATAAGTTTACGTGTCATTGCCAGAGGATTTGTCCCAGTTAGTGCAGGTGAATTGGTGTAAGATCAAATTGTAATTTACAACTTTGGCTATTAGTTGGTTCGGGTTCCCACAGGGAGTGGTCTCAGGACCTTTTTGCAAAAAATTCTGCTTGCTCATTTACCTTCAATTTCCTTATGGGCCAGCACCCATCTGATTGCTACATCTTGGTGAATGACAAGTCATAGGGTTTTGTATCACTTCCAAACAAGCTTAAAGTTGGACTTGTATGAACCAAGAGGCTTTAATGGCAGCTGGCTGTCAGTTAAAAATATTTATTAGAAGTCTGATTTAGGATTCTTTTTAATATTTCCTATTAGACAGGCATTAATAGCAAACATTTCTGCCTGAAACACTGTGGCATACCTTCCTAAAGGAAATGAGGTTTTGAGATTTGCATGAGCCTCATATATGCCACTCCCTGAGCCACAGTCCATCTTGGATCCATCTGTATACCATTCAGTGTCACCAGAGGATTCAGGTGATTCCCCATTGAAAGTTGTTGAATGAACCCTTCCCCATTGAAGGTGTTTAGATTTGTGTGTAAAAACTTTCTTGAACTAAAAAATAACAAAACATAACAATTTTTTATTTTTCGGCGCAAATAAAACAACATCAGTTGTTTCTTTTCAATATTATTAATATTTGGACAATCTTCTATCATTTACAGACTGGCAGACATTTTTAAAAATATTGAGAAAAGCTCAATGTCACACTGCCAAAAACTTGTCAGCACCCCCAAAATTAGGTCCAAAATGAGTTTTGGCAAAAAAAGTTATTTTGTGGCAATAAAAAAAATCATTTATCGGAAGTTTGGCACCATTTTATATCAGGGCCATAAGTAGTAAAGATGTACACTCTGTGGTATTATTATTATTATTATTATTATAGTGATAGTGGACATACAGACTTATGTCCAAAAATTGCACAGTCAAACTTTAAAAATAGTACTACAGTCTATTGTTTAGTTAAAAATCTTGACCGGTCAGTTTAGACAACTACTGATTCTTTAAGAAAAAAATCCCCTGCAAAGAAGGGAGCGGGGAAAAACTATGTAAACAAATTGAGGTTATTTACCCGTATATTCTAGGCGATGTTTTTTACATTCTTGGTAGTTTTATTTATAAAATATCATTTTTAATATTAATTGAAAGTAGTTTTCCAAAACGAATGTAATCAAAAGAAGATCCACAAACAATTGTGATCGGATTGCCGGGAAGAAGATGTTTTCCTCACAGCGGTTATTGTGGGTAGGATTTTTTTCTCTTTTTAAGTGAGAGGTTTGGCAGGGCTTCTCTTGATTTGGTCAATACCCAAAAACTATGACCCTTGGGGATTTTTAAAATAACGATTAGACGAGTTAAGATAAATTAACATCACAAAAAATATCACTCCATTCCAAGAACACGGCAATATTGTTTCTTAATAAAGCTCATTGATGAGCAGAATGGGTCTATGAAGAGCAGGAAGTTGTTAAACCATCTTCATGGTTACTTGTGTCTGGTGCTGATATCTCCATAGTTGGTTCTGTGGTAGTCAGGAGCAAATATTGTGTTGATTGGCGTGAATTTCTTGCTGATCTCTGATGTACACATGGCTAGCAACTAGGCACATCATATATGCCATTTATAACCTTGTAAAGAAATACAATTAGTGATTCCACTCTCCTTTCTAGTAGAGATTCTCGATTAAGGTTTTTAAGCCTGTCAACATAGCACAAAGTAGAGAGTCCTTTGTTGGGGTGTCCCAGCAAATAATTAGTGAATATGTCACTAACATACTACTGTGAGTTATATCAGGGCCATAAGTGGTAAAGTTATACACTTAGTGGTAGTATTATGCCACTTACATACTACTATGGGTTATAGTAAATAAATAATAAAGACTTTTATTATGGATAAACCTACCATACAAAATAATGAGTTATAAAACATTAAAAAATTAAAAACAAATAAGTTATACAAATAAAAAAGTACATGCATATATTAAGTGTTAAAAAGTGTTATTAAGTGTTAAATTAAAATATAATTACTATAAGAAAAAATGTAGCCTAAAGTTATTTTAAGGTAAGTTAATAACAATTACTAAAAGTAAAATATTTAAAAAGTTAGAATAAAAAATTAAGCAAAAGGTGAAGATGCAAACCATAAAGAAATTTAATATTTCGAAGCAAATTTAACATAACATTTTAGTTTGAAATTGAATTGCTCGAGAGAAGATGTGAAAAAAATGTGAAGCTGTGGAAGAGCATTTGCCATTTCTAGCCATTCTATCTAATTGCACTATTTAGTCCATAGTTGTATTATGCTGGTTAATGGAAAAAAGTTCTTGGACCTGGTATTGTAAGAATACCAGGTGCTAATTTAATTTTAAGAATAGTGCTAATTCTTTAAACAAAACTTTTTCTAGATCGTAGTAAAATTTAGTCTTAGTTATAAATAATTTTTATTTATTATTTTTTTTTTAATTTTTTTTTATTTATATAAATAGATGTGGTGTATATATTTATATACATATATATACTATTATATATATATATATATATATAGTATATATATATATATATATATATATATATAATATATATTATATATATACTATATATATTATATATTTTAAACAATTAAAAATTGTTTTAAAAGAGCGTCTGTTTTCTTGTAAAATAATTTTGTTCTCCCTATTTACCAAATAACTCATAATTAATTATTAATCACCTAATCTCTTTCTCCTTCCTGTTTTTATTATTTATTACATTTTTTATATTAGTCCCTCCCCCCTTACTTTAATAAAAGTTTTTTTTTTCTTTAAAATGGGGGAAGAGAATAACACAGCAGAAGGGGTCCCAACCCCTCTGATGCAGTAGATGTGGATCAATATTAAAAATAATGGGTTTTAGTTAGAGGCAAATGTGATGTCCCACCTTGTTCTCTATTGGTTTTTTATGAACATTTTTTAGCACTTATATTTTTTGTCTAAAATACCATTATTGTCATACCTTTGTAATATTATAACACTTTTTAATCCAAGATACACTTGACACTATTGTAGACAGTTGAGCAAAGGTAACCTGTAGGTTACCTTATAGGGAGGGTTTTGAGATTCCTGCCACTAATAATTTTCTAAATATCCTATCCTTTAGTATGGAAATTTTCATTGAACTGACTTTTATCAATTGAAAATGACATTTGAGAGTTTACTTATTTTAAAATGAATATAAAAACCTATAATTTTTTCACTAAAACACATAAAACTTTGACTTACATATTTAAAAAAAGTAATCGACTTTTTGCCAAATCTGGTTTAGAAAATGAAGGCCTTCATTGCTGCCAACTTCAATAATTTAATACAGCCGTGTATTGCAAAGCATAGCTTGTATTTGCGATTCAAAAGATAGTTGTAAGGTTGGCAATAACCAATGGTGGGAAAACGAAAGGGTGATTAAATTTTGTTTATCTTAGGATTAGCAAGGGAGCTGATAAAAATTCTTATTTTATTTCTTTATTGTTAGTTAATATGTGATAAATGAGTTAAAAATAATAGACCGCCATCGCTGCTAAAAAATTGCCAATATTTCATAGATAAATACTTTAATTATTCCAGAATTTTAAATATAGAGTCAAGCTCTTATCACTACAGAATTGGATTTGTCCGATTTAACCCAGAAATAATAAACCCTAAACGGATAATTTAAACAAACATTTTACAAAAAAGGGAATTTATTAAGTTATTAATTATTTTAGTGTGTAAATAAAATTGATTAATAAATTATAACACCATTACGGTGAAAATCAGCTTGTCATCAGTTATTTTAAATACGTGTTACAACTATTTTTAAACAATTTAATGCAATAAAAAGGTAATTTTGTGTTGTGCAAAACTAAATTATTAAAAGTAGCATTAATTAACAATGAATAAAATAAAACACTATTTTGTGATTTTCACCTTTCTTATCACTCAATTTAAATACTCGTGACAACCATTAAACCCTATTTTCCAATGAAATAGTGATTCTACTTTCATACGCCCTAAAATTAATTAAATTATACCACTTAGAGAAAAAAATTTAAATAAATAATCGTCACAATTAAAAAAAATCCCATAAGGACTTTAACAACGATCACTCTTTTGTTATCAATTTCTTATCAGCGACGGTGGCGCTGCTACGGACTTTGAATTGCAAATATTTATTGTAGAACAATTGTATCCATGTGTTGTCAGAAGCCTACCATGCATAAAAAACTCCATTGGCTTATATTTGCCAATTTTTTCATTAAAATTAACATATGTGTTTTGAAATAAAAAAAAAAACTTTCAACAAAAATTTAAACAAGTACAAATAATAGTTTTTTATGCCAAAGGCTGAGAAGTGTGTCTTTATGTCACGGCAATTAGATTTACCGACGACCGAAGCGAGTCAGGAAAAATTGCCAAGACAAAAAGACATTCTCAGCCGGATGGCATACACTATTTTTTTGAGGTAGCACTCATTAAATAAACTGGGCTATATACTTAATTGAAAAAAACCGTTCAATTAACTTCATATTATCGTCGTCATTGAATTCATCCATTGCTTCACACTTTTACTCAAAAATGTAAAAGCTTTACAAATAAACACACAAAAATTGTCAATTAGAACACCTTTTAAAAACAAAAAAAATATGAGTCTACGAACAAAAACAGAAACAAAATGAACATTTTTAAAGAAACCTCATGAAGGTTTTACACAGATTGTTTTTTTGAACACACATTACAGTAATGGCGGCAATATATGAATTACTTTTACGTCCTAGGAGTTTTTTTACATTCATTATTGTCCTCGGAGGTGAAAAGTACTAAATAACGTCCTATAACAATAATGATTGGCTTCTCATCCTAAAAACGATCCAATAAAGTGCTCAATTACATACTACTTCAAAAAAAATAATTTAAGGTTGGTTTTCCAGAATATTAATTAATTTCCAAAGACTTAAAAAATAAATAAAAAGAATTTTAATGATAGTTTGTAATGAATTAAATTTACTGTTTTTTTATTGCATGCAATAAATTGAAAACAACAATAAAAAAACAGTAAATTTTTTCTTTCGGTGAAAGAAAATAAAATAAGCCAATATTTTAAAATAATACTCAGGTATAAACCTGAGTTTGAGTTCCTTTTTTTACCTTAAAACAGGTGTCTTTACCTGGTCTTATTATTAGTTTTTGAGGGTTGGTATAAAACCCATGCACTGGGACTTAAAGACTTTAGTACGAAAAACCTGGTACATTAAATACACATATTTTTATGAAATGTAAGTTATTACCTATTTTTCAGAAGTATATGTCAAACATTAAATCGACATATATGAGAGCTGTGCTGCTCTCTGTCTCTAGAAAAATTTATGTTACCTATGTTTGGATAGAATAAGTCTGATTTTTAAATCTGCTTATATCTTAAACATATCATGGAAAAACATGACATTTTAAGGTTTTTGTGTACAAAAACCTTGAAATTGCATATTTTTCATGTTATGTTTAAGATATAAGCAGATTTAAAAATCAGACTCATTCTTCTTTAGGGATGTAAGTTAGAGATTTTTGTTGTATTTTCTGTAATATTTGAACAGTTATATCTCTGGTTCTATTCAACCAATTTTGACGATTAAAACATTGATTTGTCACAAATTTAATGAACTTTAAAAAGACTTCTTTATCTTTTTTTGATAAAACCAATAGGAAGAGCGCTAATGGGCAAAAACTGATTTAGGGACCATTTTTCAGGACTCTGCGGGGGCCCCTAGACAGACCACCTGATCCTTTATTCGAGAGCCAAAATAATTCAATCTAGCAGGTTAAACCTTTGGGGCTTGACGGTCAAAAAATTGCCATGGGCTCTTGGACTATTCTATAATATAAGTTACTGCGATTTTGTTTTGTTGATTTGATTATAATTAATAGTCCAAGGGTACTTGTTTGATGTTTCAAAATTGAACCTATAGGGGTTCTTTAGTTATACTATCCTTATGCTAGAAGAGAGTTAAATTTAAGATAAGAAATATTAGTTTTTAAATATTTATTATTTTTGTATTATTTTTATTGCCATTTTGTTGTTCCTTTTCTCTTATTAATTTATTTTCTTTTAATTTATAATTTACTTTATTTCATTTTTATTTTAATTAATTAAGTTATTATTGAGCATTGCACACATTGTATATGATTTTAGAATTCCATGAGTCATGATGTGTAAGGAGAGGGGGGATTTTTTGCTTTCTGTTCCCTCACAGGGGATTTCTATCCCTGGTTTTTATTGAGTTTTTGGATCCAGTTCCAATCCCCCTTTGTGTGAACCATGACCCTTCTTAAAAAAGTACCCCTCTTATAAATAAGGGGCTCCTCCCCTAGCTAGTCAACCAGGGGGGCTTGCTCTACACAGGGGCTCCTCACCCTAATACTTTTTGTCATCCCCACCCCCTCTCTTTCAGATTATAATTCTAAAAGCAAGACCCCCTCTATTTTAGCAATACAAACCCTCTACCAGTACTCACCTTGACTGTATTTCTTTAAGTTAACAAAGTCTAAAGCAATATTATTTAGGTTTAAGTGAGACTTATATTTGACATAAGAATCATTATTACTTAACTTTGAGTGAGACTTATATTTGTGTTGTTGACATAAGAAGCAATATTATTTAAGTTTGAGTGAAACTTATATGTGTGTTGTTATAAGGAGCAATATTATTTAAATTTAAGTGAGACTTATATTTGTGTTGTTGACATAAGAAGCAATATTATTTAAGTTTGAGTGAGACTTATATTTGTGTTGTTGACATAAGAAGCAATATTATTTAAGTTTGAGTGAAACTTATATGTGTGATGTTATAAGGAGCAATATTATTTAAATTTAAGTGAGACTTATATTTGTGTTGTTGACATAAGAAGCAATATTGTTTAAGTGAGACTTATATTTGTGTTGTTGACATAAGAAGCAATATTATTTAAGTTTGAGTGAGACTTATATTTGTGTTGTTGACATAAGAAGCAATATTATTTAAGTTAAAGTGAGACTTATATTTGACATAAGTATCATTATTACTTAACTTTAAGTAAGACTTATATTTGTGTTCTTGACATTAGGAGTATTTTCACTAAAGTTTAAGTAGGAATTATGTTTGTGTTATTGACATAAGAAGCATTGATTCTCAAGTTTGATAGAGACTTATATTTGTGTTATTGACATAAGAAGGATTAATTCTCAAGTTTGATAGAGACTTATATTTGTGTTATTGACATAAGAAGGATTATTTCTCAAGTTTGATAGAGACCTTATATTGTGTTATTGACATAAGAAGGATTAATTCTCAGTTTGATAGAGATTTATATTGTGTTATTGACATTAAGAAGGATTAATTCTCAAGTTTGATAGAGACTTATATTTGTGTTATTGACATAAGAAGGATTAATTCTCAAGTTTGATAGAGATTTATATTTGTGTTATTGACATAAGAAGGATTAATTCTCAAGTTTGAGAGACTTATTTAATACTTAATACTTATTTAAGACTTATATTAATACTTAAGTTTAAGTGAGACTTATATTTGTATTGTGATAAGTCTGTCTTACTTATACCTGAGTAACATTTACCTTATACCTAAATTTCCAAAGGATAAATTTACTATTTTTTTTTTTTGCAATTTATTGTATGTTGTAATATTAGTAAATCAAATTTAACATCATGAATTATTACTATTCTTTATATTTATTTTTTTAATTGTCTTTCTAAATTTATTAATATTCTGGAAAACCTATCTTAAACATATCCTTAGAGTGAGCGTGAATGGAGTCCATTATAAATAATAAAAGAAAAGAAGTCTCTCTACAAAATAAAACTTTATTGGCAAAGTGCTTTCAACCTAACTAGAGGCCATCATCAGCGCAAAACCTAATATACAAGCAAATAAAAGTTTGTTAGGTTATGCACTGATGATGGCCTCTAGTTAGGTTGAAAGCGCTTTGCCAATAAAGTTTTATTTTGTGGAGAGACTTCTTTTCTTTCATTATTTCAATATTAAACTTTTTTTTTATTTATATTTGTTTAAGTTTTAGTTGAAAAAATTATTTCAATTTTGTGTTTTTTTTTTAAATTAATTAACATTTAAGAAGAGTAACCAACTTTTTTTGTTTGTTTCAACTTTTGTTTACAGCTTTGTGTCTATCAATGTAAAACTCACAATTCAAATGTCTTACGGAATTCATTAATATTCTAGAATACTTTTACTTTGTCTAAAGGAACTGCTAACACCAATACAATCTATTTCCTTACTAATTTTTGACGGGACGTCATATCAACTAAAACATTACAATATTCATTACATTACAAATTTCATTTCATTGAAATGAAATGAAAAGAAATTAAAATGAAATGAAAATTTACAAATTTTCAATTCATTACAAACTCAGCTTCTATTGACAATTTCCCATCATTTAATGACCAGAAGAAAATTTCAACTAACAAATTGATTTGCTCATCAAACGATTCAAGCTTTTAGTGACCCTCCGAGACAATTATTAATTTATACATTTTTGTCATATTATATTTTGATACATGTTTTCATGTATCTATGATACATTTTTTCATGTATCTATGATACATTTTTCATGTATCTATGATCATATTTTCATGTATCTATGAAGCATGTTTTTTATGTATCTATAATTCTTGTTTTCATACGGTTATTATTTACATGTTTTTCTTCAATTTATTTAAAAAGTGTTGGTAAGTATTTATTATTTAATTTATTGAATTTTGTTCATTGGAAAATTAAATCTGGAAAGATCTGTTCAATTGACACCAAATTTGAGAGATATTTCTTGATTTTTCTATTGGCATGAGTTGTGTTTTCTTTCTGTTTTTTTTTTTTTAATAAATAGAAAAGTAAATAATAAAAAGAATGAGTTGTTTCTGTACTTGTGTTTGATTTGGTCTCTGACTTTATTTTTATTCTATAATATTTTTATATCTATAACCTTTTTATTCTATTTCTATTCATTACTTATTCTTTAATTATTCTATCCATTATTTATTTCTTGTTTTTTTAATTTTTATTTGATTCTTCTTTATCTATGCCTTTTTTCCTTGTCTATGTCAATTCTTATTTTATGTCTTTTATGTTTTTTTCCTTGTCTATGTCAATTCTTATTTTATGTCTTTTATGGTTTTTTCCTTGTCTATGTAAATTCTATTTTATGTTTTTTCCCTTGTTTATGTCTTTTATGTTTTCTTGTCAATTCTTATTTTATTGTTTTTCCTTGTCTATTAATCTTATTTTATGTTTTTCCTTTTCCTTGTCTATATCAATTCTTATTTTATGTTTTTTCCTTGTCTATGTCAATTCTTATTTTTATGTCTTTTATGTTTTTTCTTGTCTTGTCAATGTCTTATTTTAAGTCTTTATGTTTTTCCTTGTCTATGTCTATTCTTATTTTATGTCTTTTATGTTTTTTTCCTTGTCTAAGTAAATTCTTTTTTTTTTTTTTTTTTTTTTCCTTGTCTATGTAAATTCTTATTTTATGTCTTTTATGTTTTTTCCTTGTCTATGTCAATTCTTATTTTATGTCTTTTATGTTTTTCCTTGTCTATGTCAATTATATTTTATGTCTTTTATGTATTAAATAATTATGTTATTGTGAGTCTTTTATAGTCAATATCTACTTTTTTACGGTTCCTCATTTATACTGTCGGTACGAGTATGGGAAAAGTATTTTGGTTGCAAAAAAATTGGAAACCATGATGTCACATGAATTGTCTGTCCTAAGCAGTTTTTACAAAGTTTTCTGTCTGTATGTGAGTGTGTCTGTGTGTTTGTTATCATCATAGCTCCTAGTGTATTTATTTATGCATTGAGAGTTGAAAATTTGTACAAAATCATTCTATAGGTGTAGATGTGCTATCTGAAAATAATTTTTTTTATGTTATTAACCTACAATAATGACTCAACAAAATTTGTAAAAAATCATTATACGCGTAAACCGTAAACATGTTGTGATTAGTTTGGGATTTGGCACACATAGTCATATATAAGTCAAACATATGTGTCAAGTTTCATCTCATTATTATTTATTTGTTTTCATTCTATTTCTGTCTTATTCTACATTTCTTTCTTATTCCACATTTCTTTTTTATTCCACTTTCTTCCTTATTCTATGACCTTTAACGTTATATTTCTATCACATACAATGTCTTCCTAGTTTAATTCATATCATATAATTTTAATTGTTACGTCTTTTTTTATTTATTTTTTCTCGTTTTCTATCAAAATGTTTTTGGATTTGAAGCAAAGTTGTTTTCCTTTTCAAGTAGAAACTAGGGCTTAGTGAACTGTCTTTTAAATGATTTGACTTTACCGTTTTTGGACGACTTGTTTGTTCTAAGCAAATTTTCTTAACTTTATTTACTTTTTAGATTGTGTTGTTGTAATGAATTGTTCAAAGAAAGCATCTTATTACTAACATTTAATTTTTCTTTCACGATTTGTTTATTTTTATTTGTTATTATTTTTTTAGAAGAAATCAAGGTTACTTTATCGCTGTCTGATATCAGTGCCGAGAGGAAAAAAGAAACGGCTGTTACGAGATGCTCTATTTGCGGATATGTTGCTAAACGCAGGTCGCACTACCAGCGCCACATGAACGAGCGTCATAATCCAAACCCTGTCAAATTCTGTTGCCAGTTGTGCACGTTCGGGTCAAAACGGAGAGACAAACTGTACTTGCATTTGCGTACCATGCATTCGGCAGAGAATCCCGATGTTAAACCTCCTCCTGCTAAGAGAGGGAGAAAACCAAAGAGTTATTTGCCTTTGTTTCCCTATCCGCAGGTTTTGATGGCACCTCCGTTAGCTCATAATGGAGACAATATGACTGCTATACATTCTATTGTACCATCAGTGGTACCATCTTAATATAAGTGTGTTTGAACTCTTAACTACAGTCTATCGACTACTTTAAAAATCTTGACAGGTCAGTTTAGACACCACTGATTATTAAGAAAAAAAAAATCCCTGCAAGAAAGGAGCGGGAAAAAACTATGTAAACAAATCATGTTATTTTACCCATATTTTCTTGGCGATGTTTTTTTTACATTTCTTTCGTGTAATTTTATTTTAAAATATCATTTTTAAGATTAATTTGAAAGTAGTTTTCAAAATGATGTAATCATAAGAAGAACCACAAACAAAGTGAAAGATTGCCGGGAAGAAGGTTTTTTCCTCACAGCGGTTAATGTGGTAGGGGTTTTTTCTCTTTTTAAGTGAGAGGTTTGCAGCGGCTTCTCTGATTGCTTATGGCCTTGGGGATTTTCAAACTAAACGATAGACTGTAGTAAGATATTTTTGGTACTATTTTGTTAAAATAAATTACTGAAATAAAGATGACTGATTTTTGTGCCTGTATTATAAACGAATGTGTTTTTTTTCTAATTTGAATAATATTTTTATATATACTATTTAAGTCTGTGTGATTTTGTATTCATAGTTTTTAATCGCTCAATTTGTAAATAGTTTGATAAAATTAAAATAAATATTTTTATAGTCTTTTTACCTTAGAATAATACTATATATAGAAGGAGCACTACTGATAACACGAAAGCCGGTTGACTGGTGCAACTAAGTAATGCTGCCACCCTAACAATATACAATTTTCTAAATAAAAGTTGGCAATACCTCCGGTTGCTGAATTATTATGTTCTATTATTAATTAATGATTGATTATTCATAAAAGACTGATATAAATATCGGTGTATTACAATATTTAAAGCATTTTAAATTGTAGTTTAACGTATTTATTAAAATTATAATAATAAGTAGTCCTCGTCAACTAAATGTAGATTCTTGTATTCCGCCACCCTTTTGCCATCTAAGACCAGTTTTTATTAAATACTCAGCAGGTGTTTTAAGTTATTATATTTATTCTTTACGATCTTTCATCATTAATATATGACACATCTTTCATATTCAGATATTTATGACACATATTTAAAATAATGTTATGTTGTTAGGGTGGTACCCCTACTTAAGACCACCAGTCAACCGGCTTTCGTGTTATCAGTGGAATTACATTGTGTTTACGGTCCTGTGCTCCTTCTATATATAGTATTATTCTAAGCTTTTTACTAAGTATAAATCTGACATATTATAATTTACAAAGAAGCTGGAATTATTGTATTTGTAATAGTCCACTGAAAAAATGTGACTCATTTTGTACTACTTCAAACAAAATTTTCTGAAAATATACCTAAAATATTGAGGAAAAGCATAGTCTGCCTATCCAGAGTGGAGCCCTTCATATGATGGAGCCCTTGCACTCGCTCAAAATATTAGAAAATCGCACAAATTCCAGTTTTCTTGCAATAAGTGGTTCCCTGTAGGTCGGGTGTAAAACATGAAGATAACATTTTTTAATGCTGTTAAAATGTTCAATGAAACGAGTGTTTAATCATCAAAGCAGGATAATTACAAAGTTATGGCAAATTTCTTTAAAAAAAATATTGTTTTTCTTTTGAGAATTTTGTTTTGTATTTAACAATGTCCAAGCCTGAAAGTGCAGTCGCTGGACTGTTTCTTTTGTCATGACTTACAGGTCAAAACTACTCTTTCCACAATATCACTAGATACACTCTTGCTGTAGTTGTGATACAAAAAAAGAAAAAAAAAGTATTTAACAAATGTCATAACTTGAGTTTTAATTATCTGATTTTGATTAAAAACACTCATTTTATAGAAAATTTTATTATATCTTCATGTTTTGCACAAGACCTACAGGGAACCACTTATTTCAAGAAAACTAAAATTTGTGTGATTATCTAATATTTTGAGCGAGCGCAATTATATGAAGAGACTACTCTGTATAGGCAGACTATTCTTTTCCTTAATAAAGTATATTTTTTACAAAATGAGTCACATTTTTAGGCCTGGCTCTTATTCTTTATAAAATTTATGGACTTATGTCCTTTTACATAGTAACAGAATAATTGTGTTCTCATGTAAATATTAAAAGTTTAAAAAAAAATTAAATGTGAATAAAAAATATTGAAATATTAAAATTAAAAAAAAAATTAAAACAAGAACTAAATTTAAAGTAAATTCTAAATATACTTTAGCCATTTTAAAATGATATAAAATGGCTCTTGGACTGTAAAGAGGAACTTGATCTAGACCACAAAGTTTGTCCTATTTTAAGCCCTTTTTACCCTAAAAATAAGCATTTAATTTGCTTAAGATAGTTTGCTGAACCCACTTTTAATGGGCTAGAGCCAGCAGTAGCACTTATCATCCCTATTTCCTTGTTATTACAAGGAATATGTAAGCTTATATTTAACCAACTCGTATGAAAATAGACCAAGGCAGGGATTACTCCTTTCCTATGAAATCCCTTGGGTTTAATGTTGCTAAAGTGTGGGGAGATAACCTCCTCACTGGTTAGCTTACTATCCAAGTCAGTCTGTGTAATAAGTAGCCTTGAAGTAACGTACAATAACGAAAATTCCTGAAATACATGACAAAATGCCAGGTAAATAATAAAACAACAATTAATACCAAAGAACAACATGGGACTTGTTGTGAGGGGGCCTCAGGCCCAAAAAACGGTCAGGACTGAAGGCCCCTCTCCTGTATTTTTAACGTTATTCTATATAGTTACTTTAATTTAGTACTGATTATTTAATTATGTTTACAAGCGAAAGTGGTCAGATTACTTTTTCGATGTTTCAAAATTCAATCTATAGGGCCCCTCTAGTAATACTATCTCTATGTTAAGAAAGTTAAAAAATATTATTGTAGACCAAGAGCCCAGGGGTGTTTTGTTAATAAAAAGTGTAATGGCTGGAACCGGTCTCAATTTTTTGTAAATACCTTCCCGAACAAGGATCTGCAATTCTGCTGACTCGTATCGGATGGGTGTCCCAGGCAGATTGCACTTTACATGTCAAATTTACCACCGAAGTTAATAAAAAGTGTAATGGCTGGAACGGTCTCAATTTTTCGTAAATACTTCCGAACAAGGATCTGCAATTCTGCCTGGGACACCCATCCGATACGAGTCGGCAGAATTGCAGATAGATACCTTCCTTGTTCAGGAAGGTATTTAGGAAAAATTGAGACCGGTTCCAGCCATTACACTTTTTATTAACAAAACACCCCTGGGCTCTTGGACTATTAGGTTGGTAATAAAAAAGTACCAATAGTGAAACCTCCAGATCTAGTACATACACTCTCTTCCTCACTACACCTTTCTTAGAAAATGTTCCATATATTCTAATGCCCCTACAATTAATCTACTTATGAGATATTTGATTATATTTTATCAATTTATAATTAGAAGACTGGTTTTTTTCAAATCTAATATCATATTTTAGCAAATTTTCTTCATATTTGTTATTGAAGTCGGTCAATTTTAAAAATGTTTTGTATTTTACCAAATAAAATTAATTCTTGGTTAATAATTTGGTTTAGGTTTCCGATGGGATTTTAAAAAAGGTATTTTGAGACTTCATTTATTGATTTATTGCCATATTGCCATTGATTTATTGTGTGAGGAATATCCTAGACTATCGAATATATTGTCAAATAGATTTATTCACAAAGAAATTTTAGTAGACTATAATATTCTTCTCTGTCAAAAAAGGTATTGGCAAAAGGGAAATCAATATACTAAGATATTACATGCCAAAAAAAGTTATTGACAAAAGAAATCAATTACTAAGATATTACCCTATCAATAAAGTTATTGACAAAGAGAAATCAATATACTAAGATATTACCCTGTCAAATAAGTTATTGACAAAGAAATCATATACTAAGATATTACTATGCCAATAAAGTTATTGACAAAAGGAAATCAATTACATTATGCAAATAAAGTTATTGACAAAAGGAAATCAATATACTAAGATAATACCCTATCAAATAAATTATTGCAAAGAGAAATCATATACTAAGATATTCCCTGTCAAATAAAGTTATTGACAAAGGGAAATCTATACTAAGATATACTAGGTTTTACTAAGATATATACCCTATCAATAAAGTTATTGACAAGAGAAATCAATATTACTAAGATTTCCTCTGTCAAATAAAGTTATTGACAAAGAGAAATCATATGTAAGATATTATGCAAATAAAGTTATTGACAAAAGAAATCAATATACTAGAATTACCATGCCAAATAAAGTTATTGACAAATATCTAAGAATACCCTATCAAATAAAGTTACTGACAAGAAATCATATACTGATATTCCCTGTCAATAAGTTATTGACAAAGGAAATCAATATACTAAGATATTACCATGCAAATAAAGTTATTGACAAAAGGAAATCAATATACTAGATATACCTGTCAAATAAAGTTATTGACAAAGGAAATCAACTACTAAGATATTATATGCCAAATAAAGTTATTGACAAAGGAAATCAATATACTAAGATATTCCTATCAAATAAAGTTATTGACAAAGAGAAATCAATATACACCATGCAAATAAAGTTATTGAAAAGGAATCAATACTAAGATATTACCCTATCAAATAACAATATACTAAGATATTACCCTGTCAAATAAGTTATTGACAAGGAATCAATATACTAAGATATTACTTTAAGTTATTAATCAATATACTATTACCTATCAAATAAAGTTATTGACAAAGAGAATCATATACTAAGAATTACCGTGTCAAATAAAGTTATTGACCAAGGGAAATCAACATACTAAGATATTCCTTGTCAAATAAAGTTATGACAAGGAAATCAATATACTAAGATATTACCCTGTCAAATAAAGTTATTGACAAAGGAAATCAATATACTAAGATATTACTATGCCAAATAAAGTTATTGACAAAAGGAAATCAATATACTAAGATATTACCCTGTCAAATAAAGTTATTGACAAAGAGAAATCAATTATACTAAGATATTACCTGTAAATAAGTTATTGACAAAAGGAAATCAATATACTAGATTTACTATCAAAATAAGTTATTGACAAAGGAATCAATATTACTAAGATATTAGTCAAATAAAGTTATTCAAGAAATATTACTAAGATATTACCATGCCAAATAAAGTTATTGACAAAGAAATCAATATAAAGATATTACAATAAAGTATTCAATATTACTAGTGTCAAATAAAGTTATTATTGACCATCTAACTAAGTATTGAGTTTTGACAAAGAGATATTTACCATGTCAAATAAGTTATTGACCAAGGGAAATCAATACTACTATTACTATGCCAAATAAAGTTATTGACCAAGGGAAATTACTAAGATTTTTACCTGTCAGATAAAGTTATTGATAAAAGAATGTCAGTAGAACTGGACATTCCTCTGTCAAATAAAGTTATTATAAAAAGGTGCAGATGGACATTCTCTGTCAATAAAATTATTGATGAAGAATGTCAATAGAACTGACATTCTCTGTCAAATAGTTCTTGTAAAGAATGTCAGTAGAACTGGACATTCCTCTGTCAAATAAAGTTATTGATGAAAATAAGTATAACTAATGTCAGTCAGTTGGGCACTGTTAGACATTCTTGTCAAATAGAGTTATTGATGAAAGAAGTCATAGTCATTCCTCTGTCAAATAATGTTATTGATAAAGAATGTCTGAATATCGAGAACTGGATATTCCTTTGTCAATACAAACATCCCTTTATAGTCTCTATATTTAAGGTACTCCTTAGTTTTGTATTAATGCTCAATTATAGAAAACTTTGTATACTTTTATAATTAAATATTGATACTTTTTTAAACTGTTTATTTTCTTTAATTACCTATGCCAAGTTAAAGCTGTGTTCTTTAAATTGTTTTCTGCAACTTCAGGATGAAAATTTAATTTAACTTTTTAACGCTACTAAAATTGGTAACTCACCACATTTGGGTAATGATTACCCAAAGTCCATTTAAACTTGCAGGAGTCGACTTACTTGGGAGGGGAAGAGAGTAATTTTAATAGTCTTGGACCATTTAAATATTTTTTTACACTTTGATGTTGGTGTGCCCGAAACTCTCAATCTGGTATAGGTGTATAGCAGAGGGGGTTAACTTAAATAAGGAATAGTTTGGATTCGATTATCGCAAGCTACAATAAATCAGCGATGTGGCGGACCAATGCAGACAACTTACTCATGAACTTATCCCGGTAGCTTTCCAAATATGACCGATTATTTGGAAACCGGTGGCAACTATTGGTTGTGACAGCTACATTTACTGTAATAAAATTATTTTTTCTTTGGTTCACCAAAGTGGTCAATCAGAGACACCAAAATGGTTCATAGTTATTATGTTCTGTTACAAAAATTCAGAAACTAACAGTAGAAAACATTTTTTAAACTATCACACAACACTACTGTCGGTTGATAAGTTAACATTTCATTTATTTAAATTAATAGATTTAATCAAATTTGCTCATCATCTTTCTGATGTAGTCAAAAGATGATTTTAAATTAACTGTTTCAGGCTGTTAAAAATTGAATTAATTTAATTTAAAAAATTAACATAATTATCTTCGAGGGTAATTTTGTCAAAATTTCATTGTTGCCTGATTAAATCGATTAAATTAATAAATCATTTAAATGAAGTTTAAACTTACATGCCATTAAAAGGGTTCCGTAGAAGTTTAAAGACAACTGAAGGTGCTTGAAGCGCTTCAGATAGTGTGAAGTATATGAGTATAAAAACTTCACGAAGTATTAAAAGATGATTTCATACTAAATGTGGGCAAAAAGTGGGAAATTAAGCCGCCCCCACTCAGTTGAACTGCGCTAACATTGTCCAGAATCCCAATTTTCCCACTATTGAGTAGAATGTGTTACTTTTTAAGTGTCTAGTCTCTGGTGTACAGTACATATCTTAGAATAATACCTTGTATACCATGGAGCTTGTATAAAGGGAAAGGGATGTATCAGGCCTTAGAATAATACTATATATAGAAGGAGCACAGGACCGTAATCACAATGTAATTCCACTGATAACACGAAAGCCGGTTGACTGGTGCACATAAGTAGGGGTACCACCCTAACAACAAAACATTATTTTAAATATGTGTCATAAATATCTATTAATGAAGAATGATCGTAAAGAACAAATATAATAACTTAAAATACCTGCTGAGTATTTAATAAAACCGGTCTTAGATGGCAAAAGGGTGGCGGAATACAAGAATCTACATTTAGTTGACGAGGACTACTGTTAATATAATTTTAATGAATACGTTAAACTACTATTTAAAATGCTTAAAATATTGTAATGCACTGATAGTTATATTAGTATTTTATGAATAATCAATCATTAATTAATAATAGTACATAATAATTCAGCAACCAGAAGTATTGCCTACTTTTTTATAAGAAAATTGTATATTGTTAGGGTGGCAGCATTACTTAAGACCACCAGTAAACCGCCTATCATGTTATCAGTAGTGCTCCTTCTATATATAGTATTATTCTAAGTATCAGGCCTTCCCAGTGTAAAATAGTGTCACCAACCCCTCCTGATACTCCCTCGGGCATTTGTAGCACTACTATATCCTTCCTATCATCAGGTTATAAACATGTCAAGTACTGTTTTAGTTCTTTATTATTGTGTTGTAGTTAATTGTACATATTTAATATTATTCTTACCTTATTTAAAATAATAAAGGTATAAATCCAAGAAAATTAAAAAAATTACTATAACTAGAGTCTGTTGACATTAAGCATGTTAGATCTTAAAAGTGAAAAACACAAACTTAATAAGCTTATCTAACAGTATTAAACTATATATGGTACGAGTTGTCTCATCCCCATCTATTTTCCTTGAAAACGGTGGCAACTCGTTACCCTGTAATGGCGACACTTACACCCTATAATGTGTACTGATAACAGCTTTTTTTGGTGGTCTTAACTAATGCCGCTACACTAACAACATAAAATTTTCTTCTAATAAAGTTGGTAATACTTGGTTGTTGGTATATGAAGATATATTATTATTAGTGCTCAATTATGCATTAAAAACTGATGTTGGCATTTGTTTATAGTAATATTTTAAGTGTGATCAATTTGATTTTAACATTTTAATTAAAAAATTGGTCATGGGGTACCTCAGAACTTTACCTCATAACAATGGATTCGATACGCTCATCCTCCCAGCTTCGCTCGTCCTCAGATGGTAAATGCATCCGTTTCATTCTCAGTGGTCATCCATACAGCACTGACCACGCTCAATGCTACTTAACTTTTATGATCCATCAAAAATCATGGATATACTTGTTGTATTGAAATGAAACTTAGTGTACTTATTTATTATAAAATATAATAAATATATATTTATTAAGTTAATGTATACACTTGTACTAAATTTTAATTTAATTAAATCATTTTCTGATTTTTTACAATTTTAAAAAAAATGTACATAACTCATTCCATAAAAATATAAACTAATGCTGACTGAATGCTGAAATTTGGCACGTATGTTAGTCTTATACATAACTACATGCGTGCTAAATTTCAATTGGATCGTATAATTTTTCTGCTTTTTTTTAATTTTTGCTGAGTCATTATTGTGGCGGGTTAATGACGTCATACAAATTATTTTCCAGATAGCACAACTACAGCGGTAGATTGATTTTTGTACAAAGTTTCAACTCTCTAGCATAAATATACTAGGAGCTACGATGATAAGAGACACACAGACAGGCAACTTTGAAAAAACCACTCAGGAGGCCTTAAAAAACGCCTGAAACGGATAATTCCGGTTTTATCCCGGTTTTGGATTTTTTTTGCAAACACAATACATTTCCTATATACCTACGGTATAAATGAGGAAAAGTAAAAATATTTAGAGTTAGTAGTACCAATAGAGTTCCTTTCCTCTAGGAATTTTATTGGTTCATTTTGAATCCACCCCTTGGAGAGATCAGCATAGACCAATAGGGTTGTTTTACTTACTGATTTTGTTGTGTTCTAATTGGTCATAACCATAACCAATGGCTTTAGAAGATAATTTTTATTTTTACTCTGCTTTTCTTTTAACAATGCTTAGGATATATGGTTATTAGTTAATTTTTATAAATTGTTTTTTTTTTGTATTATTAAATTATTTATTACTTTATTCATTATTCTTTTTGTGTAAATTATTTTCTTATTAATTATTTAATTTTTTTTCAGATTGGAGTAAAGTAAATAAAGAACACAGTTATGTGCACGATCCAAACAAAACAACAAAGAAATCGCAAACTCAAATAGTTTTATCCAACGTAACGGCAATATTGTCTAACGTAGTTTCAGCAAAAGTTACATCAAAAACTTCGCCGAAGTCTAATATCATCGATGAATCGAGAGAAGTCAAGCGTGATCATAGTTACGTTCAAGGGCAAGCAGTCAGGTGCGACAACTGCGGAAAATCCTACAGACAGATGAGAATGCTGAAGAAACATTTGATGCACGAATGTGGCAGGGAAGCAACGTGTCGGTGTCCATTGTGTCCTTATAGAGCTGTGAAACTTAATACTTTAACTAGACATTTGAAACTTAAACATTAAGCTTAAGTACTTAATATTAGATTTTTCTATAATGAATGTAAAGAAAACGAGATGTATAATGTGTAAATATCCTGATCCACGTGTGAATATCCTTAAATTAATTTTATCTATAGATATGGTTAATATTTCTTATCGTTATGCTTTAAAACTTTTGTAATACTGTTAAAATATAAACATCAATTGTAAATATTTTAGATTAATGCTTGTATCGAAGGAGCATAGGACCTTAAATACAATGCAATTTCACTGATAACAGAAAAGCCAGTTTTCTGATGGCAAAGACACTAATACTTATTGGTAGTACATGGGCCGAATAGCACAGTGATAAGGGGTCTGGAAGTGATACAGCCAAAGAGACTAATAGTATTAGAGGGAGTACAGGACCCAATTAACACAGTGATAAGGGGTCTGGAAGTGAGACAGTTTCCATAGGTGCCGTAACTGTACTTACCCCTACTATAGTCTCCCTAGAGAAAATAGATACTCCCCTACCCTCTACAACTTCTATTGTAGCATGCACTCTACTAACGGCGGACATTTTTCAGTGATGCCACATTAAACCACTTTATTCAAAACTAACAATTAAAGAATACATGCAATAGATAATAATTAAAACTTATTTTAAATTAATTTTACTTGATTTAAAACAAAATAGTCGAAAATAATGTAATATTTACGTGAAATTGTAATTATTAGGAAAAATAAAAAAATGACGTCACCAATGTACCGTTACGGCACCTAGCTACCCAAGGAATGATAAGAACTGTTGTATCCTCCCTCTAATAGTTTTAGTCTCTTTGGATACAGCTATAGTCCCAAAGAGAGAACTAGATACCCCCACCACTCTACAACCCTATTGTAGCACACACTCTACAAACGAACAGGCATTTTTCAGTGACACCAAATTAAACCACTTTATTCAACACAGACAATTAAAGAACACATGCAATAGACTATCATTAGAACTTATTTTAAATTTAATTTACTTAAATTAAGACAAAATAGTAGGAAAATAATAAATATTTACGTTGGATTGTAATTATTATGAAAAATAAAAAAATGACGTCACCAATGTACAGTCAAAGCACCTAGCTACCAAGGAATGATAAGAGCTGTTGTATCCTCCCTCTAAGTAAGTCACCAATGTACAGTTACGGAACCTAGCTACCTAAGGAATGATAAGAGCTGTTGTATCCTCCCTCTAAGTATTAGTCTCTTTGTCACCAATGTACAGTTACGGAACCTAGCTACCCAAGGAATGATAAGAGCTGTTGTATCCTCCCTCTAAGTATTAGTGTCTGTCACCAATGTACAGTTACGGCACCTAGCTACCCAAGGAATGATAAGTGCTATTGTATCCTCCCTCTAAGTATTAGTGTCTTTGTCACCAATGTACAGTTACGGCACCTAGCTACCCAAGGAGTGATAAGAGCTGTTGTATCCTCCCTCTAAGTATTAGTGTCTTTGTCACCAATGTACAGTTACGGAACCTAGCTACCCAAGGAATGATAAGAGCTGTTGTATCCTCCCTCTAAGTATTAGTCTCTTTGCCTGGTGAGCTTATGTAGGAGTACCAACCTAACAAAACTTTTTTTATTTGTATCATATATGCTCATTAAAGAAAAAGGTTAATAAACATTGATTATGAAAACATAACAAAGTAGCAAAATATTTAATAAAATTAGTCACTATAAATAAATAAAGCCCGTTTTAGGGCCTTTCAGCCCTTCAGGGTATTAGCCCTGCGGGAACCACCTTTGGTGGGTCACATCTACTATGCTCAAAGTAAAGCTAAAGTGGGCGAAATCTTTTTTACATCAAATTCTTCATAAAAACTGAGAGCATAGCCCGGGCTGAACCCGGGACCTCACTAACACTTCAAAATGGTAACGGATTGGTAATCCCTCACCATTCCTTCTGCCTCATTAGATTATATTTCCTTTCAAAATATTTGAAAAAGACTTACATAAACCCACCAGACATCCGGCTTTCATTTTATCTAAAATGCTCCATCCAAAGATTTTATAAGTCTAGTATATACATATTTTATATACTATTAAAGTATTATTGTTAAATAAAGATAATTTATTTTGTATAATATAACAGTGTAATATCATAAGGCGCGGTCGAATATCTAGAACGTTGGATCACCAACAAACTTTTTTTTATAATTTTTTTTTCAAAATTTTCAGTAATTAGCCGGATTTGTGATAAATGAAGCCTATTTCCGTAATCTGCACGCTCTTTTGGTTAATCTCAAAGAGTATTTACATTCACTCAACGATTTATTTTTAATCTAACTTGGTACATACATAACTACTGTTAGACGTCAATGTTGACATGTCAAAATATAACACAAAATATTGACGTCTAACAGTAGGTTTGTATGTACCAAGTTAGATTAAAAATAAATCGTTGAGTGAATGTAAATACTCTTTGAGATTAACCAAAAGAGCATGCAGATTACGGAAATAGGCTTCATTTATCACAAATCCGGCTAATTACTGAAAATTTTGAAAAAAATTATAAAAAAAGTTTGTTGGTGATCCAACGTTCTAGATATTCGACCGCACCTTATTTGTAAAACTCACTTTGTACTTATTAGTTTGGTTAATTAATTGAGATTAATAAGGTAATAATTATTCAAATAAAGAATTAATTGAAGAATCAGCTGTTGATAATACTTGCTGTTAGATTTCAGCTTAGGGTCATCATCATCAGGTGTGGCAACACGATCTTTCAACTGTTAAAGTCATATCCATGGGTGTAGCCAGGGGGGCCCCCTTGCCGAGTTGGGTTGTTGCAAAAATTATAAAAAAAACTATGGTTCAGGCAAGAATAAGCTTTTTTTTAAATAACTGTATAAAATTAATTTAAATTTTAATTTAATAAAAATAATCAATTAATTTTATTAATAACATGAGGGAGGATATGTGTACTTTATTCCCTCTTGTAGTAGGGGTAGATATGTGATACTTATTTCTACCTCTACTACAAGAGGGAGAAATGTAACATTTCCTCCCTTGTGTAGGTAAAGCTATTTAAAAAACATCCCACTAAGTATAGTGGGAGTAAAAAAAAACTTTGGTTGCCATAGTAACTATTTAAATCTTGCTCTGTTGACTATAGATAACACTTTTTATTTTTTATTGTGTAATATGGTAACTTAATAAGTGTAATATCTGTAAATTATTTTTATTAAAAACGTTTTGATGTGAAATTTATTTTAATTTATATTGTTTTTATGAAAAATCTTAAGCGAGAAATGTCTTTTTTTTTTGTAGAATTCCATAATTACTTATGACTTAAGGAAGTCATTTAGGAAAAAAATTACTTCAATTATTACTTATTAGGAAAAGAACAACTTCAATTATTACTTATAAGAGAAAGAACAACTTCCATTATTACTTATAAGAGAAAGAACAACTTCAATTATTACTTATAAGAGAAAGAACAACTTCAATTATTACTTATAAGAGAAAGAACAATTTCAATTATTACTTATAAGAGAAAGAACAACTTCAATTATTACTTATAAAGAAAGAACAAATTTCAATTATTACTTATAAGAAAAGAACAACTTCAATTATTACTTATAAGAGAAAGAAACAATTTCAATTATTACTTATAAGAGAAAGAACAACTTCAATTATTACTTATAAGAGAAAGAACCTTCAATTATTACTTATAAGAGAAAGAACAACTTCAATTATTACCTTATAAGAGAAAGAACAACTTCAATTATTACTTATAAGAGAAAGAGAGAAAGAACAATTTCAATTATTACTTATAAGAGAAAGAACAACTTCTACTTATAAGAGAAAGAACAACTTCAATTATTACTTATAGAAAGAACAACTTCAATTATTACTTAATTGAAGTTATAATTGATTATGGAAGAAAATGGGAAGTGGGCTTCCCAAGTTTTATTTGAACTCACAATTAGTGTAGATCAGAGGTTCTCAGCGTGGACGATGTCGTCCCTGGGGGTGATAAGTTGTAAATGGGCAATTTTGGAATTCAGCAAAAAAATAAAAATATAGTTTTAAATTTGAAGAGGCAAGAAAAATAATTTCACATGTACATAATAAATGTCAAAAGTTTTCAGAATACTTTGCCCCTTGACAAAAGATTTGCATCAACTATGCTCTTTTTAAAATTAGAAACAAATTTTTTCTGTTTTTTAACGAAATGATAAACCGTTTATGGTCACTCTGAAATTTGCATACAGGAACCCCAGATGATAAAATAATGCTACAATATTGAAGAAAGAAGTGATTTAGTTCATATTTAAACATCTATTTAATATTGATTACGAGGGAGTTGTAAAAGTTACCCATTTCACCATTGTGAAATAGTGACTTGTATGGAGAGGCTTTTTTCTTTGTTTCACTGTGCAAAATATAAATTGGCTCGGTAATATTAAAGCAAAATATGAAATAGTTCACAGCATGCTATGAATAAGGCAGCGCAAGTGGAGTAAATCTTAATAAAAAGCATCAGTCTCTCCATAAAATAATATTTAAATATCAAACCGGCTTTCAACCTTCAAAGTTCATCTTTAGGATGGCGAGAAGAGAATTAAAGAGACTGTGAATCCTTGTTAGTTATGACTGCAACAAGCACTCACAATCCTTCGCAGTATTAGCTAACAAGGACTCACAGGCTCTTAAATTCTCTTCTCGCCGACCTGAAGATGACCTTTGTAGGACACAGCATTTTTATAATGAATTTCTTTAGTACGTTATGTACACTTACACATCATCAAATGTTTACCTTGCTCCCTCTCTGATTTAAGAATCTTTATGGGGGGGAGGCAATGAGTCAAAAAAGGTTAAGAATCACTGGTGTAGATGAACCTTTGGATGATTAGGAGTCATAGATTGTCCTGTCAGAAGTTGTCTGATTTGATTCTAGGCCGTAGATATTACCTCTATGGAACCAAAGAACTATTTTATCTCCCAACAGTCTATATTGTAAAGTTTATTGACTATTTTTAAGGGAGTAAAATAGCATTTTTCACTCCCAAAGGAGAAAATGTTACTTTTCACTCCATTGGGAGTGAAAAGTGTTTCTTAAAACGTCTGGAGATAATATCTTGTATGCACCTTGGAAGTAAAATGCCATTTTTTCCCTTGCAATAATTATTGCTCAGGGAAATGATAGCATCTTTTACTCCCTACTACGATATATTTTATTTTATAACACCTATGTTTTTTTTTCAATGCCACTTCTCACATATCAGGTTTTTATGTTTACTTTTTTTATTTTTATGTTTTTATTTACTTATGCTTTCCAAAGAATATATATATAAAGAGAGATGGTCATGGGATTTATTATTTGTGACAAGAAAATGTTAGTTCTGTAGCCAGTTAACAGGAGCGCTAGTGTGTAACTTGATTGTATCACTATACCAACTTCTAGAATGCGCTCCTGTCATCTTTTTGTGAACAAATTACTTCTAGCACGTTACTGATTTGTCCAAATATTTACTTTATATTATAATGGCCGATTTCAAATAGATACCCATGGCGGTATAATACCATTAAAGAATGAGATTATCATAATAATAACTTAAAAAAGAGGGAAGAATGTTATGGTAAGATTAGTTCCAAAGCTGCCAGTAGAGGCCAGCACCGAGTTCACCCCCACCTTCTGTCTGATGCTCTTCCATACAATACGACATTCTAAACTTATTTTATTTTATGAAGCTTTTTTTTAATCCTTCCAGGCCACTTCCTTAAGTCTGCTAAGATAGTAAAATGTCAAAGACATAATCTCAAGAGGTCAACTAAAAACAGCATGTTAATTTAATAGTAAAAACCTTTCAGTGATGTTTTTAGTTGACCTCTCTACTAATCTTAAAGACATTAATAAAGAAGTCAATCATGACCTATATATCTTTCAGTTTTTTAGTTGACCTCTCTACTATTAAGACATTAATTAAGAAGTCATCATGACCTTATATTGATACCTTCAGTGATTTTTTTTTGACCTCTCTACTAACTTAAAGACATTAATAAAGAAGTCAATCATGACCTTATATTGATACCTTTCAGTGATTTTTTTAGTTGATCTCTCTACTAATCTTAAAGGCATTAATAAAGGAGTCAATCATGGCCTTATATTGATACCTTTCAGTGATTTTTTTAGTTGACTTCTCTACTAATCTTAAAGGCATTAGTAAAGAAGTCAATCATGACCTTATATCAAAGAGACTAATACTTAGAGGGAGGATACATCATTCCTTGGGTAGCTAGGTGCCATAACTGTACATCGGTGACGTCATTTTTTTGATTTTTTATAATAATTACAATCCAACATAAATATTAGATTATTTTCCACTATTATGTATTAAATTAAATTTAAAATAAGTTTAATTATTATCTATTGCATATATCCATTAAATGTTTGTGTTGAATAAAGTGGTTTAATGTGGCGTCACTGAAAAATACCTGCCATTTGTAGAGTGCGAGCTACAATAGAGGTTGTAGAGGGGTAGGTAAGAATCTAGTCTCTCTGTAGGGAGACTTTAGTAGGGGTAAGTACCGTTATGGCACCTAGTGGAAGCTGTCTTACTTCCAGACTCCTTATTACTGTGCTATTCTTCCGGTGTACTACCTCTAAGTATTAGTCTTTTTGCCTTATATTGAAACTTTTTTAGTAAACTTTTTTGTTTACCTCTGTACTAATCTTAAAGGTATTAAGATTATCATTAAAGGTTAATTAATGTCTGTAATCATAATTATTTTGTTTAATTCAGTATTAATTAGACTAAGAATATACTTAGTTTGTCTATCACATGTGTGCAACCTTTTTCACAAAAAAACTTATAGATTATATGTGGTTTAGATTATGAAAAATCATTTTTTTAAATATTGCAAGATATGTTAAGTTTTTAGTGAGACTCATAACAGTGTCGAAACCTTACTGGTGTGGAACAAGGATCTTGAATAAAGGGGATGACGCACTAAGTCGATTTGCCATACAAACAAGTGACCCCATCGAAAACTGAAAAATAGAGAGAGTTGAACACGAAACACACGTCAAAAACCAACTGCACATGCTTGGTACAAACTGCGCATGCTTACAATTCTCATAAATTTTAGTGGCAAACTTACCTCTGAATGGTTTCCCATTGTTTATTGCTTGAGAAGGTCATAACAAGACACGCTTAAACTATCACTCACTGAAGTGGCTAAGTATATTCCAAAATTGAAAATTAAATAAGCACAAACGACTTAACAAGCACCACAAATGTAACAATCTTGAAAAGCACAAAAGAAAGTTGAGAAGCAAACTCGACAACCTAGCTACTTAACCTGCATTAGGCACCTTATTTTCATTATAACCATAGGGAAGGTAAGTTTGCTCCTATTTCTCTATCATGCAACTATCATGGGGTAAGAAATGTTCCTTAATGCGTCATCCCCTTTATTCAAGATCCTTGGTATGGAATGTCTCTATTCCTGTGTACGTTAAATTTAATTTTTTGTTTGTTATGGCTCATTTATTACTTTTTTTCATTTATACCGTAGGTATATTAAAAAAGTATTGTGTTTGCAAAAAAATCCGAAACCAGGATTTGATTGAATTATCTATTTCGGACGGTTTTTAAGACCTCCTGTTTTCACAAAGTTGTCTGTCTGTATGTGTGTCTGTTATGGTTGTATATCCTAGTGTATTTATATTAGAGTTGAAACTTAGTACACAAATTAATCTTTATCTGTCTAGTTTTGCTATCTAAGAAAATATTTTTTTTATGAAGTCATAAACTAACAATAATGACTTGGCAAAAATTCACAATAGGCAGAAAAATTAGTTGATTGGTTTAAATTTTAGCACGCATGTAGCCATATATAAGTCCCAAATATGTGCTTAGTTTCATCTTATTTTCAGCATTAGTTTAATAAATAAAATAAAATCTTAATTGCTCTTAGACCTTACATTTGTATGGCATTAATTTCCATCCACTGACTTACCTGTCTTTAAAAAAACGGAAAATAATCTAATTCAGTTCAATTTGGTTTAAGTATTACCTTTATCAAATAGCACTTATTGATCATACGTATAAAAAAATGTAAGAAGTTATGAGGTTTTGGTCATGAAAAATAAAGCAACATTTAAGCTTTCGTTAAGCTTCTGTTAACGGCTTTAGTTTGTTATTAAACACTTTCTGATGAAGACCTAATCATACGGTCGAAAGCTTAAATGTTGTTTTATTTTTCATGACCAAAACCTCATAACTTCTTACATTTTTTTATTACCTTTATGTAATAAATAAGTATACTACAATTTATTTTAATGCAGCATATCTATAGTTTTCTTTAAGATCATAAAAGTTTAGCAGCAATAGAGGTCAGTGCCTGGATGAGTCTGAGAATGAGCAAAGTGAGTCTAAAGTATATTTCCTGCATTATATTTTGTATTCTGAGGACGAGTGATGCTTTTTTTCTGGCAAAATTTTTCTTGCGGGAAAAATGTTACAAAAAAAGAGAGAGAAATGCATTTACGCACAAAGACAGCGGTCTGTCAACAGTGTTGGACTCAGAGTCTGCCTCATACCAACTAAAACTCACTCCGCGAAACCCCTTAAACCTAGCCTGGAACCGTTATTCACATTACTTTAGGCAAGGACGAGTGATGCCAGTATTAAGTTGTTAGGCTAAGCGAAGTGAATCCGATGTGATGAGGAAAAGTTCTGAGGTACCCCGTGCCCAATTTTTTTGTCATGTTATTTATAGCCCAAGAACCAGGACCAAAAAATGCTACTTTTCCAGAAAATATGCCTCAAACAAGGCAGAAAAACTTAGTTAGCCTACCTAGAGTTGGACACTGCATATAATTACACTAACTCAAAATGCAGTTTTGTTTTCTTTATCCCAAGGCTGAAAGAGTTTTGAACAATCCCAATTTACCGTTGTGACACCCTTTTCAAACGAGTAAATCATAGTTTCATTTGGTGTTTTTGTTTCAGAAATACAAAGCAAATTGAAACACAACTTCAACGCAGTTACGAAAATGTTTGAATGCGTCCACTGTCCTAAAGCGTACATTAAGAAGATAGTTTTATACAGACACATCGAGTTTGAATGTGAAGAGATAGACAGGAGACCTTGTCCGTTCAGACCTGAGTGCAGGTACTCGGCGCTTAGGAGACGTAATCTTATCAAGCATATCCAAGTTATGCACTGTGATGATTAGACCATCATTAAGTTTCTGGGCCATGACTTTGTTTATATAGACTAAAGTAATATATTAACCAAGTAGGGAAACAAATTTGATTTTTGTCTGACATGGTATGTAGTTCCACATTTCTTCTACCAGGGAGTTGTCTTAAATTTCACTATGGGGGCAGCCATCTTAATACACTCTTCTAAATGAAAACAAACTAATCGCAGAACACATCATTTTTACTATGAATAAGGCAGCGCAAGTGGAGTAAATCTTAATAAAAAGCATCAGTCTCTTCACAAAATATATTTAAATAGCAAACCGACTTTTAACCTACAAAGGTCATCTTCAGGCTTAAATAAAACAAACAATAAATAGGACTTAGCAAATCTAAAAAAATAAAAAGTTAAAAAGTCACATAGATTAAAAGGAAAAAGTAATAAATAAAAAACTAAAAGACAAAATAAAATTTAAAAAAAAAACACATTTTTGTTTTCTAAAGCAGGGGTTCTCCAAGTATGGTACCACTAGTACTACGCAGAATCTAATACATTTTGTGAAAAAAGTTTTAAAAAACATTAAGCATCATAACTAGTAAAGACATTTTTTAGAAATATGCAATATTTTAATTTAGAAGAAGTATTATGTTTGTGCACTTTTTTTGTATTATAATTATTATTAATAACTTTAGAGCTTTTTTGGACTATTATAAATTGTAATATCAATTAAATTAATGAAGACATCAGTCCTTTTTCATTATAATTTATTGAAAATAAATTGAAGAGCTTTCGCCCAGGGATCCTGAGCTTCTTCAGTTCTTAAAAACGAAAAAGTTTGAAAATAATAAAATTTTGAATGTTTTTTTTTTATGTCATGTGTCTTAACTAATTAAATAAATTTAAAATAAAATTACAGAAAAGTTATAGGAAAAATTAAGATAATATAATAATTACTGCTCAGATTGTTAATGTCTTGTTTTTTGTTCATACTTCCATTTTAAATTTATTTACTTAGTTAGACACATGACATAAAAAAACATTCAAAATTTTATTATTTTCCAACTTTTTCATTTTTGTCATTTTTAAGAACTGAAGAAGCTCAGGATCCCTGGACGAAAGTTCTTCAACAATTTATTTTAAATAAAAAGGACTTAAAGTCTTCATTAATTTAATTGATATTATAATTATTATTGTTAAAAACTGGCTGTAACAACATTTTTTCTATCTAAAAACGATTCAAAAGTAAAATTAGTTATTATTTGATAAAAAGGGATTCTCTTTTATTAGTGGTATGGACAGTTATATCACTACCTTGTTATATCTGTTGCAAAGGAAAAGGGCAATGAGGCTGTTAGTCTCAACATTTTTGTTGATATGTTCGACATATCATCAGATTGAAAAACTTATTATGAATTGGTAAATTCTAAAGTGATGTAGAAATTCATACAGTTGGGGTCGGGGCGGGGGGACACAGTGGTCTAACTCCCTGGTTTTAGGTGGCTCCGAAAAAAACAGATTAGTTGCATCAACTACCGCACCGAGCGCTAGTTTTCACCTTGTTCTCTTATCACTATTGTTATCAGTTTAAATCGATACTTCTATTTATGTTTATAAAAATGTAAACAAGACAATTTTTATCTTATTCATTGACTTTTTTTCTTTTTTAGTAGCTTATAAGATAATTTTTTTAGAAAATAGGATAACGTGTGTTACGAAAGGTGTGTTATAATGAGACAACGAAAACGTAAATTAAATTTATAATTTCCCGGTTTGATGTTTGTTTACAAACATTTTTGATGTTTGTCTACAAATCATGGTTATCACGATATCAGGTCTACTTAAAATTAACACAGCGTTTATATTTTTATAACATTTTATGAAAATTATACCTTTAAAATAATTAATACAATTTTTAACATTGTTAAAGACCCTTTTAAATAATTTTAACCTTAGAATTGAAGAAATAATTATTTTATATATGGGGTACAAGGTGAACTGACCCGCCACTAGCGGAGAAAGGGTGAACTCAGGGCAGGTCCATCTAAAGCAGCTTATTCCGGGGGAGTTAGACCACTGTGTCCCGCGCCCCCACCCCTTCTGTATGAATTTCTACATCACTTTAGTAAATTCCATTTTTATTGAACTTTTAGTTAATAAGTTATTGGCAGACATGTATATTTTTGGTGCAACACCTAGAATTATATGAAAAAGTTTGTTTAAATCTGTCAAATTATGATGTTTTACCACATAAAATTTTAAAACATTTTGGTTTGATCAAATTACCTAAAACTAGGTAATTTAAGAAGTATGGACATACTTAAGAAGGAATATGTCCCATACTAGGATATTATGGGACAGTAAGTACGAGAAAGAACACACAGCTAACCTTATTAATTATTAATAATTGGAATGGTCCCTTCACAGGGACTTTCAAGGAAAACCGAGTGGGGCTTCAGAGAATGTTATTGGGATTGAAACTAAAGACGTAATTTCAGAGAATGGGGCCGTAACTATGAGAAGGTGTGAGCTGCTGAACTTCAATAATAGGAATGCATACGGATTTGTAAATTTGGAGTTCTCTAACGGAATTATCGAGGATTAATGAAGTAGGGGATCCTTACGAGTTAATGACAGGATTAATAGGGCGAGATATACCAGACTTGTTTGTCTGGTCTGTCTAAAAAAAACTAGCTAATTTCTAGTATGGGACAAATAAAAGATAGGGTTGAAATATTCCATACTTTTTTATATTTTCCTGAGTGATAAGTTTGTTTTCTCCTTCAAATGTTAATTTTAATTGTTATTGGTAATTTTACAACTTCTAACCTAACATTTTTTTTAATGTAACCATAGTAGTTGTCAATTATAATCAAGGCAATAATTTTTGTCCGTCTTTTGTACCAATAATGTAATTTGTCTCTTTATTTATGTAGATTGTTCCTTCATTTACTTATGAAGTAATAATTATTTCATAAATGAAAGGTAATGATTTAACTAAACCAAATATTAAAGCATGAAAACACGCTAAAAAGTAAAACTCACTTAATTTTACCAGTGTTGCCATAAAAATATTAATGAAAAAGACTAAATCCTTGAAAGCTCATTCACGATTATTCCAGTTTTAGGTTTTTTGTGTTTGTCCAGATCATCCATATCAGATTTTTTTTACATGGGTTAATATAGGAGTTTTTCCTACTTGGTTTTTATATTACTTTAGTATATACTGTTGGAATGGTTTGATTTGTTTGAAATCATATCTGGTGATGGACAATAGACAGTTGGAATAAGTTCTTAACGTTGGCAGCACTGACTTGTTATAAGGGGCATAATGAGGCCTTTATTTTAAAAACAATGTTGTAACTATAGGAGGGATTTGTTAAAAACTTGATTACTTTAAATTTGTTCAATATTTAAGCTGAAACTTTTTGCGTTTTAGTTAAATTATATGTTCTTATAGTCATTTCAATAAGAAGTAACTTTTAATATCTTTTTAAATGAAAATAATTTTATCAAAATTATGTTTTGACAACTATTGTTAAAAATATTGGTTGCCCAGCAATTGACATCAATAGTTAATTTTTTAGCCACCAGAGTGGCCTCTCAGTGCTGGCATTAGTCTTACGTCTTGTCTGCCCTCTCTATTTAAGTCCCACACACCCGTTGTTACCTTTGTTTATATTCCTTTATGACAATGACATCACAATGAAGCATCTGTTCAAGATGATAAACAGTTACAGTGATTCAATTGGATGTAAACTTAGAATAATACTATATATAGAAGGAGCACAGGACCGTAAACACAATGTAATTCCACTGATAACACGAAAGCCAGTTGACTGGTGCACTCAAGTAATGCTGCCAACCTGATAACAAAACATTATTTTAAATATGTGTCATAAATATCTATTAATGAAGAAAGATCGTAAAGAACAAATATAATAACTTAAAACACCTGCTGAGTATTTAATAAAACCGGTCCTAGATGGCAAGAGGATAGCGGAATACAACAATCTACATTTAGTTGACGAGGACTACTTTTAATATCATTTTAACTAAAAACGTTTAACTACAATTTAAAATGCTTAAAATATTGTAATGCACCGATATTTATATTAGTATTTTATGAATAATCAATCATTAATTAATAATAGAACATAATAATTAAGCAGCTGGAAGTATTGCCAACTTTTTTTTAGAATATTGTATATTGTTAGGGTGGTAGCATTACTTAAGTCCACCAGTGAACTGCCTTTCGTGTTATCAGTAGTGCTCCTTCTATATAATAGTATTATTCTAAGGATGTAAAGAAACCAAATGCAGTCGGAGGTTATAACCTGACTTTATTATAAATGTCGAGTAATGTTATTCGAGGACTCGACAAGAGGCATCCTACATTTAAAATTCTCTGTTTATTCCTGGAGTGAAGTCACCACCAAACTATAACCTAACATGAAAAAAATCATATCATTTATAAAAACCCTCCAATTGAATCAACTTATTAACTCTTATCAGCTTGGGGTCTCTTGACTTCTCTTTACTATTTTTTAACGTTTGACTTTGACATTTCTTTGTAATTCTTTTTCTACCATACCAACCTCTTTAGAAACAAGTTCGATAGACACTCTTGGAAGATTATGAAGGGAGTGAATTCAACTGTTAATTCTATTCCTCTTGCATTCGTGGTAAAAACAATTGCTGGTTGGTTTATTATTATTATTTTTAATATTAAAAAGTTTTGACTACAGTTTAAAGGTTGGTAACACGATTTTTCATCTTCTTCAGAGCACTTCCTAAACCACCTAAAGCTAATAATGTTTTATTATTTTACTGTTCTTGATTGGTTAATAAAAACCGTCCACAGTAACTCAATTTTACGCTCTTGGATCTGTCTAAGAAAGAAAACAGCTTTGAACCAGTTCTACCAACCCCTCCTGTAAATATGTCTGTATTAAAGTGATATAAAAATGAGGGGTCTGCAGTAGAGGCAGTGTTCCGATTCCTACCCTATTCCCTATGGGAAAAGGGTAGAGTCGGTGTACTGTCTCTACGCCGACCCCTCAGTTTTACACCACTTTAATCTTTTTATCGACAAATCTTATGTTTTAAATAAGTTAATATACACAATTATATTTATTAAAACTTCTATTTTTAAGTTTAAACAATATTTATATTGTACATATAATTTATGTACTTACCTACCATAGGTGCATACTTTTTGTTTTTACAAAAAAAAAATGAAAAAGTATTATTATTACTTTTTAAATCAATTAATGTGATTATTACTTTAAATTTATAACCATATATGAGGTGCCTAGTTGAAATTTATAAAAAGTTTGCAGATCAAAAGGTCGTCCAAAAGCTACCTTCAACATCAAAAGATGTTAGAAGTAAAAAGTTATTTTTTCTACTCATGACTGGGAAATAAATATGGATTTGGCTGACTTTATGGCAGATTCAAAAACCATCTTTATTTTCACATTTATTATGGCTATGGAAGTCTTCAAAAACACTTCTTTGTACTGATCTTGGTTTCTTAGAAGTTTTATCTTCTTCCATAAAAACAACTCACCAAGGAATATTATTAATATAATTTGATACTACCGAGTTTTTCAAAACATGAATAGTTGACACAATAAAATTTTGTGAGAGATGCTTAGAAAATGTAACAAGCCAAATACTATACTAAATGCTACTTTCATAAAAAACAAAAATGCTACTTTATAGCCAAGTAACATAATTTATAATTAAATTATAAAAAGTTTACAGAAGGAAATAAGATTAAGAAAGAAAAGAAATATAATGAGTCTTTCTTCTGAAAACTGTGTTTATTAACAAATTACGCGAAGCGCTTTTGACCTAACAAAGAGGCCATCATCGCCTGACAATCAAATAAGAAAATACAAAATTAAAAAACTCAAATAAAATAAATTACTCTCAACTAACTCTTTATGTTTTAAACCAGCCCTCTTTCTTCTTTAATTTGTGTCAATGGTAATTTTATTTTTGTATTTATTCTATTTATTTTAATTACCTTTGTACCTATCTTATTTTTATTGTTATTTTGTTATCTTTGAGTTTTTTTATCTTCTATTTTCTTATTTGTTTGTCAGACACTGATGATGGCTCTAGTTAGGTTATAAGCCCTTTGCGTAATTTATAAATAAACAAAGTTTTTTGTGGAGGGACTATTTTTGTTATTTATCAAAATAAATTCCTCGCAATTAACTCTTTATGATTTAAACCATCCCTTTTCTTCTTTATTTTTAAGTTTCGAAAATTCTTTAGTTTGTGACCTTTTAATTTTTTGAGTTTATTTATCTTTGTTATTTATTAATTTTGTTGTGTAGAAAAACATCTTTCTTATAAAATGACACAATTGTTGTAATAAAAAAGATGAGATTTCAGTTCTATAAAGGGAATATATTTTAAGTTATAACCATTTCGTTCCCATTTAGGTCATCTTCAGCCTTAAACTGTCTAATAACTCAGGTGTTACATTAAAATAATTTATAAAACTGAAGTCTCTCCTTTATTACAACAATTTATCAATTGCATCAATTATTATAGTCCAAGACCCGGACCTGAAAAAATGTGACTCATTTTGTACTACTTCAAACCAAATTTTTCTGAAAATATACCTTTAATTATGAAGGAAAAGCATACTTTGCCTATCCAGAGTGGAGCATTTCATATGATTGCGCATGCTCAAAATTTTAGAAAATCACACAAATTCCAGTTTACTTGAAATAAGTGGTTCCTCGTAGGTTGTGTGTAAAACACCAAGAGAAAATTTTTTAAAGCTGATAAAATTTCCTATAAAACAAGTCTTTTTTCGTCAAAATCAGATAACTACAACTAAAGTTAAGACGTTCGTTAAATGGCGAAAAAAGCACAAAAACCAATATTTTTCCGAAGAAATTTTCTGACTTGGCTTAAATGTGCCATTTTTTTAAAGAAACATAACTTGGGTTGTTGTCATCCGATTTTGATGATTTAACACTCGTTTTACAGAACAATTTATCAGCTTTAAAAAATGTTCTCTTCGTGTTTTGCACACGACCCACAGGGAACCACTTATTTCAAGAAAACTGATTTTTTTTAATTTTTAACATTTTGAGCACGCGAAATCATATAAAGGGCTTCACTCTGGATAGATAGACTATGTATCTTCTTCATAGTTTAAGGTATACTATCAGAAATATTTTGTTTGAAGTAGTACAAAATGAGTTATATTTTTTCAATTCAGGCACTTGGACTATTAACTTAATTATAAAACCCCACTAAATTGATTGGAAACAAGCTCATGTATTAAACTCCCATTGTATTTAATAAACTGCGTAGGCTTCCGCGGTTATTGTCATGAAGATTTAGGTCTTCCGGTGGTGACCGCGTCAATGTAGATGAATCAGTTCAGTTTTGTTGAGCATTGTGTTTCTATCCATGATGTCTTACATCCCTGAAGATGCCTCCTACAGTGGAAGCGAAACGTCGGATTCTTCATCTACATTGACGCCGTCACCACCGGAAGACCTAAATCTTCATCCCATTGTATTTCTTATTATCAATCCTTTAATGTACATACTATTAATTTAAGTAATTTTAATAAACGTTTTTAATTTATTACGAAAAACAGTATTTATTTTTATTTCAAACTTTAACCCTTTTAGCTCTCTAAACTCGGCTACTTTAACCTTCAGACTCCAGTAAAGATTAATACTATCTGCAAGGTGAATTAAATATAGAGGTTTGTTTATAAAGGAGGTTGGTTGCAGTCATGTATTTAACAACCCCAATTAAATCAATTCAGCTATTCAGTCTTTCATATTTTATTTGTTTTTAATTTAATATTTTCATATCAGTCTTTCAGTTGTTTCTCTGTAGCCTCCATCTTTTTTTAGTTTTAATTCCTTAATTTTTATTTATTAAACAATTTTAAATTTAATCCGATAAATACTGAGATGTGGAATAAGCTTATAAATAAATAAAGTTTGTCTTTCCACAGATGATTTATTATTATAAAACAAAGCCAGCTTTCAACCTGAACGGTCATCATCAGTGCCTAGAACCCAATAAATTAAAATAATAAAAATAAATTTATTGGGTTCTAGGCACTGATTATGACCGTTCAGGTTGAAAGCTGACTTTGTTTTATAATAATAAATCATCTGTGGAAAGACAAACTTTATTTATTTTTGATTTTAAATTTATTTTAATCGTGTAAATTTTAACTTTATCTTTTCATGTAAGTTGATTATAATTAATTTAGTATGAAAAAGAAAATTAAAACATTTTCTATTTAGCTGTATTAAATAAATGACTGTTTTATTTTCACTCTTTTTTGTTATTTTAGGTGATATTCATAAGATTAAAACACATTTTTGACTAAAGAGATAATAAATATCTCTGGTTATTTATAACTTGATACAACTTCTGTGAGATGTGTTCCTCTTAGTATAGTATTGTAAGTAGTTTATCTGTTATACATTTTCTTAATTCGAATGGGACTTTTTGTAGTTTTTTTTTAAATTCTTGTTATTGGTTTTCAAATTTATTATTTGAGCCGGAGCCTACATCAAACTTCCGTACTTCCCAGTTTTTACCTTCTCCATAGAAATACTAGTTTCAAGCAAAGTTAATTCATTTTAAACATATGCTGAGTGAGCATCATTCCATAAACATTAAATGGTCCTATAGTATGACACAAGGTTAAAATCAGTTGACACCCTGGGAAAATAGTGTTGAGGAACCAATGAGGTTAGTCCGATATGAAATTGTGACCGTGGTTTAACAGGTAGGAGTAATCTCATTGGCTCCCTCCCATTATTTTCAGATGCTGTTAACTGATTTTATTTATTTATTTACATACTTGAGGTTACTTTATTACAAAGTTTCTCAATTGTCAAAATTTGACAATTAAATTAAAAAAACAAAACAAGAAAACAAATAGATTATAAATTATTAAATAGACTGCATAAACATAGGCAGCATAACTTGAATAACAAACTTGATTAAAAAAAAACAAAAAAAAAGCATAACATTACATGAGAAACACTAAACTTTAAGGGGGGAATACTAAATTATCAGCTAAAAATTCGTTAACATTATAGTAGGCTTTCTCAAGCAACAATGTTATATTTTAACCGTGTGTTATACTATAATACTTTATTTCTTATTCACATATTAGTATGTAACATCATGATATTATAGTCTATTGATTACTTCAAAAATCTTGACAGGTCAAATAAAGAAAAATGAGTTGTAGAGTTTCAAGTAATGAAATAAAACAGAGTCTCCACTAATGATATATATTTGACATAGCCAGCTTTCAATATTAACAGATCATCATCAGTGCCGGCGAGCAGCAAAGAAAAGAGTCAGGAGACAGTGGTTACAGTTTTGTCTAGAGGTTTGTATCTGACTGTAGTTTTGTAGTCAGCTACAAACCTCTAGACAAAACTGTAACCGCTGTCTCCTGACTCTTTTCTTCACTGCTCACCGGGACTGAAGATGATCTGTCTAGATTGAAAGCTGGCTATGTTAAATATATATCATTAGTGGAAAGACTCTGTTTTATTACTCGAAACTCTACAACAGATTTTTAAAGTAGGCAATACACTGTAATCTCATGATGTCACATACTACAGTCTATCGCTTAGTTTAAAAATCCCCAAGGTCATAAGTATTTTGGGAATTGACCAATCAGAGAAGCCGCTGCCAACCTCTCACTTGAAAAGAGAAAAAAAAATCCCTACCATAATAACCGCTGTAGGGAAAAAACCTTCTTCCCGGCAATTGTGTATTTTGTTTGTGGTTCTTCTTTTAATTACATCGTTTTGAAAACTACTTTCAAATTAATCTTAAAAATGATATTTTAAAATAAAACTACACAAAAGAAGCATAAAAAACATCGCCAAGAAAATACAAGTAAAATAGCCTGATTTGTTTACATAGTTTTTTCCCGCTCCCTTCTTGAAGGGATTTTTTTTCTTAAGAATCAGTGGTGTCTAAACTGACCTGTCAAGATTTTTAAACTAAACGATAGACTGTAATATGTGAATAAGAAATAAGTATAATAGTATAACACGGTTAAAATCGGTTAACAGCGTCGGAAAATAATAGTTTATTTCTTGACAGGTCAGTTCAGTAACCTCAAGTATGTAAATAAATAAAAAACAAATAAAGGTTCAACACTGTACAGAGGTGGTCAATCCATGTATTCTTACTTTTCTCGCCTGCTACTGTCGGTATAAAAAAATCGCTAAAAGGATAAACAAACTAATAAAAAAAAACAATTTGAAAGCCTATAAAAATACATTTTTTTAAATATTCTTTTTTAATATACATTATACGGATCAGCACTAGAATATAAAAATAAAGCAGTTATAACAAACATTACTAAAAAAAAATGAATTTTAAATAAATATTAAACAGAATAAGTATGCTGTTTAAATAAATAGTAAACAGAAAAATATGCTGTTTATATAAATATTAAACAGAAAAAGATATGCTGTTTTAAATATAACAGAAAATAAATAGTAAACAGAATAAATATGCTGTAAATAAATAGTAAACAGAATAAATATGCTGTTTAAATAAATAGTTAACAGAAAAAATATGCTGTTTATATAAATAGTAAACAGAATAAATATGCTGTAAATATAATAAACAGAATAAATTATGCTGTTTAATAAATAGTAAACAGAATAAATATTGTTTAAGCAGTTAAAACAAATTACTAAAGAGAACAATTATTATTTAATCTATTTAAACACATAGTTGACAGATTAAGTATGCTGTTTTAATAAGTAGTAAACATAAATATTAGATATCCTGTTTAAACCAACATTAAACAGCAAAATATTAAATATCCTGTTTAAACCAACATTAAACAGCAAAATATTAAATATCCTGTTTAAACCAACATTAAACAGCAAAATATTAAATATCCTGTTTAAACCAACATTAAACAGCAAAATATTAAATATCCTGTTTAAACCAACATTAAACAGCAAAATATTAAATATCCTGTTTAAACCAACATTAAACAGCAAAATATTAAATATTCCTGTTTAAACCAACATTAAACACAAAATATTAAATATCCTGTTTAAACCAACATTAAACAGCATATTAAACCAACATTAAACAAAATATTAAATATCCTGTTTAAACCAACATTTAACAAAATATTAAATATAAACCAACATTAAACAGCAAAAATATTAAATATCCTGTTTAAACCAATATTAAAGAGCAAATATAAATATTCCTGTTTAAACCAACATTAAACAGCAAAATATTAAATATCCTGTTTAAACAGCAAACTAATAACTATGTTGTTACAATCAATAGTAAACAGGGTTAAAATAAATTATACTTTCTTTATTTTGGAAAACTTATTTTTGAAATTATAATTCTTAATACATTTATTTAATACTATTTTTTTGTCATTTAATATAAAAAGACAAAAACAAAAAAAATTAGGGTGGAACTTATTACGACTTAAGAAATAATCTCTACAATTTTGATTAGATTGGAGAATAAATATTAGAAAATAATCACATGAGTATATTCACTGGCACATACTTTAAATGTTGTTCATGGCACATACTTTAAATGTTGTTCATGGCACATACTTTAAATGTTGTTCATGGCACATAAATGTTGTTCATGGCACATACTTTAAATGTTGTTCATGGCACATACTACTAGTAGTAGTAATGTGGGGGGAGTGGTAGGAACTACCAGGCAAGTAGGCCACGTTTTTGGGCCCTTTTTGCCAGCTCCCTGAATTATGAAGAAAAAACATAATCTGCCTATCCAGAGTGGAGCCCTTTATTATTTCGCACGCTCAAAATTTTAATAAAATTCCACAATATTTAGTTTCTTGAAATAAGTGGTTCCCTGGGGTCGGGTGGAAAACACGAATAGAACATTTTTTTAAAGATGATAAAATGACCAAAGTCATGGCTCTTTCAAAAACAACAAAAATGGTCAATTTTTTAAAAAAATATCGACTTTTTTTATATCTTTTGGCCATTTAGCAAATGTCATAACTTTAATTGGAGTAATCTGATTTTGACGAAAAAACACTTTTTATATAGTAAATTTTATCAGCTTTAAAAAAATTTCTCTTCATGTTTTGCACACAACTTACAGGGAACCACTTATAGCAAGAAAATAGGAATTTGTGTGATTTTCTAATATTTTGAGTGTGTTCAATTATATAAAAGGCTCCACTCTGGATAGGCAGACTATGTTTTTTTTCATAATTTAAGGTATATTTTCAGAAAAATTTGGTTTGAAGTAGTACAAAATTAATCACATTTTTTAGACCAGGCTCTTGCACTATGAGTAGACTTCCTTTTCTTCTTCCACCCCCTCAAAATACCACTGATAAGAACTTAGAATATGGTTGTCTTGCTGAGCTCTGTTAACCATCATCGTAGATTGGGCACCGACATTACATCCAGCAAGCTAGCAACTTACTTATCAAAAATGTTACAATCAGGATTACTCAGATCAAATTCTCCACTAATATAAGAAAAACAAGTCACCTATGTTAGTGTACCATACCCTTTATTAAATTTTTTTTTATCATTCACAAGATTAAGTTTTTACTTTCCAGCTTAAATTTTTTTTAAAAAATCAGCAAAATCTTCAGACAATCAAACAAAAAACTAATTTATTAAATCATTTTTTTTTCTAATAAAATATTGTTTATTTAAATATATTACTCTCTATTTTATAAATTTTATGTACACATTTACAATATAAAATAGAAAAAATCATTTCACTGGGTTGAAGTTCTTGAATTTCAGTCTGTTTTATTTTATACAATCACTAGAGTAGTAAGTTTTTTTAGAGGGACCGTAAAGTACTGATTTTCCTTTTCCCTCCAAAAAAAGTACAATATTCTTGTTGTATTTTGTTTTTGACAATGAGAGAATTAATCAAAGAAATAAGTAAAAACTAAGTTATGTAATTTGATACTTTTGCAAAACATGAATAGTTCACACACTTATATTGTGTCAAAAAGTAAGTTAAAAATATAGTTATTGTATGATAGTTATTCGTTTACATTTTAAGAAACATTTCTCTTATAAATGGACCAAGGATCTTTAACAAAGGGGACGATGCCCGTAGTTGATTTGCCATAGAACATAGTGACACGGTTGAGGATAAAAAAATAAAGAAGAATCTATCAAAAAATACATGGTAAAAAACGAATTGCACATTTTTGCAACCATTACATTTACTGGACAGGTCAAATTTAAAGCCAAAATTACCTTCCAACAAATGGTTTCCCATTGAAGGTTGTTATCAAATAGTGAAAGCAAAGAGACTATTACTTAGAGGGAGGATACAACAGCTCTTATCATTCATAACTGTACATTGGTGACGTTATTTTTTTTTTTTGATTTGTCATAATAATTACAATTTCACCTAGATATTTTATTTTTTAACTATTGGACCATTCCATCTCGAAACAGACAGATGGCCAAAAATCTTGTCAGGCCACCCTCACTGATTTTCTTGAAAATTTGATATGATGTTCTATTCAGAAGTGAAACTAAGTTGCTGAAAAAAAAGTTTTTTTGGGACTTACGGGAGGTCAAAGTTTGGAAAATCATCAAATTTCGTTCTTTTTAGGGAAACATTATGTTTCATAAGAACCGCCATAAATGAAGAACCAATAGTGATAAAATGGAGTTCTTGGTCTCGTTTTAAAGGGAAAGGATGGGTCTATAAAGAAAACTGTGTATCTGAGTTTCTACATATAGTTTTGATTGGTATTTTCTGGGATAAAAACAACAACAAAAAAACAATTTTCACTAATTTTAAGATTTTTTTTGGTCCCTTAATAAAGAGCTGAAACTTTAGATGGGTGCTAATGTTTATCTTCTATAATAGCAGTATTCACCTAATTTTTTTAATGTTCTAGGAAAAACGGTATGGTTTTGAGATTGTCTTGAAAATGACAATTTTCACTTTGAGAGGTGTTTTTGAAGCAAAGTTATAAAAAATGGCAATCTTTAAAATTTTTTAAAATTGGCTAAAATGTCCTTCATATAGTCTACTTTAAGGATCTATATTAATATTTGTACATATATTTTTTCAGAAATCCCTAGATGCATATATATATACACGAATAAAAAATGGCTTTCAGAAATCTTCCTATTTAGTAACTTTGTAAGTAGTTTGATGCGTTAAAATAACATAATTTAAGTATTGCTTTGCAGTATTACTAAGAGGACACCAAAGGCTGCTCTTTTATTATGGACGGTGAAAAAATAAAAAGGATGTGAGAATTATTCAAAGTTGACAACTCAGAAATAAAATAATGATGTCAAAGTTTTTCTCATTGATACCCAAATAGGTTAAATATCAACCCTTATGGGAATATTCCACTTGTCTATATTGTATAAGTTAAGTTAGCTATAAGTTAAAAAGATAAGTTTGCCAAATAGTGTAATTATTTTTTTTCTGTTGAAGCAATTCTGGGTTGATTTTTTGTCATTTTTTTGGTTGCACTTGGTTCATTAGGCACTGATAATATTTTGTTAAAACTATTAACTGGTTTTGTCAATACATTATTATTCATATCAGAGGGAAGACAGTTTCTTTCCGTTCCTTTTATTGACTTCACATCTTAAGTTATTAATTATAAAAATAATGGTTATAAGTGAAAAGATATTGATAAAAAAAATTAAACATTCCATGTAAAAACAGATAGTGTCAGATCTCACGGTCAAATTAAGCAGTTTTGCCTATAAATCTCGACAATATTACTTTAGCATAAAAAAAATAATAACATGGCAACAAATTGTATTTTTTTACGCTTTTTCAATTAACTCTCTTAAAAATAAAATGTCCCTTTAATGCTTAGTGACACATGATAAGATAAATGCTACGAAAAACAGACCAATACCAGAAAATCCTCCACTTTTTACGCTGGGATAAAAATACAAACTCGCAACTTACAATAGTCGAGGATGAAATCACAAAAATTTAAAATTATTTTAAACAAGCAAAAAATACATTCTAATACTATATTCTATATGATCTAAATATTATGCGTATACAATCATTCACAGTCCATAAGTTTAATATTAGAGAGCATTCTTTTAATAAAACCTTTTTTTAACCATTTAAACCATAGAGATGTTATCGATAGAGAGACCTCTTATCAGTTGAACTTAGAAGTATCGGAAAAGAAACCTGAACACATTCAATTGTTAGTATAATGGAATGAACAGTAACGTAATAACTTACATGGCAAAACGTTTAAAATACAAAATACGATTTGATTGTTTATACCAATAGATTTATTAAAACCTTCACACTCTTAGAGGTTACATAGAGCTTCAGAGAAATGTTTCAAGTCTTCCGATGTATTTAGATAGGGTATGCTTCCTCTAGTAATATATCTCTATGTTAGATAACGTTAGGTATGAATAACTTGATAGTAAATTACAGAACATGTTTGACATGAGAATTAAAATAACTTAAAAGATATAAAAACATTTAAACTGATTATATTCTTCTTAATAAAGTAAGATACGTGACTTTATTGTCACACAGTGTTAGAGCCTCGTAAAAAACATGTCAGAACCAACTGTGTTTAAGTCCAAGCTAATACAGATTGACGATTTTATTTCTTTATACATTAATTTTATTATAGATCAAGAAATGTGTTCTTCCTTGCTATGCATGAGAATTATAATTAAATAAATATATTTAATTAAAACAGTTACTTTTTGACAAAGTTTTGTTTAAGTCAGACAAGAAACAAAATTACAATTCAATAGATTTATCATGTTTGTGTTGGTATTAAAATGACTAATGTATAATCAGTCAGCAATGCCTTGGGAATTAAGTAGCTTCAACACTGAAAGTGAGTCGATTAACTCAATTTATAGTTCTGAACTCACCAAGAATCCAACGAGGCAATGTTCTAGACTCCCCTCGAACACTAACATGTCAAGAGCAAAGCACATTCAACCAATTATTTAAATATTCCACGTAGATCTCTGTAGGAACTAGCGTTTTCCTTAATTTTAAGCGAATTTACATTATGAAAATGATGCTTATCTACTCTTCAGTTAGTCACACCTGACCTTAAAAGAATGCAATCTTAATTTTTAATAATTTTATCTAAACTAGACAATACTTTCTCAAAAATATAAAGTTTGGCATTATGCAGTATACTTTTTTTTTAAATCAATGTTATTACATTTAATAATTTTCAATTAAACCGAAAATAAAATTGCAGAAATATTTCTTATAGTGGATTACTTATAGGTAAGAACCTATATTATTTCTTCAAAAATCAGATGTGGGATTTATATTACAGAAGCAATAAAAGTAGGAGCTTTTCTGCCTAGACAGAAAAAAATACTAGATTGAAGGAGCATGTTGTATTAATTGAAGAATCAGTTGCCATGGATACTTACTGTAGTTAAGGAAATATTCAGTTATCTTGGGACTGGGTCCTTTTAACGTGAGTTTGCTGTGCTTTATGCCAGAGGTTTTATTCCAATGGTGCAAGTGATTGGTTAAAAGCCAATCTTTAACTAGACCTAGATAAACTATAACTCAAATACAATTTAATTATAAATTTATGTTTCTGCAATTTTATTATGTTTATCTCTAAGTGTAATTTATAAGTATTATTAGTCAATATATTCCTACAGATAAATACAAAACTGCAGCTAATTTTATTTCAACATATCTAAAAAAATTAAAGCATTTTTGATTAATAACATGCGGTATAAAAATATCTACTTGGCGTTCTATTTAGTAGAACAATGATTAAAATTCTTTTTTCTCAAATTTATTAAGATAAACCAGTTTCTATAATAATTTATATTATATAGTGTGCAAATTTAACTCCTTAAAGTTACCACAAGTGGATGGTTGGTAAATTTGTTTAATAATTACCAACAGATTGCTTAGTGTTTTTTTTTATAATTTCCCGTGTAGAATTCGATATCAAGGATTTATGGAAAAATGATACTTCAGCTTTACAAATTGATTTTTTGAAATGTATACAAATTCAAACCTGGAAGTTAAAATTTCCACAAAAATTCTAATAATTGATAAATTATTATATAGTTAAAATTTTGATTAAAACAAATTACCCTTTGGGTAAAAAAAAAATGGGCTGAACTGGAGTTGGACCCACAATGAATTTTTGGGGGAAGAGAGTATAGTTGTAAGTCTAGACCATGTTTTTAAGATTTTAATGAGGGCACATCTGTTAAAGGATAAACATGGTATAATCATGATTAAATAATAAAAACACTTGAGTTATAAACAGTTATTTGTGCACCAAGGGAGTAAAGAATGCTATTATTTCCCTGAGCAGTTAGTTGGTTCCTAAGGTTAAAGCCGAGGGAATCAAAGCATTTAACTCTCGAGGCAAAGCTGAGAGTTAATTATTCCAAGGAGGAAATAGTATTTTACTCCCAAGGTGCATACAAGATCTCCAGACGATGACGTCATTTAATTATTGCTATATTCTTATTAACAAATTTTTTGAGCCAATAAATCTGTTGGGTCCCCCTTACAAATTTTGGGGGTGCTACCCTAATTTTTTAATTATCTAATGCTTTCAAACAATTTTATGATTAGACAATAATTATGTTTTAGAACTTGGCTGAACTTCGGTATACGGTGCACCCTGTTATCAATACTATGTATCGATATATTTTTAGTTTAGAGATGTGACGTAGGAATAATCGATATATGCCTTTTCTTTTACGTTTATGAACATATTTTATTATTTTTTAAAATGTTGTTTTGTTGTTTGTGTTTTTTTTATTTGTTGTAAAATGGTTTATAACTATTTTCATATTCTTTTTTATGTTTTTATAATGTTTTAACTATGTTTTCATAAGAATAATCGATGATACACTACATCTAATTTTATGTTACGCGTATTTTTTACGTATTTTTGTGTTTGTTATTTTCAGGTTTTTTATTATATTTTTGTTGTTAATGTTTTCATTTATTTGTTGTATGGTTTTTTTTAATGTTTTAATTATAATTAATAATTTAACGACGCTGCTTATCTTTTAAGTGCTCAGTTCTCGTTTACGTGTCGCGTAACTAAAAATATATCGATATATAGTATTGATAACAGGGTGCACTGTATACCGAAGATTTACCTAGAACTTAATTATTTTTATTATTTGTTCATGCTTAATCTATACCACAATAAAATGTATTGTACATATTAAATAAAATGAAATAATCAGCAAAATTCTGCAACTTTGCAGGAGGAACCACAACTTAAAAACTGATTAATATGTATGTTAGGACAAAATTACAACTTTTGTTTGTAAAAAAAAAATTAAAATATCAATAGTAAAAAATTTTAATATTGTAATAAATAACAAATAGCACTTATTGACCATACGTATAGAAAAATAGTAAAAAGTTATGAGGTTTTGGTCATGATAAATAAAACAACATTTAAGCTTGTTGTTTTTGTATTGTAATTGTAATTGTATTTTGTAATTGTAATTGATTGTAATAAATAATAATAATAATTGTAATTGATTGTAATAAATAATAATAATAATTGTAATTGACATTGTAATAAATGGTCGTATGAGCCTACCACAATCCAAATTTCCTTAAAAACAATGAATTTCTTTCAACTTGAAACTTACTCATCCTAAGATTTTCGAGAAAAAAGAATTTTATTCAAAGCTGTATTCAATATACAAACAGAGAAGAAGGTAGTTATTGTTTTTGTAATTGCACTTACATCTAGTATGTAATAGTTTAGTTTTCTTTACTGACAACGGCAAAATAAAAAAATATTTTAAATAACAACAGATTAATTACACAAAAATCCTATATTTTTTTAATATATAATAATTAACTAATCTTTCGACTAAAAATTAGTCATCATCAGAGTTTAACAATATAAATTATAAAATAAAATTTTACAAACTACTTCATATTGCACTTGGGTATGAATTTTTTAAGCTATTCAAATCCATACTCTGTGCAATAGGAAGTAAATAAATAACCATTTATTTGCACATAATAATTATACAAGACACTTAAAACAAATAACTTAAATTTACATATAAGCGCAATTCGGCCAACAGCCGTGGTACCTGCAACATGAAGTAGTTTTTAAAATTGTTTTTTATAATTTATATTGTTAAACACCGATGATGACTATTTTTTAGTCGAAAGCTTAGTTAATTATTATGTATTAAAAAAATATAGTACTTTTGTGTAATTAATCTGTTTTTATTTATTTTTTCATAAGTCCACAATAAAAGGAACTTTTTAAAATATTGTAACTTGTAGATAAAATTATAAATTTTACAGTAAAATTAGTTTAGAAAAGTAAGATTATGGCTTGGCAGAGTTCTTTCGAAGCTGGTTCAAGCATTTTTACGCAGGGCACATACTTGGAATATTGCCTCCCCTCAGTCGCAAGGTTTGCCCACTAGAACCTTTTTCCTCGCACGACTTGAGTAAAAAATAAAACCCAAGGTAGTATATAAGATTGTATTTTAGGGTTGTATCGTCAGAAACAATCCGTTAATACGATTATCAGTAAAGAGAATCAAAAGTTACAATTCATTCTTCCACAATGACAGATAAATAATTAAAACAGAAGTTATCTACAAGGCAAAATTATACTAAAGGCAGATTGGCAATGGAGTTTTACATTATTTCATATTTTAACTATAAATAAGCAATTGTTAAATGAGAAGTTAAAAACAAACAAACACTTCATTTCTGAACTAAATGAAAATACAAATTACAATAAATTTTTTTTTTCATTTTTTAGTCTAAGAAAGGACCCAACTCTGTCTTTGACTGATCTTCCGTTGGGTCTAAGTTAAACTTAAATTAACTTAAGGACATTATAAGTAAGCAGATGAGATAAAATATAAAAAAAAGCAATAGATAAAATAACTCATCTGTTCAATAAATTACAATATCTATGGCTCTGCTCATGATTCCAAGATATACAAGCAATAGATAAATCTTATCTGGTACAATCTATGGCTCTGCTCATGATTCCAAATATACAAGCAATAGATAAAATAACTTATCTGCTCAATAAATTACAATATCTATGCTCTGCTCATATTCCAAGGTATACAAGCAATAGATAAAATAACTCATCTGCTCAATAAATTACAATATCTATGGCTCTGCTCATGATTCCAAGATATACAACCAATAGATAAAATAACTCATCTGCTCAATAAATTACAATATCTATGGCTCTGCTCATGATTCCAAGATATACAAGCAATAGATAAAATAACTCATCTGCTCAATAAATTACAATATCTATGGCTCTGCTGATTCCAAGATATACAAGCAATAGATAAATAACTCATCTGCTCAATAAATTACAATATCTATGCTCTGCTTCGTGATTCCAAGGTATACAAGCAATAGATAAAATAACTCATCTGCTCAATAAATTACAATATCTATGGCTCTGCACATGATTCCAAGGTATATAAGCAATAGATAAAATAACTCATCTGCTCAATAAATTACAATATCTATGGCTCTGCTCATGATTCCAAGATATACAAGCAATAGATAAAATAACTCATCTGCTCAATAAATTACAATATATATGGCTCTGCTCATGATTCCAAGGTATACAAGCAATAGATAAAATAACTCATCTGCTCAATAAATTACAATATCTATGGCTCTGCTCGTGATTCCAAGGTATACAAGCAATAGATAAAATAACTCATCTGCTCAATAAATTACAATATCTATGGCTCTGCTCATGATTCCAAGGTATACAAGCAATAGAAAAATAGATCATCATGATTCCAAGGTATACAAGCAATAGATAAAATAACTCAATCTGCTCAATAAATTATAATATCTATGGCTCTGCACATGATTCCAAGGTATACAAGCAATAGATTAAAATAAATTCATCTGCTCAATAAATTACAATATCTATGGCTCTGCTCATGATTCCAAGGTATACAAGCAATAGAAAACTAACTCATCTGCTCAATAATTACAATATCTATGGCTTGCTCATGATTCCAAGGTATACCAATAGATAAAATAACTCATCTGCTCAATAAATTACAATATCTATGGCTCTGCTCATGATTCCAAGGTATACAAGCAATAGATAAAATAACTCATCTGCTCAATAAATTACAATATCTATAGCTCTGCTCATGATTCCAAGGTATACAAGCAATAGATAAACTAACTCATTATTTATAAATTATTCTTCTGGTAATTTTTAATTATTTTTAACAACAACAAAAATTTAACCTCTCATTGACAATAAATAATAATCAGTTTGATCTAATTCAACTGATATTGCATAACTTTGATCTGTATTTACCAATTTAAATTTATACATATATATATATATATATATATATATATATATATATATTATATATATATATATATATATATATATATATATAATATATATATATAAATTTGTTAAACCTGATGATGATGGACTTCTAAAACTGATTTTGGTCACACACGTGGCCACTGGTCTAGGTCGTTAAGGCGTCAGTTATGAAACTGACCTTTTGACTGATGAGAATATTATATATATATATATATATATATAATATATATATATATATATATATATATATATATATATATGTAAGGTTTAAGTCATATTTAAATCAAAGACAATAAAAATAAACACAATAGGATCCGTAATTCACGTTAATTTAACTTTGGTAAATACAGATCTACTTTAATATAATAAAAATGTATTTCTACTCTAAAGCATCAACTATGTTATTTACACTACAAGAGTAAAATATAGATCTCGAAAATCTAAACAATTTGTTTTTTAAGCTTTATTAATTAAAAAAAAACATATACCGACAATGCACAAAATTATAAAGATAAAATGTATACAAATATTTAAAAAATTACTAAATCAATTTAAAGGGATTGTTTTTTTAGACTAAAAAAATATAATTTATTTGTATCACACAAAAACAAATTTTTAAGGGCAAGCTGAGAAAATAACGATTATTTAGAAATTGCTTAGTGTTATCAGGGGGGTTTATTTTTACTGTTTTAGAAATGCACAGAGTGTAAAGTGTAAACGAAAATAAAGAAGGGAATTGTTCAACAGGTTGTTTTCAACAAAAAAAAAACTTCATATTAACTATGGTCTAAATCCCAAACGTTCTCTAACTAGGTCGATTTTGGTAATTTTTCAGTACGAGTCAACTTATCTTCGTAAAAGTGTAGATTATGTATCGGGTTGATTTTATTAAATAATTTATTTATATAAGTTATCAAGGTAAAGCGCAGGTGGAGTGTATTATAATAATCAATACGAAAAAGCCCACAAAGTTAATTTAATAAAATTCAAAACCGGCTTTCAACCTAAACGGTCATCATCGGTGTTTTCTAGTCTCTTTTACTTTTTGTTGTTTGGTCACCATCAGTGTTTTCTAGTCTCTTTTACTTTTTGTTGTTTGATCACCATCAGTGTTTTCTAGTCTCTTTTACTTTTTGTTGTTTGGTCATCATCGGTGTTTTCTAGTCTCTTTTAATTTTTGTTGTTTGGTATCAGTGTTTCTAGTCTCTTTTACTTTTTGTTTTGGTCATCATCGGTTTTCTAGTTCTTTTAATTTTTTTAGGCACTGATGATGACCGTTTAGGTTGAAAGCCGGTTTTGAATTTTATTAAATTAACTTTGTGGAGAGGCTTTTTCGTATTGATTATTATTTGTATAAGTCATAAATTGGCTCAAATTCGATCTACGATTTTCAAGTTAAAAGCAAAATAAGCTCAGAAAACACCTTAAGTTTTTAAATTGAAAAATCACCTTATTAATTAGTTATCAAATGGATATCGAGAAGTAAGGTAGATGTTTTTTTTACAGTGACTTCACTTTGAAAATTTTACATTTTTCAATTAGAGTGGATTTTTTTTCTCAATTTGAATCGATCCCATCCCCATTTTCCGCTTTTATGACAACCTCATTAACATAATTTTCTTTGAAAAAAAAGGAAAATAAAAAGTAAGAAGACAAAAATAAAAAGAAAAACTGTAGACTAAGAAAAACAGTTTTACAAATTATGTTAAAAAGCACAATTTAAAATAAAAGAAAATTTTGAGATTTTCAAAATCTTTCTTTTACATAATTGTGTTCAATGGTTTCATTAAATGTACATTTTGAGCAAATACTTTAAATAAAAGTCTGCTGTAATCGTCATGAAACTGTTGGTTTCATGAGGTTACAAAGCCTTTTGTTTTTATTAAGCCTACATTTATTATGTCATTAAACCGACTTTGTGAAGTCATCGACACTATTTTTAAATTTATGATGTAATTAACCCGATTTTTGTGAAGTCATCGAAACTATTATAAAATTATGATGTCATTAACCTGATTTTTGTGAAGTGATCAAAATTTTAAAATTTAAATGTAAAATAAAAAAAACTTTGCTAATTAAAAAAATACATACAAAAAGGAACTTCAGAGGGGGTTAAAGGCCAAAAAGTACTGCCCAGGACCAAAGTTCCCTGTTTTTCCAATTTTTTTAATAATTCCCTTTCTGAAGTTTCTTTTATGTTAAAATTCCCTTTCTTATGTTTTACATTAAATTTCTTTTCTTTTTTTTTGTTAAATTCTCTTTCTTACATTTTTTGTTATTAATTCCCTTTCTCACATTTTTTTTGTTGTTAATTCCCTTTCTTACGTTTTTTTTGTTTAATTTCCTTCTTTGCTTTTTTTGTTGTTAAATTTTCCTTACTTCCCTCTTCACATTTTTTGTTGTTAAATTCCCTTCCTTACATTTTTGTTGTTAAATTCCCTTCCTTACATTTTTGTTGTTAAATTCCCTTCCTTACATTTTTTTGTTGTTAAATTCCCTTCCTTACATTTTTTTGTTGTTAAATTCCCTTCCTTACATTTTTTTGTTGTTAAACTTACATTTTTGTTGTTAAACTCCCTTCATTAAACCTTTTAGTTTTTTCAACAAAAACCAACAAATAATTAATATCTTTTCTCGCTTTAAAAATCCACCCCAAACAACACTGACAATTTTACATAATAAAATCAAAAATTAAAATCATTAATAATAATTAAAAAAATACTTAATTGGCTAATCAACTTAAAGCTTTGAAATAATATACACAATAATTATCAATATCTCGTATACTATACAACTAGTCCTCATTATCTTCGCTACAAAACTATTTTAATAAAATAATTACTTTTTATTATTATAGGGATAACTAATTTGTATACAATATTTATTATACAGTAAGATCTTTAAGAGGAACAATATTTATTTCAATTAGTTATTAATTTTTTTATATATAATTTATTTTAACTGTTCATAGTGCTTCTCTCCACTATTTAATTTTATAAATAATTAAAAACTATAAACACTGTTAATTTTTTTTTGTTCATTTTCACATTTTTTTCACTCGAAAATAAATCATTTAAAATTTCTATTAATAATCTAAGCAATCTACTATTAATATTTTGTAAAAAATATATATTTTATATATTACTAATATACAACATATGACGTAATAATTTATTGTGATTTTATTTACTGGTATTTTTTTTTGTAATTTCATTATTGTATTTAATTATTTATTTTGTACAATAATTATGAAATTTTGAAATTTATTGTTAGGGGGAATGGGATATTAAGAAATTTAATGTTAGGGGGAATGGGATATTAAGAAAATTTAATGTTAAAGGGAATGGGATAAGAAATTTAATGTTAGGGGAATGGGATATTAAGAAATTTAATGTTAGAGGGAATGGGAATTAAGAATTTAATGTTAGGGGAATGGATATTAAGAAAATTTAATGTTAGGGGAATGGGATATTAAGAAATTTAATGTTAAAGGGAATGGGATATTAAGAATTTAATGTTAGAGGAATGGATATTAAGAAATGTAATGTTAGGAGGAATGGGATATTAAGAAATTTAATGTTAGGGGAATGGGATATTAAGAACTTTAATGTGCGAGTTCAGGTGATGTTAAATAAAATTGAGGTTAAATTGTATTAAGATTAAATATATTGGGTTTTAAGTAAAATATTACTTGACCAGAAAGAGGTTATAAAGAGTCATCCTAAATTTTTAATATAAAACTTAAATTTGGATAAATTTTAATTAAATTAATTTTAAGCCCATTTTCAATCCCCCCCCCCCCCAGTGAGAAGCCAATTTAAACAATTTTTCTAATTAAATTCACAGATTTATACATGTATTTCAAGATAATCACTAATCTTACATATTTATTTACTTCTATCGCTCATACACAATTATAAAATATAATAAATTAAAAAATAAATTTTATATTAAAATATATTTTTTTTACAACCCATTGGTATCCTTTTTTTATGGCAAGAAAATACTAAAATGGTTTCATCAAATTAATAAAAAGTGATGTATTTTTTTTATAATGGCACACAAGTATGTTTTTAATTAAAATAATGGCAAAAAATTTAACAAAAAATTTTAAAATACAAAAAAATAAAGACTAGAAAATATATATTTTTTTAAAATAATTAATAAAATACTTTTCAGAGAAATTTTCATAAAACTTGAGTTTCAAATTAATAACCTTTGAACCAAAAGCAACATTATGTTTAAAATGTCACTAACATAAAAGAGATAAAATATATAAGGCTATTCCGATCTATTTTTGTCAGCTTTAAACAATAAACTGATGTAAAATAAATAAAATATAAGAGAGATACAAAATACTATCATAAATCACAAAAACCACTGTGATTAGGTTGTTCGTGCAAGGTACAAACAACCTAATCGTAACACTGATGAACAGGTTGTCAAAAAAGGAATAGAATAATCTTCTGTTTAGTATAATACTAAGTGCACACAGCATATTAAATACTTACATACTTAACACGTATCGTATTAAGTACGCAAGTTAATTACACTGAAAGAACTATCTGAAGGGAATCCAGTCGGATATGCTAGAACAAGGGAGATGTAATCGTATTCCATCTTCTGATACCCTTGATGTCCTAGATAAAAATTGAGAGCCGATCGTATTTAATGTACGACTTTTTAGATTAACTATAATTTATTTTACTTAAATAATACCGTTTTTCACAAAATAACTTTTCATTTTTTTTAGGGTAATTTTATTATTATGCAAAAAAAATAATATATAATAATAATATATGTAATATATTTTTTTATTTTATTATTATGTTTTTTATTTTATTATTATTTTTTTTTTGTGTTTTTATAATTATTTTATTTTTTGCACAATTCAATTAAATGTATTTTTTTTAGTTTATAACCATCTTATTAAAACATTTTGATTTAATAAGGTGGTAACAAAGGGATGTTTTGGTGGGATCTGACTCGATCTAATAAAAGCTATACAAATACTAGATCGTATTAAATCACGATGGTACAATCACCTGTTGAATACGCTGTGTGTATGTAGTAATAGATTACCTAAATGACGACATTTAGATGATCTATTGCACTAATAGGATCAAATCTTAAATTTGAAATACATTCCTTTAAGGCGATCCTGCAAAGAGGGGGGGGTAAAAATCACTTAAATGGAAATATCTCCGGTTCTCGGCAAAATATAAAATTCTAAGACGGTACTTCACTTCTAATTTTTATTCTGCACATTTTAAGACTCATTTCAACCTTCTGGAGCAAACAACAGTGGCGCAATTTGAGAACTACTTTAAAAATTTTAGTTCTCAAATTGCACCACTGTTTTTTTGCTCCAGAAGGTTGAAATGAGTCTTAAAATGTGCAGAATAAAAATTAGAAGTGAAGTACCGTCTTAGAATTTTGATATTTTGCTTAGAACCAGAGATATTTCCGTTTAATTGATTTTTACCCCCACTCTTTGTGGGATCCCCTTAAGAGCTGTATTACTATTACTTCTTCGAGATATACTTTTCTTAAAATCTATTTTAGGCATAACTCACACTCAAACATAAGTAATTTTCTAAATAAAATTATATAAAAACATATCGAGTTAGAATATTAGTTTGTTTTTTACATAAGTCTCACTCAAATAAAGTAAATGTTCTAAAATACGTACGTACATATATGTTCTAAATACATATACATAAGTATGTATATGTTCTAAATACATATACATACAAGTAAGTATATGTTCTTAATACATTACCATAAATGTATGTATATGTTCTAAATACATATACGTAACTTGTAGAAGAATTTAAGCTTGATTGAAACCTATGTGTTTTGACGTAAGTCTCAAAAATAATTAACATTCTGAAATATAATAAAAATACATAGAAATGAGTCTTAATTAAGTGCTACAGAAGTTTATTTAAGTTTGAGAGTAAATTAAGCTCTAAATACAACCAAAATAAATTTATATCTTTATTCAACAATATTTTAAGTCCTGTTCATCAGGTTTCATCAAAATTCCATACAAAAATTAATTCATCCAAAATAATCATTACAAATTTTAAAAATATACAATTTTTCTTCAATAAATTAGCTTAAAAAAATTATAAAAACATGTATTAAATTCAAATCTTAAAAATACATCGTATACATCATTCTTTGAGAGAAGATACATTAAATCACTAAAATAAAACGGATTAAAATTAATTGCATCAGTTAATTAAATTATTAAAATACAAAAAAAAAAATCTTATTTTCATTCATTTAAAAAAAAATATTATTTCTTATAGACACAAAAAATCAACATAAGTATTGAAGTAAAAATTCAAAAAAAAAATATCCGTTCAAAATAAAAAAAAAGTAAAAATGAATAAATATATTTATTTATCATTTATTACTAAAATAAATTTGTATTATATATATATATATATATATATATATATATATATATATATATATATTATATATAAATAATATATATATATATACATATATATATATAATATATATATATATATATATATATATATATATATATATATATAATATATATATATATATATATATATATATTGTAATATTTGTATTATAAAAAAATAAACAAAATTTTAACTGAGATGCTAATTTTACATTATAGGAGATTTATTAAATTTGTTTACAAATTATAAAAATAAATATTGACAATCTATCACTAAATAAAATAATACAAGCATAATACTAACTAATCTACACACTTTAACATAATTCTATAACGTATCACAAAAACAAAAGAATTCACCAAATAAAAATTAAAAGTAATTTACAATAACTTATAATAACCTAATGTTTAAAATGTTTCCTTAGATTCGTAAAGTATGACACAATATTACAATACATTTAAATAATAACAAACAAATTAAAAAAAGTAGTATAGATTTACAAATAATCACTGGGTTTTTGTTTATCGTTTATGTTTTACTTGAATTAAAAATGAGAAGTTTAAAGCAATAGAGAAGAATATTAACTAAAGATATCGCTTGTTGAATGGTTAGGTATTTTAATTGGCAAAAACATGTTTGGCTAGAGTGAACATAGAGACATAAGAGTGAGGTTGAGTACAAGTGGAGTTATTCATACAAGGAAATGAAGAAAAGAGTCACTCCACAAAAATAATAGTTAATGGGCAAAGCGTTAATGTTCAACCTAACATGAGGTCATCATCAGTGCCATGAAGATAAAGATGAAAGTTATAAATACATAAAACTATTTTCTTTTCCAATACGGTGACAGCTCGGTGAGTCGAGTAAGATACATCGACACACTGTCTTACTAGACTTACCAAGCTGTTACCATCTCGGAAAAGAAAATAGTTTAATGTATTTATAACTTTCATCTTTATCTTAATGGTACTGATGATGACCTCATGTTAGGTTGAAAGCGCTTTGCCAAAAAACTATTAATTTTGTGGAGAGACTCTTTTCTTCATTTCATAGAGACATAAGACTAGAAAGGCCCAATAGGTTAAATTTTGAAACATCCAGAAAGTAACCTGACCACCTCGCTTAAAACAAAATATAAACAATACAATCAAATAATCAGTACAAAATTTCAGTAACTTATATTAATAGTAGAACTTTAAAAATACAAATAAAAACAATGTGTTGGAAGCTAAAAACAATTGATTTATTATAACCTTATCTCACTCTTTAGGGAGGTTGCAATGTAGTTACACAGAGCCCCTAAAAGATGTTTCAGGCCACTCAATGAAATAAGATAGTCTATGTCCCCTCTAGTATTTATATCTCTATGAGAATGCAAATAGAATGATAACAGAAGAGCAATACTTTTAAAGGATCTTACGGAATGACATTTTTTTTAATTAATTTTTTTTATAAGTCTTATACAAATTAATTAATGAAACGCTATTTTTGATGATAAATAATGTAAACACTCTTAGCAAGGATGCATTCAAATAAAAAAGTAAAAAAATTGCCTTTTCCCGGAACTGAAAACAATTTTCAACAAAGTCATTGAACGAGTTATTAACGTAATTCAAAGCTTTGATTTTGATTGGGAGCAACAGGTAGTAGCATAGGATAATTTAGGCACTCTAATTAAAACTATTTCCACTCATAGAATGGCTTGTCTTAATTTAGATATTTTTTTATCTAGATTAAGACTTAATTATTGTGGCCGAATTGTCACCTCAATAATTCATATTTTATTATCCTGTTCTTGGACTATCGACATTACATATCACTTAAAAGGTAGACAGTACAGCTTTGATTGAATATGTGATCAAATCTTCGTACAAATATTATTTTCGAAATTAAATAATGCTTTTTATCAACTAAAACCCATCCTTTGTCCACAGAATATCTAAAGCTAATAGTTAATAATCTTAGCCACGTGTAATTCACATTCAACGTAAACCATAAACATTTTTGATCATAAAATTGAGATACGTGATAATTTTAAGGACGAACTGAGACCAGAAAATATTGACATAGACAATTTAAAAAAAAAAAAGAACAGAATCCAAAACAAAAAGATACCTTCTTCATTTTTAAATGTTCCTTCCATGTTAATTTTATTTAACAAATTAAAAAAAAGATTTTACATAAAAATTTCCAATTTAATAATGGAAAATAAGGAAAAACCAAAGCTAAATTAATTTTCTTTTTTAACTTCTTTTATCTAACGGTCTCATTAACAAATGCATTTTTTGGCATTTTTATTCTATTTGTTAATTCCGTGTTAAAACAACAATTACCTGATTTTTATTAAAAAGAAAGGCCAGAGTCCACTTTATTTAAAAAAAAAGAAATTAAAATAATAAAAACAATTTAACTCATCTAAAGTATGACACACAGCTAAAATCAGTTGATAGCATGGGAAAATAGTGTTGAGGAACCAATAAGGTTGGCTTGATTTGAAATTGAGGTCGTGATTTAACATCCAGGACTAACCTCATTGGCTCCCTCGCATATTTTTCCACGCTGTCAACTGATTTAACCGTGTGTCGTATTATACCTTTAGCAAACCATTCAACCTATAAAAAATCTATTTGAACAACAAGGAAAAAGCCTAAATACTTAATTATACTCTTAAAGAACTTAAGGGGCTGTTTTTAAGAAACACTTAAGACTTAAGTGTAAGTAAGACTTAGTCCTATGCTAGTGACATAAGAAATAAGCCTTACTCAATTTTATATACTGTTCTCAAATACCATCATAATTAATTGAATAGGATTCCATTATTGTAAACCTTAGAGAGTTTGTATGAGATTAATAAATGTGAGCATGACTTAAGTTTTAAGTTTTACTTCAACTTAAGTCATGTTCACAATCACTGAAATAGTTTTTTTAACCAAGCATTTTACATAATATAATTTTTATGAGACATCTGTTTACATTTGTCTTATTTATTCTAAAATGTTGCTTGTTAGGCTAGCACTGATGATGGCCTATAGTTAGGTTGAAATCGCTTTGCTAATGAAATAATATTTTCTACAGAGAAACTTTTTCCATAGTTTTTATATTTTACAGAATAAGGTAGTTCTTACCTATACTAAAATTGATTTTCCATTATTTATTTTTTTAATTTAGATTATTTACTGACTTAATTGATCCAGTCTCAATGTAATGAATTCTGTTCTGTTTTACAAACTAAATCCAACGGTGCTACGTCGGCTCCAGATTTAGTAGAAAGGTTGACGATGGCGTTTAAAAACGGGAACGCTGTTGCAACAGCCGCTGCGGCCGCAGCCGCATTTGCCGTAGCGTTAGTTCCATTAGTAGAATCGTTTGAAGAAGAATAAGAAGCATTAGCGGCAGTGGTGGGGGTTGTGGAAGATGCATTATGAGAAGGACTTAGCGTAGGTATACTCAAACCGGCTCTCATTCGATCTTTTTTCCATTTCATACGACGGTTTTGAAACCATATTTTGACTTGTCGTTCGCTCAACCTTAACGACTTAGCTATTGATAATCTTCTCCCTCTCTCAGGGTATTGATTTAAAACAAATTCATTTTCTAACTCAGTCGTTTGATGTCGTTTATACGGCACTCTGTGTCCTCTTTTGAACTGTAAACTCCAGTCGTTTGCTATTAAACAAAAAAAGACAAGAATTAGCCAAAATCCATAGGGAAACTAAAACTTAAGCCTAAGTTACCTGAAATAAATCTGATGCGAAATAAACCACACAGAAGTTCTTGAAGTTATGTTCGAACAACATGTTGAAGTTATGTTCATGTTGTACAGTTATGTTGAAGTATGTTGTGTGTGAAGTAATCATCGATGCAACAGGAACCTGTTGCACAAGTTTCTTTTTCACTTTAGAAAACTTTTCCCACGAAGCTCCAACATGATACAGCTCAAAAATCATTTTTAAATTTATTCTAAAACAAAAAAAAAATCAAAATTTAAAAAAAATGCATTTTATTGTATATTAATTAAAAATCTAGTCAAAAAATAAATCATCATAATTTCTCACTTTTTAGAGAAATTTTAAAAAACTAACAACGGCTCCCACTTTTAGAGAAATTTTAAATAAAACTAAAAACAGGCTCCCACCTTTTTAGGGAAATTTTAAATAAAACTAAACAATAGGCTCCCACTTTTTAGAGAAATTTTAAATAAAACTAAACAACAGGCTCCCACTTTTTAGTGAAATTTTTAACAAAACTAAACAAGAGACTCCCACTTTTTAGTAAAATTTTAAATAAAACTAAACAAGAGACTCCCACTTTTTTAGTAAAATTTTAAATAAAACTAAACAAGAGGCTCCCACTTGTTAGTAAAATTTTAAATAAAACTAAACAAGAGACTCCCACTTTTTGTGAAATCTCAAATAAAACTAAACAAGAGACTCCCACTCGTTGTGAAATCTCAAAGAAAACTAAACATGTGACCCAGTTTTCAGTGAAATTTTAAACACAACTAAACACTTTCATCTTTCTTTTCTTTAAGATGAGACTCCATTTATACTTATACTGGAACTTATAACTAGAGATGTCACTTACTTCTTTGTGAAATTTTAAAGAAAATTAATTGAACATATAACTCCTACTTTTTAGTGAAATTTTAAAGAAAAATTATGTTTTTATTCAACCAATATCTAAATCACCACAAACAGCTCTAAAAAGTCAGGTGCCTCTATGTATGTATACAAAGTTTTCATATAAGTAATGCTACATTGTTCAACCCTCATTATTTCTAGAATTATGGTTTCTACGTTCACTGTTTTATCTTAGGTACTACTGTTTTATCTTAGGTAAAACTGTTTTTATCTTAGATAAAACTGTTTTTATCTAAGGTATAACTGTTTTATCTTAGGTAGAACTGTTATATCTTAGGTAAAACTGTTATATCTCAGGTAAAACTGTTTTATCTTAGGTAAAACTTAGAGGCTCTAAGATTTCTGTAGTCTATTTTACCTTCTAAATCTTTGGGACAATCAAGTACTTGCTCTTTTTTATATGACTTAATCTTTTATTATACTTATCTAATTTTTTATCCTAAGATGATTATGTACATGTGTACATCACATATTTTTACCTTGATGTCTGATTCAGCAATTAATATACCTAACAACTAATATCGACGCATATAATAAGAAGCAATAAAACCAAACAAGTCAAGTCGGTTGGTTTCGTCTCTGCAATCATTATAATTACTAATAACAAAGCCGTATATCAGTAGCTTACCCTCACCCTTGACTCAGCGGTAAAATATTACTCTTGTCCGTAATATTCATTTTCTGTTTTGTTTTAAAAAAAAATTCTTATATAGTTACAAATTGAAGAAATCTGCTTTAAAAACTCTAGTATAATAATATATCTTATAGATCAAATTTATACACAGCTTGTCTTTTCTAAAAATCCACCTGTTCTCAGAATAGACGTTCCAATACATTGGAAGGCTTAAACATCTTTTTAGGCATAGATATACATTACTAGAGGAGCTATTACCCTTTATCAATACATTGGAAGGCTTGAAACATATTTCTAGGCATGGAAATACATTACTAGAGGAGCTATTACCCAGTCTCAATACATTAAATTGGTTCTTCCTTTGTTTGTGAGAGTTTATAATCAGTGAGACACAAATAGTGATATCATACCACTCAAATGAAGCTACCAACAAAAAGCCAAGACTTAGGCCCGTATTCAAAGACGTTTTCCTAACATTCTCCTAACTTTTTCCTAACATTTTCCTTACATTCTCCTAACACCTAACTTTTTCCTAACTCCTAACACTCACCTTAGGTTTAGGTAAGGGAAATGTTTTTAAGCCACGAAATTTAAATGATCGTTCCCGTGTTTTAAAAGTTATTTTACTTTTAAAAATTTAAAAATAAAATTTAATTACATATGTTTTCAGTAAACACTAGAGTTAATACAAATACAATGTTCAATTATTGTAACAGCTTTCATAAATAAAGCAGTATCAAGCGTTTCAAGTTTTGATCGTGGACCAGGTTGTACGAATCCAAGGTGTCTAAATGAAACCTGTTAATCAGTGCAACACTGTTTTCATTTTGCTAAATCATTTACACAATTTTGTTTTTCCTATTTTGTCATCAATTCATTTTTGTTTGTGTAAAATTTTTTTGGTATAATAATGGCTGAATTATTCACCGGACCAACTGAATTTCCTCTTTGAATCGATAGCCCGCCAAAACAGACCATAGAAATAAAAAATCTGATTGTGTTAAAAGAATTTCAGGGTAAATTCCCAAATAGTAAGGTAAGTGGATTAATAGTAACTTATATTAAGTAGATAGTTATTAATACGACAAAGTGTGTCGGAAATCCAGGTAATGAGTTAAACATTGATATTTTGCGATATATTACGTTACTTACAATGGTATCACTTTTTGACTTAAACTACCTTACGTTCTTACTAAATAAAATCATGCGAAGCCTCTACAAGACTTTTAAACGATAGGAGAATGTTAGGGATATGTTAGGAGAATGTTGGTTAGGAAAATGTTAGGAGAATGTTAGGGAAAATGTAGGAAAATGTTAGGAAAAAGTTAGAATGTTAGGAAAATGTTAGGAAAAAGTTAGGAATGTTAGGAAAAAGTTGGAGAATGTTAGGAAAATGTTAGGAAAAAGTCGTAGAAATGTTAGGAAACTGTCTCTTTGAATACGGCCTTAGGTTAGACAGTTCAAAATTAAAGGCAAACGACTTTTGGCAAACTTAAGTTAGTAGCTGAAGATAATAAGGTATGCTTTTACTTAATTTTTACTTCTAACAAAACTTTCCTAACAGGTAACTTTTTGTGGGATTCCTTCGCATGGCGAGAGCTTATGACTTCTATAATTTCAGTTACTTCTACGTAGGAGTGTTGAATAAATGCAGTGGCAAAAAAAACCTTCCAATATACCACGCTACAAGATCTGCTTTTTAAAGAGGCTCTTCTCCTTTCCTCTTTTACCAAACACATCATACCCAAGATCCAATCCAGATTGAACCACAGACCAAATTTTCCAACCAGTTTCCAATAAGTCCAACCATTGAACCACAGATCCAATATACTCCAACCAGTTAAGCCAAAGACCCAATAATGTCCAACCAGTTAAACCACAGACCTAAGTCCAACTACTTGAACCACAGTCCCAATAAAGGCCAACTAGTTGAACTAGATACCCAATTATGTCCAACAGTTAAACCAGACCCAATAAAGTCAACCAGTTGAACCAAAGACCCAATAAAGTCCAACCAGTTGAACCACAGACCCAATAAAGTCCAACCAGCCCTAAAATGTTTGGGGCCCTGAATCTGTTATAGCTCCAAATTGCGCCTTTTGACCTGAATCGAATTTTGAGAACTACAACAATTTTTTCTGGGATTTTTTTAGCCTTTTTTAATATTTAAGAAACCTTTAAAAAACTGGTGGGAAGGCTTCCCCAAACTACTGTAATTTATTGGCTTTAAAATGAAGAGTGTTGTATTTGTAAACTCTTTATTTTAAAGCCAATAAATTAAAATGAAGCCCTTCAGCTTTATCAAAGTCCCCAAAATTTTGAAGTGGGTTTAACAAAAAAAATGTTTTATACTTTTTAAATTCATTTCAGGTCAAAAGAAGCCGCTCATATATTTTTGTATATTTAAAGAGACAAGCCCCTGAAGTGTAGGGAAAAATGTAAAGGTATAATAAAACAACACAAAACACTTAAAACCCTTTAAAAAGGTGAGGAAAAAAATTATAAATTTAGGAATAGAATATAGAATAGTTCTAAGGTAATCACAGATAGATGTTTCTAATATTTCTGTACACCATTTTTAAATAGCTGAAGCTTCATATAGAAGCTTAAGACTTCTCTGTTTTAAAAAGGAGATTAGTTTGTAGAGAAGATTTAGGTCTTATGGTGGTGACCACGTCAATATAGATGAAGAATCGGACATTTCGCTTCCATGGGAGACATCTTCAGGGATGTAGGACATCATGGATACAAACACACTGGTATACAAAACTGAACTCAGTTCAGTTTAGTAGACCATTGTACCAATGATGTGCTGCAGCACTTTTAGCATACCATGTACCACTGGAACAAGTGAAACAGATCCTGTCACTAGGCTTAGAACCCAGTCCAGAGCACTTATTTCTGCTTAGCTGAGAGGAAAGGAAGCAAACCCAGAAGCCAGCCAAACCTTGTAGGGAGGGGACCTCCATACAAATTCAATTAACTTTGTTAATGGCAATGTCATAACTTGGGTTGATGACGTCATACATTTTTTACTAACAATACAGACTCTGTAACATCCCTAAGATTTTGTTACATCACAAGGTTAATTTCAAATCAAAAAAGCTTTCGATAAGCTCGAGCCTGTTTTAATTCCATCACACAATTTTACTACATAACACATTTACAAAAATTAGAGGTAAACTTAAATAAGGAAAATTATGGATTCGATTATGACAAGATACTGGTAATCAGCACAGCGGAACAGAATTAGGAATAAGGACAGGAATAAGAACAGAATTATTTTTCTTTTTGTTTCTTTTTTAACTTATTATTTTTTTCTTTTCCTCATTTATAGCGTAGATATATAGGAAAAGTATTGTGTTTGCAAAAAAATCTGAAACCGGAATTATTCGTTACAGGCGTTTTTAAAGCCTCCTGAGTGGTTTTTCCAAAGTTGTATGTCTGTGTATGTGTGTGTCTGTTATCATCATAGCGCCCAGTGTATTTATTCTAGAGAGTTGAAACTTTGTTCAAAAATCAGTCTACCTCTGTAGTTGTGCTATTCAGAAAATAATTTTTTTTAAGATGTCATTAACCCGCAATATTGACTCAGCAAAAATGTGGAAAAATCATAAAACACTGGAAAATGATGCGATCGAATTGAGATTTGGCATGCATGTGACATAAATGTGTATAAATAAGACTAACATATGTGCCAAGTTTTATCTTATTGTCAGCATTAATTCAATTTTTATTAAATGACTGTGTACGTTTTTTAAAAAATTGGAAAATGGTCCAATTGATTGAAATTTGGTACAAATGTATACCATTACATAATAAATAAGTACACAAAGTTTTGTTTCAATACGACAAGTATATCCATGATTTTTGTTGGATTATAAAAATTAAGGAGCATTGAGCGTGGTCAGTGCTGTATGGGTGACTGCTGAGAATGATATGGATGCATTTACTATCTGAAGAAGAGCAAAGCGAGTCTGAAGGTATGTTGCAGTATAAATTTGGCAAATTGTATATTCTGAGGAAGAACAAGCGAGTCTGAAGCAGGGAGGATGAGCGTAGCGAATCTGATGTAATGAGGAAAAGTTCCGAGTTACCCCGTACCCGATTTTTTTCAAATAAAATGTGCTTAAAATTAGCATAAACTGAGCATCAAATGATTGTAAATAATGCTGTGTCATGTAGTGTATAATCTATGTGATAAATATGTAAATTTTCTTTGGATTTTCTTGTGAATTAAATAACAAGTTGTGACGCTATGCTCAGGTTATTAAAGATACATCAAAAAGTTAAGCAATAATTGGATTGATAAGCAAGAAAGCAAGCATTTCAAATAAAATTTGCCAGGCTTGCCAACCTACACTCCAGCATTATTTATTGATTGGGAATTAACCAGGAGTTCAATCCAGGATTACACTTTAGAATCCTGAGAAAAACTCCATGAAGACATTGAGTCAACAACCGGTTCTAAAACGGGGATCAACCACGAGTTTATTTAATTTGAGTTAAAGTTAACACTGTGATAATTAAAAATTTATGTTTTTAAACTCGAGATTTTGAGAAATATTCGATAGAGACAGTGATTCAACCCTAGACTTTTCAAATCTTAGGTGGTTTAATTCTGTGTTTAACCACAAGGTTGTAAAGAGGTTTGACTGTGACGGAGAGTTTTAACTTATGTTTACATAAGGTTAAACTCAAAATCTTCATAAGTACTCCATGCAAACAGGGGTTCTACCCTTAAATTTTCACGTCTAGGGGAAACAACTCAGAAATTTATCCCCCATTTAAACATAGCATTATGTAAAATGTGCCCTAAAAGTCCCCCCGAAATTACTGACAATAATATAAACTGACTATAAAAGTTTGACAATAAAAATAAATAAGTATAAAATAGATAAATAAAACCTGATGATGATAAGTTGATAAATTTCACTATTTTTCATCGTCAAATTGTACAAACAAATAAAAAAACAATTTACATTACATTTAACTAAAGTCCTGTCGATTTATTCAACAAAAAACAACAAATTTGCAAACTATCATTAATAATAAATAAGATTTGAGACTATTTTACCATTTATAAAGACAAATAATCCTTTAATAATTGTTATAAAGGTTTATTTAAAGTCTAAAAATAGTATCAAATGCACTAAAATTCTTTAAATACTAATAAACAACCAATACACCGCATATAAATAACAAATTTGAGCACAAATTTAACAACTTGAAGTAAACATATCGATTTTAAATCAAAATTAATTTGTTTAGGGTTAACTTTTTAATAAAAATGCAGCTTTTTGGTAGATATTTAAAATATTTAAAAATAGAAATAACAAGAATAAAATTGACTATAAAAAAACGAATAAAAATAAAGATGCAATAAAGCTATAATAAACACCCATAATAAGTAATAAAAATATGCACTTTTTTAGACGTCAAACAACTCGAAACAAAATTAATGAATTTACGATTCTAGATAGCACAGGATTTAAATAAAACAAATAAATATTTTCAGACATTTAAATATTAATAATAAAATGGCAATTAAATTAATAAAAATTAATTAAATACAATAAATAATAAAACGATATCATTTTTTCTGCATAAAAAGCGGAGAACGCAAACAAAAAACAAAAAAAAGTCAGGTTTTTTTTTAAAAAAAGGGAGGTTACATTTTTTATTTTGATTAATTAATTTTATTTTAGTAATGATATTAATTAATTTTATGATAAAGTTTTTATAAATGTATTTATATTAATTTTAAAATAAGTTATAATTAATTTGAAAGACAATTGATTGTTTTATTAGAGATTGTATGTTATACGTTTCCCGCCAATATTTAAAATAATTTTGATTTTTGACGTACATAAAGTGTTAAGAATGTATGGTTGGTTTTATCCAATAAGGGAACAAACTTAATTTTGTTACTCTTTGCGGTCGGATCACCATTAATATTCTAATTAATGGAGATTCCTCTGAGAAGCTTTATAAATGTCCATGTTTCAACGCCTGACCTTCCCAAAATTGAATAAAAGTTAGTGCTTTCGCATTTATCTGTATTTGCACATTTCTAGTAGCGACTAAACGATATTTTAAGAGATTTTTCAGGGATTTTTAAGAGATTTTTACCGCGGGGTATTTACGAAGAGCAGTCATAAGTTTTGTTGGACGGGGAGAGAGGGAGAACTCGGATTTTCAATCATAACTTTGGATTTATTCTGTAACTTTGAAGAGCATTACTTTGGACTCGTTCACTCAAGTATTACTCAAAGCTTAAGGTGGCATAACTTTGGACTCGCTTCACACTCAAACTTAAGGTGGCATTACTTTGACTCGCTTCACTCAGTATTACTCAAGCTTAAGGTGGCATTACTTTGGGACTCGCTCACTCCTCAAGGTGGACTTTGGACTCGCTTCAACTCAAGTATTACTCCAAGCTTAAGGTGGCATTACTTTGGACTCGCTTCACTCAAGTATTTACTCAAAGCTTAAGGTGGCATTACTTTGACTCGCTTCACTCAAGTATTACTCAAAGCTTAAGGTGGCATTACTTTGGACTCGCTTCACTCAAGTATTACTCAAAGCTTAAGGTGGCATTACTTTGGACTCGCTTCACTCAAGTATTACTCAAAGCTTAAGGTGGCATTACTTTGGACTCGCTTCACTCAAGTATTACTCAAAGCTTAAGGTGGCATTACTTTGGACTCGCTTCACTCAAGTATTACTCAACGCTTAAGGTGCATTACTTTGGACTCGCTTCACTCAAGTATTACTCAAAGCTTAAGGTGCATTACTTTGGACTCGCTTCACACAAGGATTACTCAAAGCTTAAGGTGGCATCCCTTCGGACTCGCTTCACTCAAGGATTACTCAAAGCTTAAGGTGGCATTCCTTCGGACTCGCTTCACACAAGGATTACTCAAATCTTAAGGTGGCATTACTTTGGACTCGCTTCACTCAAGTATTACTCAAATCTTAAGGTGGCATTACTTTAGACTCGCTTCACTCAAGGATTACTTAAAGCTTAAGCTTCGGACTCGCTTCTATTGGCGAAAATACCATGGTAACTAACCAGAAACTAAAATTTTGGTCGATAAAAAATAAATTTGGAGTAGGGTATTATTTTCTATGTAGTTTTAGGCGCTGAATCGAAATAAATCCGAAGTCAATACGGCCATTTTAAGTGACAAAAGGTCGAAAATCGGTGGTCAATACTAGATAACCTAAAATATGGCCGCTAAACAAAACATTTTAAGAGGGGAGTCGTTTTCTATGTTTTTTGGGGCTGTAAACTGAATGAGAGTGGTAAGGAGTCGATAAGAGCACTCAAAGCCAGGCTACCTGGGTTCGAGTCCTGGTAGGGACAAAACTTTTTTTATTGTTTTTTTGTTTATATAAGTTTATAACCACAAAATAATTCTGGCGTGGTTGTCCGGATGGCGGGCGAATTTCAATATAGAACAATAATAATCAATAACAAATAAACAATAACAAATGACCAAAACCTCATAACTTTTTACTATTTTTTTAACAATAATAATAACATATAACAATAATATGTTACAACAATAATACATATTTATAATAACTTACAACACCTGCTGGTATTTAATAAAACCGGTCTTAGATGCAAAAGGATAGCGGAATACAGAATCTACATTTAGTTGACGAGGACTACTTTTAATATAATTTGTAATTAAAAACGTTAAACTGCAATTTAAACTGCTTAAAATATTGTAATGTACCGATATTTATATTAGTATTTTATGAATAATCAATCGTTAATTAATAATAGAGCATTAAGCAACCGGAAGTATTGCCAACTTCTTTATAAGAAAATTGTATATTGTTAGGGTGGCAGCATTACTTAGACCACCAGTGAACCCATAAGATATTATTACTAGAGGGGCCCTATTGGTTGAATTTTGAAACACTGAGAAAATAACCTGACCACCTTCGCTTATAATGTAATCAAATAATCAGTACAAAATTACAATGACTTATATTGTAGTACGTTAAAAATACAAATCAAAACACAAACAAGGTATAGGAAGCCGAAAACAATAGATTTATTATTGCCTTAACTCACTCTTGAAGGAGGTTTCAATGAGGTTATACAGAGCCCAGGAGAGCCCCTAATACGATGTTTCAGGCCTTTCAGTGTATTGGGATAGGCTATGTCTTCTCTAGTATATATCTCTATGAGTGAACCGCCTTTCGTGTTATCAGTAGTGCTCCTTCTGTATATACTATTATTCTAAGATTAAAATAGTGCAAATAATGGTGAGCACTGCCATTTTTAGAGACAAAGTTTTGAATAACCAACAGGATAATTATGCGCATTTTCATTGAAAAATACAAATTGAATAACTGCTCAAGTTATAAAGCATAAACCAGATCCTTAAGCAACAAGTGGGTTTATAAGCACGGAAACACGCATTCCAAAAGAAATTCGCCCCTAATGCGGACCACCGCGCCAGAATATTCCAAAAGAGGAATTTATTTAATCTTTAACAATAAGGCGCGGTCGAATATCCACGGCCTTCTAGAACGTTGGATCACCAACAAACTTTTTTTTTTCAAAATTTTCAGTAATTAGCCGGATTTGTGATAAATGAAGCCTATTTCCGTAATCTGCACGCTCTTTTGGTTAATCTCAAAGAGTATTTACATTCACTCAACGATTTATTTTTAATCTAACTTGGTACATACATAACTACTGTTAGACGTCAATGTTGACATTTATGACATGTCAAAATATAACACAAAATATTGACGTCTAACAGTAGTTATGTATGTACCAAGTTAGATTAAAAATAAATCGTTGAGTGAATGTAAATACTCTTTGAGATTAACCAAAAGAGCGTGCAGATTACGGAAATAGGCTTCATTTATCACAAATCCGGCTAATTACTGAAAATTTTGAAAAAAAAAAGTTTGTTGGTGATCCAACGTTCTAGAAGGCCGTGGATATTCGACCGCGCCTTATTCCTAAGGTTTCATAAGTTATAATGCCTGATTTTTGACAGCGGACATATTTTTAAATCCAGCACTCTTGTGTTTCTAAGTCATAAACACATAAGACTATCAAGTCTTATGTGTTTATCTCCAAATCAAATCCCACATATTTTAATGACGCAGAAATAAGTTTAATATTACAGTAATGTATGCGAATGCAATATTCCCTTAAGGGTTGACGTTTAACCCATTTGGGTCTCAATAATGAGTCAGGCGCGGATACAAGGGGAGGAGGGTCCCCCCCTAAGATCCAAAAAATGAAGGAAAAAAGGGAAAAAGAAAAAAACTTTTTTACGGCAATTTTTTTTTACAATAGTCAAACTTTTTAAGAAAAAAATCAATTTAAAAAGAACAATATAAAATATATATATATATATATATTATATATATATATATATATATATATATATATAAAAACGCTATCTCTCGAACGGATTAATATTTTTAAACCCAACTTAGACAGAAAGAACCCTATTAAAAAAACTAGGTTTTTGTGACTTTTTCCGGATAGCACAACTACACCTATAGATTGATTTTATAACTAAGTTTTAACTAATGAAAAAAAGAAGTTTCTCTACAAAACAAACTTTAGTAAAAAACTTGAGTCTGACTTAATACAAGCTTTGCACTAAATGCTTAGGTTGAAAGCGCTTTCAACCTAACTAGTGACTCTGACTCTAATACCTAGTAAGAAACATAGATCACTTCTCTTTTTCTTAACATCCAACGGTTTTGCACTGATGATGGCCTCTAGTTAGTTGAAAGCGCTTTCAACCTAACTAGTAAGTCGACTCTAATACCTAGTAAGAAAACATAGATTCACTTCTCTTTTTCTTTAACATCTCAACGGTTTTGCACTGATGAAGGCCTCTAGTTAGGTTGAAAGCGCTTTCAACCTAACTAGTGACTCTGACTCTAATACCTAGTAAGAAAAACATAGATTCACTTCTCTTTTTCTTTAACATCTCAACGGTTTTGCACTGATGATGGCCTCTAGTTAGGTTGAAAGCGCTTTCAACCTAACTAGTAAGTCTGACTCTAATACCTAGTAAGAAAACATAGATTCACTTCTCTTTTTCTTTAACATCTCAACGGTTTTGCACTGATGAAGGCCTCTAGTTAGGTTGAAAGCGCTTTCAACCTAACAGTGAGTCTGACTCTAATACTAGTAAGAAAAACATAGATTCATTCTCTTTTTCTTTAACATCTCAACGGTTTTGCACTGATGACGGCCTCTAGTTAGGTTGAAAGCGCTTTCAACCTAACTAGTAAGTCTGACTCTAATACCTAGGAAGAAAACACAGACTCACTTCTGTCCTTCTTTAACATCTCAACGGTTTTGCACTGATGAAGGCCTCTAGTTAGGTTGAAAGCGCTTTCAACCTAACTAGTGAGTCCGACTCTAATACCTAGTAAGAAAACATAGATTCACTTCTCTTTTTCTTTAACATCTCAACGGTTTTGCACTGATGATGTCCTCTAGTTAGGTTGAAAACGCTTTGCCAATAAAGTTTTGTTAAGTGGAGACACTTATTTTCTTTCATTATTTATGATGGACTCCATTCTACCGGTAAAGTTTTAACTCGTTATCATTAATACACTGGGAGCTATGATGATAACAGAACACCCATACAGACAGACAAATTTGTGAAAACCATCTAGGAGGCATAATTCAGGTGACATCCCGGTTTCGGATTTTTTATTGTAAACGCAATACTTTTCCTATATACCTACGGTGTAACTGAGGAAAATGTAAAAATGGATTGCGAGGCAAAAGTGTGCAGCCTGGAATGGTATTGTAAATCTCTGGTTACAATTTGAAAACTGGAGGGAAGTAGTTCAATGTTTGGCCGCTACGCATCGCTCTCTGTTCCCCCGCCACGCCGTACGGAGAGGGGATGCAAGAAAACCCAAAAAAATAATCTCTAGATCCAGATGGCAACCATTTTTGTTTAGTTCAGTAGTGAGTGGGAGGTCTGATGGATCGTTTGCTAGATTTTATTTTATTTTTATTTAAATTTATTATTTTTTAAGTGAGACCTTTCAATTTATTATTATTTTTATTTTAATTATCGGGTTATATTCGTTTACTAAGGGAGATAGCTTTTATGGTTAATTGATAAAAAAAATCGGTTGTTTTAAATAAAAATTACACTCAAAACATTAGAGAATGGCTGCTAATCAGCAGTTCTGTTTACGATGGAATAATCACCAAAGTACGCTAATTTCTGTTTTTGATACTTTACTTGAGAGTGGCACTTTAGTTGACTGCACTCTTGCCGCAGAAGGCCAATCGTTAAAAGCACATAAAGTTGTTCTATCAGCGTGCAGTCCTTATTTAGAGGTAAGTTTCCAAATTTGTTAAAATTTTCTTTCAAACCAAATTTTTTAAGGAAAAGCGACAACATGTTTTTCATAAATCCCCCTCAGGTCATTCGCCCCATCAATTCGACTTCATTAAAAACTTTATAATTCCCCCCTCCTATAAATTCTCACTTAATTTAAATATAATACCGTCTAATGTTCTCATGAACTTTAATTGTATTTAAATTTTAATCAAAGCAGCGTTAGACAAACCGAAACGAGGTCAAATTCAGAAATTTGTTTGTTTTAAAATTGTATGATGTCGTTACTTATTGCGTACTTGATTTCTGACCCCATTTTCACGATGATTTGAAAAGTGCATATTTTGTAATGCTGAGACTTCTTTGTAGGTTAGAAATTTTTAAGCCACATAGCTTTTCCGGCTCTCGCCTATTTCCATGATTTACACGATCTAATTATTTTAAAATTTGATTCCAGTTTACATTTGTTTGCTCAGTTAATTAATTTTGTTTTTATTCAAAAAATATCTAAAATTAAAATCGTCTTTTTAATTATTTTGACGTTATTTACAGTGTTGCTTAAAACTTTTAAGTTTCTTCATTTTTAAGGAAATCTATTTCAAGATTCATTTGGACATATTTTTTAATATTCAGTAATATTAATTTATTGCTCTTAATTTAGAGAGTTTTTTGAGAAAATAATGCATATAAGGTTTTTGTTATAGCATATTTGTTACATCCAAATAATATTTGGATGTGTTATACATTTGTGAAAGATTTCTTTTAATTTTACTTGGAAGAGGGGGATATAAGTTCTCATAGGAGTTTTTGACACTTATAATACATTGTTTTCATTTGAGATTGGGTAAATTTGAATCCAAACCTATTATGTAAATAAACCCTGGATTATAGTAATGTATGAACATGGGTTTTACAGTTTGGATTGTGTTTTGACTGGTATTTCCTCATTGCTCGCCTTGCTACATTTACTAATCATAACGAAGGGGGCCAATTTCGCTTAGGCCAGAGACTATAGATGCATAAACAGTTAGACTGTGGAATCAATTCGTAATGTTCTCTCACACTTCTAAATCCACGGATCGTATTAAGTACCATATCTAAACACGGTAATATTAGTTGTATGAACTAAGCGGAGGGAGATGTAATCTAAATAGATCCCCTGATACACTGTATGTATCTTCAGAGGCGATCGTATTTAACGGATAGCCTTCTCGTCAAACTTTTATTTTACTTCAATATTACTGTTTTTCATTAAATAACTTTTGGAATATTATTTTTTTAGTGTAACTCTATTATTATGCAAAGAAATCACAATTTAATTAAATTTAGTTTTTGTTTTTAACTTCCTTATAACCAAAAGTTAACCTTCACCATATAAGATGCGATATTTTGGTGTGATCAGTTATCAAGTAATCTGACTCGATGAACTAAACAAATAAAGTGCAAGAACCATATCGTATTGAATGCGTATGGAATACCTGTTACATACTCTTTGTGTACGTAGTATATGATAGGGATATTTGGATTCCAGGCGAAGCTGGCTGTACGTTTCAAGCGAGTAGGCCTAGCTTAATTTCCCGCTTTTTGCCCAAATTTAGTTTGAAATTAATTTTTCATACTTTTAACCAGTTGAAGCACTCGGGACAAGCTTCGTAATATTTAAAATCCCGCAAAACGCTTCTTATAGCTTGTAAATTTATATTTCATTCAATTAATTAATTTATTTAATCCGGTAATACTGAACAATAGTGGCTACATTATCTACATGTTAGAAGATAGATTTCGGCATTTATTGCAACCTGATAAAGTTAATTTAAACAATGTCTTTTAATTACATTAACATGCTGTGCTCATGTAATTAAATTAATAAAATTAATTGGATGAAATCGACTTACCTGCCATGAGTATAAAAAAATTATCTGCCATAAGTATAACAAATTTCTTTATTAGTTTCTGAATTTTTCGCAATACAGAACGGCAAACCATTTTTTAGGTTAAAATAAAAAGAAACCAAGAGATAATTAATTTTATTATTACAATAAATGTAGCTGTCATAACTAATAGTTGCCTTAGTGTGCATAAATTTAAATATATAATGGGTCAATTTTCAAAAGCTACCAGGGTTAGTTCATAAATTGTATGCACCAGTGCTCAGCAGTACGATTTCTATTAGCCTGCGATAATTTAATCCAAACGATTCCCAATTTAAGTCGACATCCTCTGACTTAAACTGTGCTTTTATGCTTATTATGTGCACATTCTAGCCAATATTATTATTGGTTAGAACTGACATTTGACGGAATCTACTTGGATCTTTGGTAAGAGAGCAGAATCAGAATATTGTTATAATGGCCAACCCTGTTTTTATACCAACTCTATGTATTTATTCCTCAGCCGTATCTATGAGGTTTTAAAGTAAAACCCACAATCATGATTATAGGTTTTTAAATTAACTTTTTAGTATGAATTTGAATGAGCACCAGTGGAGTTGTTCATAATTGAAGGAACGAAGAAAAGAGTCTCTCCACAAAACTATTAATTTATTCAAAGCGCTTTCAACCTAACATGAGGCCATCATCAGTGCCAGATATAATAGAAAGAATAAACGGCAAAAAATTCCACAGTTTGACTTATATTTACCTTTAATGTCTTTCTCTTAGACGTTTATTTTTTTTATATCTGGCACTGATGATGGCCTCATGTTAGGTTGAAAGCGCTTTGAATAAATTATTGTTTTGTGGAGGGACTCTTTTCTTCGTTCCTTTAACTTTTTAGTGTTATGAGTTGAGATATTAGAATGTGGAAGTGATTAGGTAGTATACTATTTGTTAACTTATGTTAAACCAACATAAGTTTTTGGGACTTATTTGTTTAAAATATGAAGAGGCTTTAAACATTTTGGATAGGTCTGACCAGAGTCAGGACTTGATTTCTTTTAAGTTATTTTCATTCAGGCCAGGTTCCTCATGTGTCCTGTACTGTGTTTCTAGCGCAAGGGCAAACTTAATACTTTTTATCATTTATACTGTTAGAAAGTATTGTTTGCAAAATTTTTTTTATTATTCTTAATAAATAAATAATAAATAAATAAATAATTATGTTTATTGCATGAAATTTCTAACAAGAAATATTTACAAAAGTCAAGTACATTATACAATATTAAATACTTTTCAGATTGTTTAATCCGAAAAAATCAGAGATACTATACAAGGGGTTATCTATAAGAAAGGATTTTATTCTAGCACAGAACTGGTTATAGGGAAGTTCTCTAATAGTTTTTGGAATTTGGTTATACAGGGTGACTCCTAGATAAACCCAGTTCTGGATTTATTCAGTCTGTGCCCCACAGTAACAAGTTTACTATTTCGATTACTTCTAGTGTCGTGTTTGTGATTAATTTCATTAAATTCATTAACATTAAGCTTTATAAATTTTTGACACGAGTAGATATATAGATAGTAAAAGGTTAATATTTTTAATTTTTTGAAGATGGGTTTGCAATGATCCCTATATTTAGCACCATGGATAATCCTTATCACTTTTTTTTTTAAAAAAATATTTCTTGTTAGAAACATTAGAACCTGTTAGTGAAACTTGGTTGTCCTATCGATACAATTCCTCTTTTAATAAGATTGGGAAGCATTTTTGTATTTATTGGTTTTTAATAGGTATGGTTTGGTTTGTTTATAGGCAATACTAAGTCAACATTATGAAAAACATCCTATTTTGATACTCAAGGATGTAACGTTTACAGAACTGAAAGCCATGCTCGACTATATGTACCGTGGCGAAGTCAATATATGCCAGGACCAGCTCGGACAGTTTCTCAAAGCAGCCGAGTCATTGCAAATCAAAGGATTAACCGATAACACGTCTAGTAATAACTCAAATTCGAGTTGCAACGATTTGATACCTCCAGCACCTCGTAAAGTCGAAACTCCTCCCCGTAAAGTAGTCAATCCTTACTCAAAAAGTCCTTTATTCCCGACGGGTCTAGTCGTCGAACCTCGCCCGAAATTAAATAACAATACCATAACTAATAATAATAATAATGACTGTTCCGTTCCAAATAAACCGGGTAGCGATGGAGGTAGTAGTCCAAAACGGAAGAGGAGGAGAAAAAGTTTAGACGAGATCAGTTCGGAAGGGCTTTACGCTTCGGGAGATATCGGACCGGAATGTCTAGTGAAATCGGAACCAAAATTCGAGGATGTAAATAACGATGTGAATAGCGCCGATGAACTGCCGTGTGATGCTGACGATGAAGAAGAATTGGACCTGTCTAGACCTGGAACATCTCAATCTGCTCATAACAACCTTCAGCCAGGTTAGCCATGTTATTTTTTTTAACATTCTTTTACTCAATTACCTTTTGTTAATTCATGTCAAAGATCTTATGTTGGGGACACACTAAGTCGATGTATCATCTTTTAAACTGATCCCTTGGTGTTTACGAAACTAAAGAAGACTCTATTGACAAAATGTACCAGAAAACACAATACACAAGCGTAGTACCAATCGTGCTTGTTTACAATATAAAGGATCGACACGCATGCTAACAAGCAATACTTCTTGTCTGTCTTACCAGTGTTGAAAGTGTTTCCTTCATATAATAGCATATTGTTAAAAATATGTCATTAAATTTGATTTTTTTTTCTCGGAGCTTTTCCTTGGGATGCTTGATGATATATTTTTACAGGAGTCAGGGCGACCTCCGTGTACAAGTTGTTAAAGCATTAGTCTTATAACCTTGGACATTTATGACCTCTGACACCACGGAGGACCTAGGCAGTGGTTCTAAAAGTGGAGGTTGTGACCACCCGGGTGCTCGCAAACAATTAAAGGGTGACACGGAAATGTTGACACCTCATACTTATCAATTGATAATATGTTTATTTTAGGTTAAATTAATTATTTATATTAAATTAATGTTGCGACTTCTTTTTCTTATTGATAAGGTTCATGGTTGTTGTATTTTAGATGTTTTTCTTATTGATAAGGTTTTAAACATTACTTTTATAACATTTTATAAACATTTATAACATTACTTTTATAACATTTTATAAACATCTATACCATTACTTTTATAACATTTTATAAACATTTATAACATTTCATAAACATTTATAAATAAACTTTATAACATTTTAACATTACTTTATAAATTTATAAACATTTATAACATTTGACATTACGTTTATAACATTTTTAAACATTTATAACATTTTAAACATTACTTTTATAACATTTTATATTTATAACATTTTGTAAACATTTATACCATTACTTTTATAACATTTTATAAACATTTATACATTATTTTTATAACATTTATTTATCATTACTTTTTATAACATTTTATAAACATTTATAACATTATTTTATAACATTTTATAAACATCTAAACCATTACTTTTATTAACATTTTATAACATTTTATAACATTTCATAACTTTTTATAAACATTTATAACATTTTAAACATTTAACTTTTATAACATTTTATAAACATTTATAACATTTTAAACATTATTTATAACATTTT
>JACMZG010001859.1:6127304-6199804 GCA_018340805.1 Microvelia longipes
TAAGGAAAATGTTAAGTTACAGTTTAGGTAAGGAAAATGTTAGTTTACAGTTTAGGTAAGAAAATGTTAAGTTTACAGTTTAGGTAAGGAAAAATGTTAGTTTAAGTTTTAAGAAAATGTTAACGAAATGTTAGGTCTCCTTAAGAAAGCCTTAAGGTTCCTTAAGGAAAATGGTAGGTTTAGGTAAGAAAAAATTCTTTGAATACGGGCATTAGTGTTTCTATTTATTACATATAGAGATATTTTTGCACCAAATTTCAACTCGACTCGATTAATTGTCGATTTTTATCGATAATTTAAAATACGTGTATATGTTAATCGATAAAAAATCAACAAACTCTGAAACTGAGATGTAACTAAACACATTAGTTGTTTTTTTCGACACGAGTGTAAAATTTCACATCAATCGAGTTATTTTTACGCGTTTCATGGATTTTAGAAAATTGTTGCTGATAATTATTTGCGGATAATGACGTCATACGGAATGTTTTCCGGATTAAACAACAGGATCTAAAAGATTGATTTTTGTCCGAGAATATGTGAGAACCAGTCTCACACTCATACAGACTAACTAGTTGGAAAAAACGATTCAGTAGGTCTTAAAAACACCTTTATCGGATAATTCTGGTGAAAACCCGGTTTAGGATTTTATTACAATCACATTACCTTTACCATATATCTGCCGTATTAACACCATAATAATCATAATTCCCGTTTAAAGCCTTCCAGCTCATCAGAAATAGTTCCTGCGTAAACGACCTCAGGTGGTAGTGAAACCCGTTACGCTTCTAGTATATTCTAATAATAGTCTTATATGGGATGGGAACCCTAGGTAGACCAAGAGCCGAGGGGTGTTTTGTTAATAAAAAGTGTAAAGGCTGGAACTGGTCTCAATTTTTCGTAAATACCTTCCTGAACAAGGATCTGCAATTCTGCCGACTCGTATCGGATGGGCGTCCCAGGCAGAACGCACTTTACAGGTCAAATTTACCACCCAAGTTAATAAAAAGTGTAATGGCTGGAACCGGTCTCAATTTTTCGTAAATGCCTTTCTGAACAAGGATCTGCAATTCTGCCGACTCGTATCGTATGGGTATCCCAGGCAGAACCTTTGACTCCTAAAGTGCGTTCTGCCTGGGACGCCCTTCCGATACGAGTCGGCAGAATTGAAGATCCTTGTTCAGGAAGGTATTTACGAAAATTGAGACCGTTTCCAGCATTACACTTTTATTAACAAAACACCCTGGGCTCTTGGTCTAAGATCTCCGTGTTGTTAAAGATCAGTATAAATACTCACGCTTTATGGCATCGACCATGGAAGCGGCTTACAGTATAAATGAAAAATTAGGAAAAATAATTAAAATACTGATGGTATTTAGAAAAGTTGGAAGCATTCTAGCCAACAACATCAAACTAGATTATTTGAAAATAAACTGCAAAGATTACATAAAGTGAAAGCTAACAGTCTGAATATTATGGAACTTAGAAACATGCATTTCATTAATTCCTAAAGAATTAATTCCAAACCTCATTCCAACCCACTTTTCTTTCTTTCTATCACAATCTTCAACCTATAATATTATTCACACGACACACTCACTAATTAAAAATTAATTAAGTTGTGTTTTATTAAAATTATACATTAAATAATAACATCAATAAATCGTATATAAACAAAATTAGCGAAACAATAAATGTTTTACCTGTGGGATGTCTGGTACCTACTTTGGCAGTATTCTGTATAACAATTATTCTTAAAGCGAGATTTCACTGAGTGTTTCCTCTAATTTTTATCTTTTTGGTCAAAATCTAAGCTATATATAATATATATATATATATATATATATTATATATATATATATATATATTATAATATATTATATATAATATATATATATTATTTTTTTTCATTATCAGTTTTTCCAACTTCTAGCAAGAATTGCTTAAAATGTTGACTATTGAATGCATAAACATTTAGGTTTTCTTAAAAAACAATGATATGAAAAGTTTTTTTCTGTTCATCATTTTATTCATGTTCATGTTACTGTACTGTTCATGTTCATCAATTCCTCTAATGCCCTACCACAAAAAATTCAATTTTTACAAAAAAAAAAATTTTCATGTAACTTTTTGGGTAGTAGTTACGAAATTTTTTACATGGTTCATAGTTGATCCTTTAGTAAATTTACTCAGCTTTCCAACGAGACCAATATCATCTTTCTAGCTTGAACAATTTAAGAGCTACTAAACGTTTTTACGATGCGAGGTCCAATAATTTTTAAAAATATTAAATTTGACCTTGTGGGAAAACAGTATAGATCGAGATTTATATTATATGACGTTTTTTGTTTCCTTTGAGAAGTGCTATCACCTCCTTCTTTGGTGGACACTTTATATATATACACATACATACATATATTTATATATACAGGGTGTTTCATATAAAGTGTCCACCAAAGAAGGAGGTGATAGCACTTCTCAAAGGAAACAAAAAACGTCATATAATATAAATCTCGATCTATACTGTTTTCCCACAAGGTCAAATTTAATATTTTTAAAAATTATTGGACCTCGCATCGTAAAAACGTTTAGTAGCTCTTAAATTGTTCAAGCTAGAAAGATGATATTGGTCTCGTTGGAAAGCTGAGTAAATTTACTAAAGGATCAACTATGAACCATGTAAAAAATTTCGTAACTACTACCCAAAAAGTTACATGAAAATTTTTTTTTTTGTAAAAATTGAATTTTTGTGGTAGGGCATTAGAGGAATTGATGAACATGAACAGTACAGTAACATGAACATGAATAAAATGATGAACAGAAAAAAACTTTTCATATCATTGTTTTTTAAGAAACGTACTACTTTAACCGTTTTCACTACGAACTAACTTGATATTATGTATTAATGTTTAAATGTGTTAATCAACATTAAATAGATTTGTTGTCATTTTATGAGTGCGTTTTAAATGTCGCGAAAGGTATCACAAATAATGAATAGTTTTCGGACCAATGATGGACATACAAAGCTCGTCCAATCTTTTAATATTGATTAACATGATGATAGTTATAAGGATAAACTGATTCAACAGGTGATTGACAATCACCTGTTGAATCATAATCATTACTAGTATTTTTGTATTTAATTTTAGTTTCTATCGTTTTTAACGAAATTGTAAGAAAGGTGGTTCTGTGCTGCATGGTTCGTTTCCTAATGGTAGACATATATAGTTTCGTTCACTGCGTCCAGAGTATACTGTGGTACTTTATGTAAGTTCATTCATTTGAAAAGAAAGAACGTAGTTTAGAACTTTATATTAATATGGCCTCGAAATCCATTTAACCATAGGGAATTAAAGGAAAAATTGTTAAGTGGTACAATGTACTTTATTTTTCTAGTTCGGTGAAATACAGACTGTCTTACTTCGATACCAAAGATTCATATTTTAGTGTTTGAAGTATATTTTTGAATGTAAAGTGAACATATAAAACAGATTGTTGACTATTAGCCTTATTTCTTTACGTGCTGATGATGACCATTAACAAAAGAGTTTAAAAGAAGAAGATGTTGATTGGTGGAGGTGGGCTCAAGTGATTTCATTTGTGCGTATTAGTTTGGGACCACTTCCATTATTTAGACTAAAATGACTTCATGATTTAACTAGTTTAAAGTAGAAAAACCTTTAAATAGTGAAATACCCTTAAAATAAAATAAATATTCACGGGATTAAAGGAGATGACGATAATTTAAGTTCGTAATTCTACCCTAATATACGTCATTTATCTCATTTTATTTTAGGCAGGCATGAAAAAGTTAAATTGTAGTCATTCAATGAGAACTGTATCAATATTATTAGAAAATAATGAGAAGGGTTAGGTTTGAGTAATCTTTGAAAACTATTACAGTGTCATCAGCAAAAGAAAGAAAAAGTTTAAGTGTGAGTACTTTTTGAACTCTATAACAGTGTCATCAGCAAAAGAAAGAAACTTTATTTTTTGCTTATTTTATATCATTGAGAACTGTATCAATATTATTATAAAATAATGAGAATGGTTAAGTTTGAGCAATCTTTGAAAACTATTACAGTGTCATCAGCAAAAGAAAGAAACTTTATTTTTTGCTTCCTTCAAGTCCCTAATTATCCCTTATATTCTACGTTCCTGCATCTAGGGTATCGTTCTTTTAAACTGTTACCGTTTTGACTTAGATTCCTTTAAAACTTCCAATTATCCTCCGAACTGTTTACGGAAAAAATTGTTTTTAAGCAATTAGTGCTAAATAAGTTATTTTAGAGGGGAAAGTGAAACGAGCCGGGGGCTACTGGGTATCGTGGTAATTGCAGACGTTCACTTGGAGCGAAAAGCCGTGGAATAAGTCCTGCCTAATGGTGCTTGGGTAAACGTATTGTTGAAAAATATGTACAAGTTCATTAGTGATTGTGTAAATTAGGTATAAATAGATTTGGTAAGTAGGTTCTTTCGAAACGGGTCGGTTTGAGACTTACAGTCAACGTTTCAAGATACACTACTAAATATAAATTACTAAATAGATTCAAATAAACAATAAATAAATTAATAACATTCATATAAATAAATAACAATTAACATATATTATATATTATATATTATATATATGTGTGTGTATATATATATATATATATATATATATATATATGTGTGTATATAATATATATCTATTATATATATATATATATTATATATATATTATATATATTATTTTGTATATATATTATATATATATATATATATATTATATATATTATATATATATATATATATATATATATATATATATTATATATATATACATACGTAAACTTTATTCGCTTTTGGAACCTCCATGCACTGTAACGCTCACGTAATGGCGCTGAAAAAAATATGTCATTTTTGCTATTTGGATGCTTTCCCTCCTATTATAAGGCATTATGAAGAAAAAAATTATTGTGTGTAAATAAAAATAAATCTATATTTAGTTTTAAAATATAAAACTTTGAAGAAACACGTGTGAAACTTAAAAACCAGCGTGTTGGGATACTTAAAAATGAAAAATAAGAAAAAAATTAAAAAAATCTTCACATAAAAACCGTTCTAAAGTCTTGACTACTCTTACAAGATTGTGTTTAAAACGCTTCTATTTTTAAAAATAGAAAAACTATTTTCTTATCCCTTACTTTATAAAGTAGGGACTTTTTTTGGGAACTTTCTCAGCCATAATGTGGCAACCGTGTATAAAAAGGAGTGGCAACACTGTAAGTTTTTTTAAAGTTGGGTGTGAGGGGGTTCGTAAGAGATTTTTTTTAAAAATAAAAGGTGGGGGATTGGAAACTTAGTTTTTTTTTAATAAAAACTCTGGCGCTTTTCCCTACCGCGTATTTGTAGAGGGGCTAGAGGCTTTATTTGGAACTTCTTTTTTTCTTTTAAAAGTTTTTAACCTTCTGACTCGTCTATTTATAAACTCATAGATTTTATAACTTGAAAAGAAACCTACATATTTTTAAAGCAGTACGAATAGTTTTAACTTATTTAGTTTAATGCTTTACTAAAATATTACTTCGTTCACACGTGGGGTTTGGTAGGGGGTTGAACCCCATGTTCAATCCCCTTGGTGATTCAACCCCAACTGTTCACACGAAAGGGGTTGAACTAAACTTTTCCAACCAATAGTTTAAAGAGTTTCTGAGTTGAACCCTGCGTTCAATCCACTTCACACAACTGTCAAACCCCGCGTGTGAACGAAGTATATGTTGTTTATATTTGTCACTGTTACTTGTGACCGGCCTCCAAACTGTTTAGGTTTTACGTGTAGATTAGATTTGTTAATTAGTAAGATACTTAATACGATATTTGTTATAAGGAGAAATAAAACCAAACAAGTTTTCGTCTCTCCACTCATTATAATTACTAGAACAAAGCCGACTTTCAACCGTTAACGGTCATCATCAGTGCCGGTGATTATTAAAAAAGTAGATCAGTAGTCTACCAGTGAGTCTAATGGTACAAACTTGACTGTCAACAGCTCAATCCATCATATATATTTGTTATCGTGTGTCCTATTGTTACATTACTGTAAAATTACCTTCAATTTAGATTACCTGAAGATTACCTAAAATAACCTTTAGATTACCCTTCTCTTGCTTACTTTAACAATTTTTAAAGGGGAAAACATCATTTACTAGAAATTATATAAAAGTAACGAAATTTACCACCGACAAATATATGGCCATATAAATGATAACAAAGCAGTATCATTGTCTACTGGCATTCCTTTGTCAAATATGTGATATAGCGAGGGAATATATATATATATTTATATATATATATATATATATTATATATATATATATATATATATTATATATATTATATATATATATATATATATATATATATATATATATATATATATATATATATTATATATTTATTTATTTATTTATTTATATTTATTTATTTATTTATAATAGTTGGTCGTTTTATCGATTTTTTAAAGAATTTAAAAAAAATTTAGCTTCTCTTTGTGGTAATTTTCTCCGTTATGCCTCTTATTTAACTCTTGAAGGTTCTTAAAACCAAAACTGTTTTTTACCTCGCAGTTACATAAATAAGACTAAGGCCCGTATTCAAAGACATCTTTCTAACATTCTCCTTAAGGAACAAGGACAATGTTAGTAAAATGTTATGAGAAGGTTAGGAAAATTGTAGGAAGATGTCTTTGAATACGGGCCTAAATTCCGACTCTATGCTATTGAATGGGCTGAATTCGCTAGTGCATTAAAAATGGCAACGAACGATGTGCATACTGCTCACTTTGCACACTCGGACAAAATATAAGATAATCTGTATCCGGTCCTACTTACGGTATACTTAAAACGGTATTAAGTCCAGTGGATCATATTCATTTTATTACAGTAAAACCTTTTGGATCCTTTGTTTTGCTTTCTTCAACAATTGTTTAGAGGGACAATTTCACTAATTGAAATGGAAAACAAAACTCTAAAAATGACACAAAAATAATGAAATCTGTAATCATCGTACCACCGACAAACTCATGGGATGCGTTATTTGACGAAAGAATAATAAGAATCGAGAGTAAGTTAAGGTTATAATAAATAAATTGATTTTAGTTTCCCGCACATTGTTTGTGTTTTGATTTGTATTTTTAACGTTCTCCTATATAAGTTATTGTATTTTGTACTGATTATTTGATTATGTTTATAGCGAAGGTTGTCAGGTTACTATTTAGATGTTTCACAATTTAACCTATAGGGCCTCTCTAGTAATAATATCTCTATGCCCGATAGGGTCTCTCTAGTAATGATCTCTCTTTGAAAAAGAATGATTTTTTTTAAAAATCATTTTTTTTTAAAAGAAGATTTGTCAAATATCAAAAACTTAAAGTAGTCTCTCCTCAACCCGTAAGCATTTTTTCTTTATCGTCTTAATTTTTGGCACCTTTATTTCACACTCCCTTTAATCCTAAAACAACACGTTGACATCATCGAAACAATTTGTTGAACAAGCCAAATTAACGTAAATTTCGTTTCCAATCTAAACACGGACGCATGACATCATACCTGAAAAGCTCAGAGTTAAAACTTTTTTAAAGATTGAAGATAAAAGCAGTGGGGATCTTAAAGTTTTCCATTTTGTTTAGTCCGTTGTTAAGTTTTTAGGTTTTGTGTTTCTTTAAACAGAAGAAACCCGAGGTACTTTTTTTTCTAAGTAGGTAGAACTTTTCCATATCGGTTCGTCTCACTCTGACACATACGTTTTCCTCGAGTCGTCTTTCCTTTTTCTGAAGTTCCTTCCCCCCTACCGCCTCTCTGTCTTTGTTCCACATACCCTCAACCGCTGTAGAGTAAACGAGATGAAAACGGTTCAAGGTTGGTTTTAAAAACTTCATTTTTTATACCTTCCCCGCCTCCGATTTCAAACCTCAAGAAATCCTTTTATTTTTTTTATTTAAAAAAAATAATACTCTCTAAAGGGGGTGTTGGATACTTCTTTTTAATTTGTAGTGAACTTCCGCTGCTTTAAGTTTCTTGGGAAAATTTTTTGAAAGTGACGTATCTTATGAAGGAACTTCAGATTTTTCTTAATGAATGTTTTTAAAATTACTCATGAATTACATATTTATTCTAGTTTTTATCTCTTTATACTTTGGAGGAAGATTAAGAAGTAAATAATTTTCCTTGAAATCCCCTTAAAATAAAATGATTATTCACGGGATTAAAGGAGATGACGGTAATTCAAGTTCGTAATTCTACCCTAATATACGTCATTTATCTCATTTTATTTTAGGCAGGCATGAAAAAGTTAAATTGTAGTCATTCAATGAGAACTGTATCAATATTATTAGAAAATAATGAGAAGGGTTAGGTTTGAGTAATCTTTGAAAACTATTACAGTGTCATCAGCAAAAGATAGAAAAAGTTTAATTATGAGTACATTTTGAACTCTATAACAGTATCATTAGCAAAAGAACGAAAAAGTTTAATTTTGAGTACTTTTTAAAATCTATGAATGTATCATCAGCAAAGGAATGAAAAGGTTTAAATTTGAGCCTTTATTACTTAATTAATTTACTTCATGAAATTTTCTCTTGCACGTTTTAGCTTATTCTTAGTTATACGTTGATGACGTTATCTCAAATAATCTACCTGACCGCCTTCACCGAGTTGGCAAAGAAAAGTAACTTATCTAGTCAGCAGATACAAGTCAATGTCGTCTTAGGAGGTGATGCAAGATGTTTATCAGTTGAGATAGATTTGAAGCGTGTTCGATGTAATTTTATTGATACCTGCTATCTAAGGCATGTTTCTTAAAAATCATTTTTAGTTCTAATTTCTATATGGGATTAACATAATATGAAAGTTTAGGTATTAACAACCCCTCGTTGTCAATACCTAGAAGATCAAAATTTCAGGTGTCGACTACAAATTCAATGATCATAAACATAATAAAGGATCAAGGAACATCAACAAATAGTTGAGTTGAGATCTTATTTTTTGATTTTTTAACTATTGTATTAAAATAGTTTTTAATAATATGTTTATGTTGTATTGTTTTTTATATTTGTATACTTGATTTTGTATTTTCAAAAAAAAATATTTAAATTTAATGACTATTTTCTGACTTCAGAAATAAAATGGTGCTTTCTAACAGTACTGTAACAACCTAATGTTTAATAAGTAAATGCCCTGAATTAGAATGTCAAATACCGAGCCAACCATTGTCAAAATGGAAATTCCTTTCAAAGAAAGTATGAATTTGTCGTCAGCGAAATATATTTAGAATGTTTAAAAGAAAGTTTATGTTTTAATAATGCTTAATTAGTTGTAATTTGTTGTACTTAACCATTGGTTCGATGCCACTTAAAGTATTTATAGTTTGATGAAGAAATATACTTTAGAGGATACTTCAATTGGTTTTGTTGAAGCTTAATTGGTTGTGTTTAGAAGGGGGCTAAGGGAAATATTCATTCCGAGTTTAGGATGGAATAAAGAAATGGAAATTAAAGTAAATAGAAGGAAAAATAAGGGACTTGTGAGACGGTACCCGCATAGTTTTAATAGTGGGCGGTGAGTTACGAGCTGCATTTCATAAGCAGAGGGAAGAAGGATCAAGTCGCTCGGAAACTATGGGCTCATGGGGGAGCACTTTAAAGTCTTTTCCAAAGCCAAGTTAGGACCTCGTAGTGGGGGCATCCCAAAGACTTAAAAAAAAGAGGGAAGCCTGTGAAAGATGCCGGGGTGTGGCCTCCTATGAAAACTCAAAAAGACTTCTTTCTTTATTATAAAAACTAGGGTTGTGTTAGAAAGAGGATTGGAATTCCTTATGGAAACCTTTTCTCACTCACTCGGCCAGTTTTGAAAACTTGAGGGACCCACTAAACCAGTCACCGGAAATAGCCAATATGCCATCCTTTTTTTCTTCAACTCTCGCCTTTTTCCTTCTAAAGAAAGAAAAACTAAAAAGCTCGAGGTATTTCTCTAAGTCAATAGCCTTTTATAACTAAAGGAAAATCTCATCTTAAGTATACTCGAACTAATTCCGGATAATGTTTTCAGTAGATGTTCGGAATATCGGGTTTTACAGTTTGGGAGTCAATTTTCTCTTGGAATTAGGAATTTATCAATTGGTGATACTTTGTTCCGATCGAAGGATACTAACAGTGTTATTTACCTAACTTTTTAATACTTGAACGGAATCTGATGATAAATAAGTTGGAATTATCGTATTTTAACAATCGCTCTTTCTGAATTACAAGCTGTTTTGTCACCCCTCTTACATGAACCATCGTCTTAGAATGGAATTCAGATGGAAGTAGTGCTACATAATTCGTATTCTACTTGTTTAATCTATTATCCGTTACTGCTTCCATACCAGTATTATTTTAAGTAAATACCAGTTACTGTTATAATTATCTTTGTTTTACTAGTTATTTTTGTGTTTATACTGAGGTTTTAACCTCTCTGCGAAGAGGTTTTGCGTCTTCGTTTACTCACTCTCTTAAAACTGTATTCATAGTTTTTACGTGCACTAGATTATAATAAAAAGTCAGAGATAAATAATCACTTTGACCCTAGGGTCGAAAAATTCATAAAACGCGGAAAAATGTTGCGATCGATTTGGGATTTGGCACGCATGTAGTTAATATAAGTTTGACATATGCGCTAAGTTTTATCTCGTTACCAGCATTAGTTTAATTTTTTATTAAATGACTAAGTTTTTAAAAAATTATAAATATCTAAAAATAATCCAATTAAGATGAAATTAGGTACAAATGTAAATCTTTACGTAATAAATAAGTGCACTAAGTTTTGTTTACATCGGCATGTATATCGACGGTTGTTTTACGTACGGCATGTATTATCGACGTTGTTTTCGTACGGCATGTATATCGACGGTTTTGTTTACGTACGGCATGTATATCGACGGTTTTGTTTACAAACGGCATGTATATCGACGGTTTTGTTTACGTACGCCATGTTTATCGACGGTTTTGTTTACAAACGGCATGTATATCGACGGTTTTGTTTACAAACGGAATGTATATCGACGGTTTTGTTTACATACGGTATGTATATCGACGGTTTTGCTTACATACGGCATGTATATCGACGGTTTTGTTTACATACCGCATGTATATCGACGGTTTTTTGTTTACATACGGCATGTATATCGACGGTTTTTGTTTACGTACGGCATGTATATCGACGGTTTTTGTTTACAAAACGGCATGTATATCGACGGTTTTGTTTACGTACGGCATGTTTATATCGACGGTTTTGTTTACAAAACGGCTGTATTATCGACGGTTTTGTTACAAACGGAATGTATATCGACGGTTTTGTTTACATACGGTATACGGTATGTATTCGACGGTTTTGCTTATTACGGCATGTATACGACTTTACATGCTGTTATATCGACGGTTTTGTTTACATACGGCATGTATATCGACGGTTTTGTTTACATACGGCATGTATACCGACGGTTTTGTTTACGTCCGGCATGTATATCGACGGTTTTGTTTACATATGGCATGTATATCGACGGTTTTGTTAAATCATAATAATTAGGCAGCATCTAGAGAGGTCAGTACCTGGATGGGTGACCGCTGCTAATAAAACGTATGTATTTACTGTCTGAGGACGAATGGAGCGAGTTCGAAGACGTGTTGCTCAATAAATTTGGTTATTTTTATATTCTGAGGCTGCCTCCGTAGCGTGGTCGTATAGTACGTGGACTTCGGCACCGGAGGTCCGGGGGTTCACAGCCGGCTATGCTCTCAGTTTTATTAGAACATCAAATAGAATTTGATGTCAAAAAAGATTTCGCCAAACTTTAGCTTTACTTTGAGCATAGTAGATTGACCCACCCTAAGTGGTTCCCGCAGGGCTAACACCTTAAAGGGCGCAAAGGCCCTAAAACGGGCATTATTATTATTATATTGTGAGGATGAGCGATGCGAGTCATAAGGGTAGCGAGTCCGATCTGATAAGGAATAAGAAATTCTGAAATAACCAGTACCAGAATTTTATTTGGCTTCTGATACTTAATACCCGTATGTTAAAGTTAAATTAAGTCTCTCACTTGGTATCAACATCAACTCATTTTGTGATACTGGCTTTGATAGGAGCTTTATTAAAGACATAAGGGCTTTATATTGAAGTCTTATAGAGTGCCTTGCTTTACGAGTATAAATGAGATCTAATGATGCGGGATTATCCCTCTCTATGAAGACTCGGTCGCTCTGATATAGTTACAACTTCCTTGTTATTCAGAGATGACTGATGATAGCTTTTCATTTATTATACTTTAAGGGTATAATAATTTTTTATCTCCCCTGACGGTGTATAATGTGAAGTTTATTTACTAGTTTTTAAGGAGTAAAGAAAGGAGTCACTCGTGGTGTAGTGGTTAAGGTACGCGGCCAATACACAGAATGAACGGACTTTAAAAATTCCGAGTTTATTTAGTCATGGGTTCAATCCCAGCACGGGCCTCTGGGATTTTTATGAGAGGGATAAAATTCTGCGTACCACGTCCTTCAGAAGGGACGTAAAGTCGGTGGTCTCGAGCCTCGTTGTCACGTACTCGTTAAAGATCCCTTACCCTAAAATGAAATTGGGTATAGGCAAAAATTTAGGACCCTCACAGTAAATTCATTATAATACTATAGTGTGTCTGCCTTGTAGTTTAAAGTGTGTGGAGGTTTGGTTTAACATCGAGGGCACGTGTTGTTCCTAGTTTTCGCTTCACTAGTTGTCCTACACTTATAAATTCATACTTGATTTAGTCCTTTCGTTTACAATTTTTTTTTATTTTATTACTTTATTGCTAACTTATGTCTTTCTTTTTTTTAAGGTTGGAACGCGTCAGGTGAAAACGCCTCAGACGAAATGTTCCCTCCTGGCCCGAACGATCCAGGTAAGATTTTTAAAATCCATTTTCTTTTTAAAAACTTTAGTTAGAAAAAAAATACAAGTAAAATTATACCTACCTCTCTATGACCTAATAATAAACACAATTACCAACCTAACAAATACACAAAACCCTAAATCCTTCCCATCCCTGCTTTTGCTCATTGGAACTTTATCAACGTATTAAGCTGAATAATATTGGCTACACTGCATAGTATGCACCTTATCATATAATTTTAATAATAAATGTACAACATTTTCTAATTATGTTTGCACTATGTTTATGTTGGATTCTGACTCCAGCGCTGTCTACATTAAGTTATTTTTAATTTGGTCACCCACTTCCGTATTTATGTATATTCGAAAATGCATCAACTTTAAATATCTTAAACCGAGATAGTCCTCTATCCTCATATTGTCTATAATATATATATATATATATAGTATATATATATATATATATATATTATATAGTATATATATTATATATATATACTATATATATATAATATATATATTATTATATAGTATAATATATATATATATTAATATATATATATATATATATATATATTAATAATTATATATATATATTTATTATATATATATATATATATATATATATATATATATATATATATATATATATATATATATATATATATATATATATATATATATATATATATATATATATAATATATATATATATGATATATATATATATATATATATATATAATATATATATATATATATATATATATATATATAATATATATATACGTAATATATATATAAAACACATATTATATATATATATAATATTATAATATATAGATATAGATATATATATATATATATATATATATATATATATATATATATATATATATATGTATGTATATGTAGTTAGGGTGTACCTATGTTTGTATTTGTGTGTGTGGATGTACAAGATTATGTTTCCAGACGTTCGTTTGGGACACGTTAATTTCCGAAAGCTCTTCCGGATCATACTAAAACTGTCACTGACAGACGCTGAGGTCTCAAAACGATTACATTGACGAACGCTGATTTCGCAAAGCTGTCACTGACAGACGCTGAGATCGCAAAACTGTCATATTGACAGACGCTGAGGTCGCAAAGCTGTCACTGACGGAAGCGGGGATCGCAAACCAATCCCTCACAGATGCGGAAGTCGCAGATGCGGAATTCGCAAAACGGTCACGTTGACATACGCGGAGAAAAAATGTTTTAATTAGCACGATATTGGAAATCTTTCTTCTTTTTAATCAATCAATCATATCAATTCTTTTTAATAATTAATTAAGCAACTGTATTACTTTTCGGACTTTAATTTAAATTAAAGCCAGAGCTGAGCTGTTCAGTGAATACGAAAAACATATTACATGAAATTATATGACTTTTTATCTTGGATCTTTTTTCAACTCCTAATAAAACAATTTAAAGAAAGCTAAATGAAATGGACTAATTAAATTTATAAGAAAATTTAATATTTCAATTCTAAATTTCGAGGTGCACCGTACCAGTTTTTTTTTTCATAGTTTACATTTTTTTCCCATAAAATGAAAGACAAACATGATTAAAGCTATAGTCAAGAGTTAAGGTTTAGAGAAAAGTTTTTATTTACAGTATAAGAAGGGGGGGGGGGGTAGTTGATTCATTACAAACCGCTTTATATCTATCTTTAGAATTTTATTGTTTTAAAAGTTAATGTCTCTCCTGGGCTAATTATGTTTATTTTTCTGCTCTTACAAATAAATGGTGGGCATTTTAAAGTGTTTTAATTTCTAAACTATTATTATAAACTTAAATTAGTTAATGTGATAAATTTAATACGATTCGTAACCACGTAATTGAAAGATGTAAACACGTTTTGGTTTATTGACATTGATTTATATAGGGATTGCGTTAGGTTTCGGTTTATCAACAGGTTGATCTAACAAACGTATAGAACATAATTAACAGGTTGCTTTAACAAACGTATAGAACATAATCAACAGGTTGCTTTAACAAACGTATAGAACATAATCAACAGGTTGCTTTGACAAACGTATAGAACATAATCAACAGGTTGCTTTGACAAACGTATAGAACATAATCAACAGGTTGCTTTTATAAACGTATAGAACATAATCAACAGGTTGCTTTAACAAACGTATAGAACATAATCAACAGGTTGCTTTTACAAACGTATAGAACATAATCAACAGGTTGCTTTAACAAACGTATAGAATCAACAAGTTTTATGAACATGACAATTGACAATGGAATCAACAGGTTGCTTCAAAATAAGTATAGAATCAACAAGTTATCCGGACATAATATTTAACTGAAGAATCAACAATTTGCTTTACATAGACCATAATGGACAAGTTTGCTGGACATGACGATTGACGAAGGAATTAACAGGTTGCTTTAACACGCGTATAGAATCAACAAGTTTTCTATTTGGAAAACGAATCAACAGGTTGTAGGAACGTGGATAATTCTAAAAAGTTGAATCAACAGGTGGGGTAAACAAAATAAAAATAATAATCTACAGGTTATAGGTTAGCTATTTTATAATAAATTAATAAAAGGTGGAAGTGCTTTATTGAATCTTATACGAAATGGAAGCGTTTTGAAAACGATAAGTAAACACGTTAACAACCAGAAGAAAGTACACGAGGGATCTGTTAAGTTAGGCCTTACGTAATTACAGGTATAGTCATCTATTCGGGTGTTTTTAGTCAAACATTAAGTTAATATTTCATCGATTATCTACAATTACCTGTGTGTTTACTATACATTATATCATGTGTTGTTTATTTTCCTTTCAAATTTTAATTGGTTTGTAATTGAAGTATAATTACTTAATTAATAACTTAGACACATTTGTGTCGACAGGTTGGGTTTTCAAATATATTACAATGAAACATATTTATTTTCATTAGGTTTATGTTTTAACTTTTTTTACGTTTGTGATTAGCTTTTTTTTAATTTTATTTATTGGATGTACTTTGTTGTAATATTTTTGTATTGCTATGTTAAGCACTGATGATGGCATAAGCTGAAAGCGGGTTCTGTCTTAATAAAGTCAAAATCTTGTGAAAAAGACGGAGTTGATGGTTTCCATATTACAAACTTTTTTAGAAAGAAAATATTAAGATATTTTTCGTATTATGTACCAATAGTTTTGAAGTGTTGAATTTTGTTTAGATTGTCGTTAAACGCTTTAGTCTTAGTGAAATTGTTTGTTTATTTATATGTCAAAGCAACTTGTTGAATACTATGTTAAAACGACTTCTTGATATCTTGGTTTATTAGTGGTTTGAACAGATTAACCTGTTGAATCCTGTAATCGTTTATATTTGTGTGTGTGTGTAGGTATGAATGTATATATATTTAGGTTCACCATGTTTGTTCATAAGGCGCACGATAACTCTTAAACGCTTTTACGGATCGAAATGACATTGTGTACAAATATCGACCTGTTGAATACCCTGTTGTTTTTTAAATGGGTATGACGTCACTAACTCACAATATTGAGTCAGTAATCATTTGAAAAGCTCACAAATCCCTTAAAATGATCTGATCTTGCTAAAAAATTTAGCACACATATACTGCTGTGTATTTTTAACTCTTGTAAAAAGTTAGTTAAATAGTTTAAATATCTTTACTAGTTTGATTATATTGATTGACATTTATAACCTTGTGTAAACATATTTTTCAACTAAACATTTAAAAATTGTATTATTTCCATATGAGTTTTCATTTGAAAAATCATGTGCTAATTCGCTAATATTGGAACAATGATAAACTAATATAGGGCAACATCCATTTGGCCGCGAAGCGGCCACAGGGAGGCGGCCTCTTGTTTTAGAAAGAAAAGCTTTTTTGAATCGTTCAAATGTGAAAATGCCTTTGCCTATTTCACTAATATCATGTTTTCTTTCAAATAATTAGTTTAAACAACCTGTTGATCCTCTTTATCTTTCTGTTTATTAGTTAGTTTATATCCTTTTTATGTATATTTAAAAAGTTTTAGTACTACTGCTATCTCTCAGTTTAAACTTGGTTATATGAAGTTATTTATAATGAAAAATAATAGAAATTTGAATGGTATGTAGTATACAGTTTCATAAATATATAAGAATACATTTAACCCAGATTCATTCTTAATGCATTTTTATAATAGACGTGTAGACATAATCCAAGGCGATACGGCGCTCATTAAACCTGTATATAGCTTGCGGTAATGTCTCAATATCTGGGAAGAACAATAACCAGGTACACATTATTTTGCCCCCTCTCTCCCTTCCTGTCACCTCGGGGGTCGAATAACTTAGCGATATTGTAATTAGCTTTATTTTGAGATCGTAGACTTAGCATACAGTTGGACAGTTGGCCAGTTGGCCCCTCGTCGTCGATAGGTAACAGTTTTATTCAAAACAACGATTAAAAAATATATTGTAACTTTTTTTTTTAATTTGTTAGTTTTTTTATTTTTTACTTGTACAAGTTAGTTACAAACCCTGTTGATTCCTTTGTTAAACTATTAATGACATGTGCAGATGTATTTTGAACACCTATTTAGTTTTCTTAAATGCAAACGTGTAGAAACCTGTTGATTCCTTTGTTTACACTACAGAAACTTATTAAAGCCTGTCTATTCCTTTGTTTACTCTACAGAAACTTATTAAAGCCTGTCTATTCCTTTGTTTACTCTTAATTAACTTATTTAAGCCTGTTTGTTCTTATATTTACTTTTATGTAACTTTTTAAAGCATTTTTATTTCTTTGTTTACTCTTAAGAAGCTTATTAAAGCCTGTTCATTCCTTTGTTTACTCTCAAAAAACTTATCAAGGCCTGATCATTTCTTTGTTTACTCTTAAGAAACTTATCAAAGCCTGATCATTTCTTTGTTTACTCTTAAGAATCCTATTAAAGCCTGTTCATTTCTTTGTTTACTCTTAAGAAGCTTATTAAAGCCTGTTCATTCTTTGTTTACCTTAAGAAACTTATCAAAGCCTGATCATTTCTTTGTTTACTCTTAAGAAACTTATTAAAGCCTGATCATTTCTTTGTTTACTCTTAAGAAACTTATTAAAGTCTGCTCATTCTTTTGTTTACTTTTATATAAACGGATAAAACTTTTTTGATTTCTTTGTTAACTTATAAAAAAAAAAAATTCTTTTCATACTTCTTATCATTCCTGTGATACAAAATTCTTACGATTACTTGCCTTAAAACAGGTAAAAAACCTGTTGGTTCATCTGTATATTTGTACATGATGTGTTGAAACCTGTTGATTCCTTTGTTTACATTTACTAAATCGCTTTCAAACCTGTTCGATTCCTTTGTTTACATTTACTAAATCGTTTTCAAACCTGTTCGATTCCTTTGTTTACATTTACTAAATCGTTTTAAAACCTGTTCGATTCCTTGTTTACATTTACTAAATCGTTTTTAAAACCTGTTGATTTCTTTGTTTACATTTACTAAATCGTTTTCAAACCTGTTCGATTCCTTGTTTACATTTACTAAATCGTTTTAAAAACCTGTTGATTCCTTTGTTTACATTTACTAAATCGTTTTAAAACCTGTTGATTCCTTGTTTACATTACTAAATCGTTTTTAAAAACCTGTCGATCCTTTGTTTTACATTTACTAAATCGTTTTAAAACCTGTTGATTTCTTTGTTTACATTTACTAAATCGTTTTCTAACCTGTTGATTCCTTTGTTTACATTTACTAAATCGTTTTCAAACCTGTTGAGTCCTTTGTTTAAATTTACTAAAACGTTTTAAAACCTGTTGATTCCTTTGTTTACATTTACTTAATCGTTTTAAAATCTGTTGATTCTTTAATAATAATACAAATTCGTGGGACCGTTTGTTCGATTGTTTTGTTTATGTTTTTTTTCTAAAAACGTGTTCGAGAATTTCTTGATTCCTAGTTGCTCTAGAATTTTTACAAGTACCATAAGTCGATAAAAATAAATTAATAAATTTATCGCTGTATAAAGAAGCAAGTTAATGCATAAAATTATTCACTGATAAAATTAAGCCATCCGTATCGGTTATAGTTATTAATTATTTTCAATTATCAAACATTTAGGTTAGAAACTAATATAATAGGGTAATTATCAATTTCTTGTAAAGTTTATTGAGACAATGGAAAAGTTGTTTTGGCAACGCTCAATTAAGTCCGGACGTCTCGACTTCTCACAATAGAGCGCCGAGCCTTGTGTGTATTGTGAAAATAAATATTGATGATTTTTTTTTCTTCTAAGATCCCTGAACTTAATAAAAATACGATCGCTTTCACTTTAAGGTGTTTTTATTTCGGCTAGGGAAAGCCTCTGCGTTATAAATGGCGTAAGTTTATCCGCAAACGGAGGGGGGGGGCGCGAAAAAGTTTTTTTTTCTCAAAGACTTGGACTGCATACTTGATTTGGTTTAAGTGGGGGGGACTTAGCCAAGGTTGGGCTTCTTTTAAGCTTCCTTTTGCAAGAGTGAAATTGTATGCGTATATAGTGGGGCGAGTTAAGTTACGTCGTAAGAACTTCGTGACCCAGATAATTTTTAAAGTTTGAAAAAGAAAGGTCTCCCCCCCTCCATTTGTTCCGCAGATGGAAAAACTCGATTTCATTTTTATATATTTATTTATAGATTTAACTAGCAAATATTTAAATCAATATATCTTTAGATTGTTTAAATAATAATAAATAAAGTCTCCCTATTTTTCTTTAATTTTAGTTAAAAAAAATTGGGTACGAAATGGCTCAGAACTTTGGTTTCGCTACGCTCATCTTCCTTACTTCGGACTCGATTCGCTCGTTCTCAAAATATACGATAGTAAATTTATACTGCAACACGTCCTCGGATTCGCTTCGCTCGTCGTATAGTAAATATATTTGTTTCATTCCCAGTGGTCCCCATCCAGGCACTGGCCACGCCTGATGCTGTTTAACTTTTATGATCCCTCATAAATCATGGATATATTTGTCGTATATAAACGAATCGTGGTGTATTTATTTATTCAGTAAAGGTATATAAGCTTTTACTAAATTTCAACTCAATTAAATTATTTTCTAATTTAACAAAAAGGTTTACAAATCTTATAATAAAAATTGAGATAAAACATGGCACATATTGATTTATCGAATATTCAATAGTAAAATTACGCTTATGAGGTATCACATAAATGAAGAAGGAATGGGAGTTCGAGCAAATAACTCAATTATGTATTAAATTTTTTTTTTCAATTTTCTTTTAAAAAACTCATCTAAAAGAGTTAGATTGTGTATAAGCTCTTTTAGATGAATTTTGCTTCAAATATTTCTGTTTAATTTTAATACTGATAACTTTTATGGCGTAGGAATCTGAGTATTAGAGTATCAGTTCTCTTAACTTAAATAAAAATTAATGAATGAGCTAATGATTTTCTTTTATAATTTTTTGTAAATTAGAGCTGATTTTTTGTTTCGAACCTAAAAAAAAGTTCACTAAGTTTTTAAATCCACAATGAATATTTATTATAAAAATAATTAATTAAAGTCTCGTCAAGCCCAGTCTTATTAAGAAGAAACCCACTAATTAAGAAAAAAATATCTTATATTTATAATAAAAGAATGAGAGATACAAAATAAAATAAAAAAACTGATAGGTTTATGATTATGTGGGAGTGCAGTATTATATTTTTTTTTAAATTATTATAAATTAAGAAAGAAGTTATAGTGAAAGAGTATAGCGTGAAGTCAGATGTGTTAATCAGTGCGCGAAAACAAGATATATCTTGGATTCTGCAAATAGAGACCACACCGAGATCCATGCTTAGCGGACTTTGACCGAAAAGACTTTGTTTTGTATTAATTATTGTAAGTTGAACACGTAACGGTAACGCTAGGGTCGTTGGTTGCGATGCTTTCTTTTTTTATTATTATTATAAAATATTTTATCATGAAAAGGTGTATGTATCATTAGTTGGGTTTTTATGGTTTTTAATTATTAAATCAAGACAAATATTTCGCTTTGTAGAAAGTTGCATTTGATGTGTATTTGTGCTGGGGTTTAGTTGTCCTGGTGTAATTTTTATTCTTTTAGAACAACTTGAAAATGGGTTTTTGCGATTCTGAAGCATACCGTTGGAATTTGTTTTGCGGGTTTGTTACAGTTTTAAGACTTGCTTTTTGGGATTCTTTATGCACTTAATTCCTTATTTATACTGTGGTTGTATAGGAAATGTCTTGTGTTTGTACTAGAAGTACGAAATCCGGATTTTACATGAATTATCTGTTTCGTGTGTTTTAAGACCCTTGAAATTTGGGTTTGTTGCGATTCTGAAGCATACCGTTTGGAATTTGTTTTGCCGGGTTTGTTACAGTTTTAAGACTTGCTTTTTGGGATTCTTTATGCAATTAATGCCTTATTTATACTGTGGTTATATAGGAAATGTCTTGTGTTTGTACTAGAAGTACGAAATCGGGACTTCAAGACAAATATTTCGCTTTGTAGAAAGTTGTATTTGATGTGTATTTGTGCTGGGTTTTATTGTCCTGGTGTAATTTTTCTTCTATTAGAACAACCCTTGCAAAAATGGGTTTGTTCCGATTCTAAAGCATACCGTTTGGAATTTATTTTGCCGAGTTTGTTACAATTTTAAGACTTGCTTTTTGGGATTCTTTATGCACTTAATTCCTTATGTATACTGTTTTTATATAGGAAATGTCTTGTGTTTGCACTAGAAGTCCAAAATTGGGACTTCAAGACAAATATTTCGCTTTGTAGAAAGTTGTATTTCATGTGTTTTTAAGACCCTGGAAAAATGGGTTTGTTGCGATTCTAAAGCATGCCGTTTGGAATTTATTTTGCCGGGCAAAATTGGATTCTTTATGCTTTTTAATTTAAACCTTATTTATACTGTAGGTACATAGGAAAAGTCTTGTGTTTGCACTAGACATCTGAAACCGGGATTTTACATGAATTATTAGTTTCATGTGTTTTTAAAACCTCCTGAGTGGTTTTCTCAAAGTTGTCTGTCTGTGTGTGTTTATTGTCATCCTACCTCCCGGCTTATTTATTCTTTAGACTTAAAACTTGGTTAAAAATCAAACTTTAGCTCTAGTTGTGCTATCCTGGAAATATTTTTTTAACGCTATTAACCTGCAATAATGACTCAGCTAAAATTTCAAAAATCGACAAACGCGGAAAAATGATTCGATCAGTTTGAGATTTTGCAAGCATGTAGTCATATATAAGACTAACATATATGATAAGTTTAATTTTATTATTAGAATTAGTTGAATTTGCATCGAATGACTTACTTGTATGAGTTTTTAAAAAAATCTCAAAATAATCTAATTGAGTTGGAATGTTGTAAAAGTATATCTGTTCATGTAATAAATAAGTGTGTCTCGTTTCAATAAGATGTCATATTGTCTACGGACAATATGAAATGATATGTCATGGATGTCTACGGTTTTTTTTAGATCATAGATAAAATTTAAGCTGGATCATTGCTGTCTGGGTGGCTACTAATAAAGCGGATGTCGTTATTGTCTGAGGACGAGCGAAGCGAGTTCGAAGACGCGTTGCAGTGTAAATGTAGGGATTATTATATTCTGAGGATAAGCGTAGCGAATCCGATGAAGGAAAAGTTTCGAGGTGCCCCGTACCCGAATTTTTTTTACGAAGTATTTCTCTTAAAAATCCCATGAGACTGCAGCAAGGCAGTACTTAAAATAGAACTTAAACCGTCGCGTTTGTCTTGAATTGTTCTTTACGCTTTTAAGTCAGCTATCCGTGTGAGGTTATTTTTAAAATAGATCTAAAATGACGAGTGGAAGGCTTAAATTGCCTAGATTAGTTTGAATGTAAGTTTGACAGTGAGCGTAGATTTAGTTTGATAAAGAGTAACGTACTCAAGTTGAATATATGTAATATTATGAACGTTAAGTTTGTCAATTATCGGCTCGGAAAATGAATAATTGACAAACTAATAGGACACTAATTTGCTTGTAATTGACACGACTTAATGTGTGTTGGAATATTTTTTTAAACTTTTTTTGTTTTCTAGTTAACTATTGATATAGGTAGTTGTTACAACTGTAGTGGCTCTATATAATGTATAAATTATAAAGTGGAGGGTCTTTATTGAAGATGAAGAAGAAGGGGGACCGGGGGGGACTCTGTCCTTCACACGTGTTGCGTACGACGAAGCTTCTCGCGTCGTTTCAAGGGGGAAAAGCTATAAGCACCGACTTCCTTGTGCTCTTTATTCCTCCTCTACCCACAAGCTTTTAAACTCTATTTAAACTCTTGACAAAGAGTTTCTATTTGGCGAGACTCTCGTTCGACCTTTATGTTCCAGGAGAGTTTAAGACTAGATTTGTAACTTCCTTGGTCCAATTGAAGTCATCAGCATACATAATACTAGATGGGGGGGTTTTCAGGCATAATTGAACCTACTAACTTTTTGTGAACTGCGTTATTTGATGAGTCGTTTATAGAAAGCTTATATCAATTGAGCACAAGGAATACATCAAAAAGTAGGCAATTATTATTGATCCGAGCTACTAAGATCTAACTAGATTTGCCATTTCCTTTAATATCCAATTCGACACAAAGACCTTTTCTATTAAAGCCAACTCGTCGGCGTACACGTACATTATTACTCTCTACATTTGTGAACTGTGGTTTATATTATTTATACGCTTCGCTTTAGGCTCTTTTCTGAAAAGTGGCTAAAATGCTCTTAAAAGATTTTACATAAAAGGTTAAATGTTTTTTTCGAAAATTGAAGGCATTTCTTATGGATGTCTATACGTTTTAGTTCAGTTTATGAACAAATGTTCAATAGTAAAGTACGCTTATAAAACAGGTTGCTTGCTGTATTATTGGCCTTATTTTCAAAAAACTAATGAGATAAACAACACTTTTCTTATAGGGATTTAATTGTTGGCTTAACTAAGTTGAAACAGTGCTATTTTGTGAGAAAATAAAAATCAAATGGTCCCTTAAATTGATCTTACTTAGCTTAAAATGGGACACATATAGATTTTTGTTAATTCTAATCTCTTTCTTGGGTAAAGTTGTCTTAAGTTTACTTAGATTTTTTCAAACTTAAAATTAGTTCGTAGTTTGTGTTAAGTTAAAAGTTATCTTTATTAAAAGAAATTCTTTTTTTTCAAAACGAGTATGGAAATAGTTGGTTAGTCCCACTTAGTTTTCTTTTAAAGTATTTCCTTTCACAGTGTTCTGTTTCTTTTTCTCATCTCGTACCCATCTACTTATCTTTCTCATTCTCTCTCACTGAGGGGACCTTTAAGTCGTTTCTAACTTACAATATAGAACCCGACTAATGCGATCTCTACCGGTTTTTCTTTTAACTAACGATGTTCTTGTCTCGTATAATTCCTCCCCACATTGCATCTATGTATGTCAATAGTTAAATTCTAACTCGACAAATTCATTTAAAAAAAAAAAATTAATAAGTTTAAATATCTTTCACTCTATATCACATTTGTATTTACGTTTATGAATTTTATTTGGCGACACACTATACGTTGATGATGTCGTGATAATTTTCAGTAGTTTTTTTTTAAAGTAGTATTATTATAACTTCAATTCTTTGATGTCTATCCCTCCCTCTCCTCTTCTATTTGGTTTTTTAGTTATAGGCTTCTTGACTTCTACAGTCCGAAAGTTCGTCCAATGAAATTCAAACGAAGACATGTATGTCAATTATTACCTTAAAATCTAACCAATAGAGGAAAAATTAAATAATGATTTAAGTTGCAATTGGCACAACTGTTTTCATCATGTATGTTTTAAAAACTTAACGAATTATATTCTTTTGAAGTGAACTATAAACATCTGTTAATATCTCAATTTTTAATTGAAATAAACTAGCAATAATAGACTTAACACGACTTTGAGTCTTGATACAGATCACAATTCCGGCAGCTATTTTAGAACTTTCTTCCCCCTCTACCCTCGAAGTTTTTTATTTTTATATTTCATTTTCTTCTTAGTATACTTGATCTATTTCGAGGGTTTTGAAATTTTCTATCTGTTAGTCTTTTTGTTTTTTTTTTCTTCAGCTCTACCCTACTTTTAAATATTATTACAAGTTTTTGATTTAGTGTTGGTATGAAATAATGAATTTATGGTGGCAAGAATGGGTTTGAATGAATTTAAAAATTATTAATTTTATCGCCTTTTGGTCAAAATGTTTACACAAATTTTGCATTTAAGTTGATACAGATATGCTCAAAATTTCATACACAAATATCTGAAAAACTAGGAGGTTTAAACTAAAAGTTGGGAAGGATTTATGTATTGTTAGTGTAAAAATGCAATGTGGGTAATGTATTCAAGTGTAGGTATTCATTTATCTTTATATAAATAAACAAATCCTATGTTGACTTCATATGCGTAAATTCTCTAAACCCTGAACGATGTCAATTTTCAATAAACGTCACGCATTTAAAGCATGTTCCCATTGTTAATTTCGTAATCGCGGAACTCTCCTCTGTATCGAAACACTCGAATTTAAGTGTCACCTTGACAGGGTGCCACTTAAGTGCCGTGCACTCGTGTCACATTTTTAATCCGTTTTCAATTGATCAGTAATGAGTGCTTTTATTTTGACCTGAAAATGTTGGATTTTAATGACTTGCAATTTTTATAAGAGGAAAAATCATTGGTGTGAAAAAAGCTATCTATTCGCGATTCAAAGAGATAGTTGTAAGGTTGACAATACCAATGGCGGGAAAACGAACGGGTGACCAATTTTTTTTATCATAGGATTAGCATGGATGCCGAAAAAAATTCTTCTTTTATTTTTTATGGTTAGTTAATTTGTGATAAATGAGGTAAATATTAATAGAACGCCCATCGGTGCTAAACAAATTGCCAATATTTCATAGATAAATACTTCGATTATGCCAGGATTTTAAATATAGAATCAGACTCTTATCACTTCAGACTTGGATTTGTCCAATTTAATCCAGAAATAATAAAACCTAAACGGTTAATTTAAACAAACATTTTACAAAAAAGAGTGAATTTAGTGAGTAAATAAAATTGGTTTACAACTAATAAATTAAAACACCATTATGGTGGCAATAAGCTTGTTTTCAGTTAATTTAAATACCTGTTACAACTATTTTAAACAATTTAATGCATAAAAAGGTAATTTTGTGAGTTTGTGCAAACTAAAATTATTCAAAAGTAACATTAATTAACAATAAATAAAATAAAACACTATATTGTGATTTTCACCTTCTTATCACTCAATTTAAATACTCGTGACAATCCGTTAAACCCCTATTTTTCAATGAAATAGTGATTCTACTGACTTCATAATTAAATCAAAGCACTTTAGGAAAACATTTAAAGAAATAATCGTCACAATTAAGAAAAACCAAAAAACCCTTATAAGGACTTTAACAACCATCACCCTTCCGTTATCAATTTCTTATTAGCGACGGTGGCGCTGCTACGGACTTAGAATCGCGAATTGCTGTCACTAACTGATCTGGAAGTGTTGGTTTGTGTATGTTTCAACATGGATTTAACTCGTAAACATTTCACTGCTCCTAGTGCTTTATGAATTCGAACAGAACTTGGTAGGCCTACTACGTAGGTGACGAAGAATAAGTTAGTGACGAAAGCCCTTAAATTAGTGGACTTGCTAAGGCTTTAACAAGTAGTCCAGAAATCTCTAAGGGGTTTAACGTGTTGCTATAATCTACTGAAGAGACTGAAACTAGGGAACCATCGTATCAACATCTTATATCATACTAAAAGTTCACACCTTTTTGTCACTCTACGAGTATTTTGTACTCAATGCGAATTTATCGCAAGGCAATTTTTAGACGCTTTTTTCTTAAACGAAAACGCATTCACATGGGCAATGAAATCAAGATCCTAAACATTGATCTTATTTTGTCAAACGTTTTGAATTTTGTCGAATTCTCATCATAAATATGACGCTTATGTTTTTCCTAAAGTTGCAATGAGCGAAATGCATTCCTCCTTCCATTTGATCCTAATCCTTTAATCAATGCCAGCGGCCAGATCAAATGTTAATTACTGAAATTTAACTAGTAAAATTTGTTAATGTATTTGAAAATGATTTTTCACTACCTTTATGTTTTTTTTTAAAATTTAATTCAAACTTTAAAAAAAAATTAAAAAATTAAGAAGAGTAATCAAACTCACGTAATGTTCTCGAAGAAACTTCATTTTTTTGTAAATTTTAAAAAAATTATAAAGTTTGGTTAAGAAATATTATATTTTCTACACTCATTCATAAATCCCACTTGATATGGTATTCATATTCTTGAATACTCTTAATTTAATTTTTTTACACTTATAATTAAAATATTTAAAATTTTATTTTCTATATAATTTTATAAATTGTAAAAATTAAAATTTATTTTATTTTAATTATTATAAAATTAAAATTTATCTGTCTGCTGGTATGACATTGCATGTTTTTTTATGTATTAATTATATAAATTACATAAAAATACATAAATTTTAACTAATAATTTATTAACCATAAATAAATTAATCTAAAATAAAAAAAACTAAACCAACAAATCAGTACACTTAACAAATACATATTTCTGATTTATTTATTTCATTTTTTTTCTTTCACACACTTCTTTATTTATTTACTCTGTTTTCTATTATTATTACTCTATTTATCTTTTTACTTTTCTATTATGATTTCATTTATTATGTAATTTCTTTTTACTACACAATTTTTATTTACCACGTGTATTAATACAATATTATTTATTTTATGTTAATATATATTATATGGATTGTATATCATGATTACGTATCTCTTCAAGTGTCTGTTATCTTTTCTACATATTTTTTAACTAGTTTGTATTAAGCATTGTTATGTATCTATTTTTATTCTTTATAATTATTAAAAATGTTGTATCTATCTGTTTACTTTATTTTCTTTATTTTATTTTTTTAATTATTTTGCTTTTTTAGTATTTTATGTATTTCTTTTTTTGTGATAATTATCTTTATTTATTTATTCTTATATCATTTACTTATTACTGGTTATTTTATTTATAATATGTTATACAAATGTTAAAAATATGTCTATTATTATTATAATTATGGCCCTATTTTCTTTTATGATGATATTTATTTATAGTTATTGTTTATATTTTAACTATTAACATGTTATTAAAAAAATAAAAACTATTTAAATTAAAAAAAAAAAAGACTTGATCAAATACAAAATGTTAAAATAAAAATTAATGAATAATAAATAAATTATTTCCTTATAATTAAATATAAAAACATTAATAAAAAAATGTAAAGAAATAAAATAATAATATCGTCTTTTATTAAAAGCATCAATAAGATAAAGGAAAAGTTTAAGTGATAAATACACAACTAATAAATCATTAAATTCTAAAATGTTAAAAAAATATATTTTTAGTGTTATCAACAACATTTTTATTGATATCCTGTTTTTTTTTTTAAACTATTTACTCCTTAATTTTATTAATTATCTTAGTTTGTGTGTCTCCCCTCTTACTAAAAGTTATTTAAGTTCAAAAGGTCTTTGAAACAGATTGATAACGGACACACACACTTGAAAATTGTTACAATCTTTTAGTCTTATCAAAAATCCAACAAGTATCCTCTTATCTCCTCTATTTATCTTTTATACTCAAATTTCTCATGTGTTAACTTCATTAATATAACTCTGTCTAACATATTCTTTTCAGTAAATTAATTATTTTTATTTTCATTCATCCTATTTATATATAAATATATATTTTTGTGTTTCTTTGTATTATTTTTATCTATGTAAATAGGATTTTTTTTAGTGTAAATGCTATTCAATAATGTGCTAATATTGAATTATTAAGCGCAACGTTATAAATGTGCTAATATTGAATTAATAAGAGCAACGTTATACGCGCAACATTATAAGCGCAACGTTATAAATGTGCTAATATTGAATTAATAAGAGCAACGTTATAAGCGCAAAATTATAAAGCGCAACGTTATAAATTGCTAATATTGAATTAATAAGAGCAACGTTAATAAGCGCAACGTTATAATGTGCTAATATGAATTAATAAGAGCAACGTTATAAGCGCAAAATTATAAGCGCAACGTTATAAATGTGCTAATATTGAATTAATAAGAGCAACGTTATAAGCGCAACGTTATAAATGTGCTAATATTGAATTAATAAGAGCAACGTTATAAGCGCGCGCAACGTTTATAAGTGCTAATATTGAATTAATAAAGCAACGTTATAAGCGCAACGTTATAAATGTGCTAATATTGAATTAATAAGAGCAACCTGCGCGCAACGTTATAAAATTAATAACGTTATAAGCGCAAATTATAGCGCAACGTTATAAATGTGCTAATATTGAATTAATAAGAGCAACATAAGCGCAAACGTTATAAATTGTGCTAATATTGAATTAATAAGAGCAACGTTATAAGGTTATAAGCGCAACGTTATAAATGTGCTAATATTGAATTAATAAGAGCAACGTTATAAGCGCAACGTTATAAATGTGCGCAACAAGCGCAATAAAATGTGCAATATTGTTAATAAGCGCAACGTATAAATGTGCTGATATTGAATTAATGTATAAGCGCAACGTTATAAATGTGCTTAATAGAGCAACGTTATAAGCGCAACGTTATAAATGTGCTAATATTGAATTAATAAGAGCAACGTTATAAGCGCAACGTTATAAATGTGCTAATATTGAATTAATAAGCGCATCGTTATAAATGTGCTGATATTGAATCAATAAGCGCAACGTTAAATTGTTCTTGTACGTAGATAATTTGAAATTTTCATATTACTAATTACAAAATGCAAAAATATAGTTCATCAAATATTACATAAATACTTCTTGATTAAATATTATAACATTTTATCAATTTTTAATGCAATTAAAATATGAGAAAACTCTGATATAGGTTTTTATCTCTGTAACTTTTTGTAAGTAAAACGAAATATTATCGAATAAATGTATCCGAATCGTCGAAGGAAATCCTTGACTTAAGCGGTACAAAGTTTATCAATCGTTTATTGATGAAATCGTTCGATGTTTTTTTATCATTTAAAACATAAATTTTAAATACATAGTTTATTTTCGTTTTCTCTTAGTCTCTAATGTTATTCTTTAGATGATATTTCATTTCCTGTAAAAACATCAAGTACTGTTCAATAAGTACTTGTTAAATTGAAGATTTAGGTCTTCCGGTGGTGACCGCGTCAATGTAGATGAAGAATCCGACGTTTTGCTTCCACTGTGGGAGGCATCTTCAGGGATGTAGGACATCATGGATAGAAACACAATGCTCTACAAAACTGAACTGAACTGTTCAGTTTTGTAGAGCATTGTGTTTCTATCCATGATGTCCTACATCCCTGAAGATGCCTCCCACAGTGGAAGCGAAACGTCGGATTCTTCATCTACATTGACGCGGTCACCACCGGAAGACCTTCATCTTCATGACAATAACCGCGGAAGACTACGTAGTTTATTACTTGTTAAATATATTTCCATAATAAAATGAATCATAAATAACTTAAAATAAATAAATGAAAAATTTTCAAATTGACATTAAATTTGAGTAAACATCGATTTTACTTATTTTTATTATATAAATTACTACTTATATACTTTTTATTTATTATTACTTAATTCTTCTTTTTTATTTATTTTTTTCATTTACTATCATATTTATTTATTATTAATACACATTTTATTGTTTTTTTTTATTTTATGTATCGTATCTATTCTATTTACTATTCATTATATAAACTGCACATCACTTATATATAACTGAACATAAAACAATATTGCTTGCCTGGAAGGACAGAGTTGGGGATAAATTCTTCTTGTTTCTTTAATTTTTTCCTTCGCTTCTTTCTAATCGTCTTTTCCTTGACTAACCATGTATTATAAACAAACAAACAAACAAAGTATTTTTTTTAAGGAATTCGTTTAACGTCTCTTTAAAAAGTAGTTATACAGAGTGAACAGTACAAGAAATAAATACGTCAAGATATTTGTTGATTCTTTTTTACTGTAAACTACTTATATTTCCTCGTTTTGATGTTAATTTAAGTATTTCATGTGTTTTCTTTATTAAAAATGAACTAGATAAAATTCTTCATTCTTTGATGGTATTTGAACCTATTAACTTCTAGTTGCCGATCAGATTTCCCTTCCGACTCGCTATGCCTTGTGTTCGCTTGCCATTTGTTCAAAAAAAAGTATTATCATTACTGTAAAAAAATACTCATACATTAGTTTGGCGCCCAACGTGGGATCATAGAGTTTATTTAGCGTTTAGTTATTGGAACATTATAGTTTGGCGCCCAACGTGGGGGTCTTAGAGTTTATTTAGGGCCAGTTATTGGAACCTTATAGTTTGGCGCCCAACGTGGGGGTCTTAGAGTTTATTTAGCGCCAGTTATTGGAACCTTATAGTTTGGCGCTCAACGTGGGATCATAGAGTTTATTTAGCGTTTAGTTATTGGAACATTATAGTTTGGCGCCCAACGTGGGGGTCCTAGAGTTTATTTAGCGCCAGTTATTGGAACCTTATAGTTTCGCTATGTCGCAAAACATGGCGAACTTATAACTTACTTTAGTAGCCATCAAAAAATTAAAATTTTATTTTCGTTAGTTAAAGTTATGGCTACTTTTTCATAAATCGTCGTATGGCAATCATCTTCAATATTTTCAGTCTGAAAATATAAACTTTATTTTAGCTTTCCATTTAGAGAAATTTGTCATAATCTGACTTTAAATTTTAAAATTAAATGTAATACCAGATGATTTTTTCCGCATTATTTAATTTATTAACGTAATGTATCAACATAACTCAACACATTATTATAACTACACAACATCATGGGGAATCTGCCTTTCCGCCTCTATATGCATGTTTTTTACGCCTGCTTTTATCTTTTAATTTTTTTTTGGTGATTTTCAAATAAAGTATCCAATTCAGCAAAAGTTAGAAAATAAGTCTACTTTTGCTCTACTTTTGTTTGTAAATTTTTTATACTGTCTGTACATTCCGCTGTTTTTTTTTATTATAAGTATTATACATAATATTAATTGCAACTATAATTAATTTTTGGTACCAGACCTGTGCAATAAACAATGGTTGATATGGTTCATTAAAACAATTTTGTACATTTTTTTGTATTATTTTTTAAGGCTCCGACATTTTTTTTCCGCGTTATATGTTCCAGGGTATATTTTTTTTCAATGTGTATTTTAAATTTATTTATTTATAGTATATAAAAGTGGTTTTATAATTTATTTTGCTGTTTAGTTAATTCGCATCGAGACGTTGAACGTGGATCCCATGTTTCGTATTTTACTGCAATAATTTAATATTTGTATGAATGTATTGTTATTTAAAAGTTGTTAAATTGAATTCTATTTGTTTAACCTTTGACAAAGGTAAGTTGTCTGCTAAACATTTTTTGCCTTAAATGAATTTTTTAAGTATTTTTTATCATTAGTTTATAATCTTCTTAGTCTATTATCACATATTTTTATTTTATTTTTATTATTGTATCTATTTGTTTTTTTTTTGTTTACGTTCGGGAAAGCGCAGTTGAATTTATTATATCAGTTGTTCAATTAAAAAGAGAATTATGCACCGCTTTTTTTTTGGAACACCGTTTAAGCAAGTCATAAGAGTTGGTTGAAGTTCTTTTTGGTACAGTTTTAGGATAAATTATACACGAAATGATATCATTTTAAATTTCTACCATTGGTCCTTAAGGCGATCCTGCAAAGAGGGGGGGGGGGGTAAAAATCACTTAAATGGAAATATCTCCGGTTCTCGGCAAAATATCAAAATTCTAAGACGGTACTTCACTTCTAATTTTTATTCTGCACATTTTAAGACTCATTTCAACCTTCTGGAGCAAACAACAGTGGCGCAATTTGAGAACTACTTTAAAAATTGGAGTTCTCAAATTGAACCACTGTTTTTTTGTCTTCCAGAAGGTTGAAATGAGTCTTAAAATGTGCAGAATAAAAATTAGAAGTGAAGTACCGTCTTAGAATTTTGATATTTTGCTTAGAACTAGAGATATTTCCGTTTAATTGATTTTTACCCCCACTCTTTGCGGGATCCCCTTACAGTCGGATTTCTGACTGGATTTTGCTGTTTCGATTTTTTTTAAATGAATATGCCTAATAACAATTTAACGAGTTGTGAAAATTTTAATCAAATAAAAGTAAATTTTGTTTTTCCACAATCATATAAATAAAGTTATTCTTATAAGAGAATTATTCCTATAATAGAGTTATTCTTATAAGAGAATTATTCCTATAATAGCGTTATTCTTATAAGAGAATTATTCCTATAATAGAGTTATTCTTATAAGAGAATTATTCCTATAATAGAGTTATTCTTATAAGAGATTATTCCTAATAGAGTTATTCTTATAAGAGAATTATTCCTATAATAGATATAAGTTCCTATAATAGAGTTATTCTTATAAGAAAATTATTCCTGTAATAGATTCTTATTAAGAGAATTATACAATAGAGTTATTCTTATAAGAGAATTATTCCTATAATAGAGTTATTCTTATAAGAGAATTATTCCTATAATAGAGTTATTCTTATAAGAGAATTATTCCTATAATAGAGTTTTCTTATAAGAGAATTGTTCCTATAATGGAGTTATTTTATAAGAGAATTATTCCTATAATAGAGTTATTCTTATAAGAGAATTGTTCCTATAATGGAGTTATTATTATAAGAGAATTATTCCTATAATAGAGTTATTCTTATAAGAGAATTATTGGCATAATAGATTTATTGCCATAATAGTTCCACTTATGAGGCCTTGGCCCTTAATAAAATATAATAATTGAAATATAATACGTCATTAAACTTTTATCTTTGAACCTCACCGACCTTTGAGTCAAAGGTCGGTATCATTGGCCTTTGAGTCAAGTGGAAGCGTCCCTCCGCGAAAAAAGTTGCTCCCTCTGACAAAATTCCCTCTGACGAAAAATGTCGCCTTCTCTGACAAAAAATGTCGCCCCTTCTGACGAAAAATGTCGCCCCCTCTGACGAAAAATGTCGCCCCCTCGACGAAAAATGTCGCCCCCTCTGAAAAATGTCGCCCCTCTGAAAACTGACGAAAAAATGTCGCCCCCTCTGACGAAAAATGACGAAAAATGTCGCCCCTCTGACGAAAAATGTCGCCCCCTCTGACGAAAAAGTCGCCCCCTCTTGACGAAAAATGTCGCCCCCTCTGACGAAAAATGTCGCCCCCTCTGACGAAAAATGTCGCCCCCTCTGACGAAAAATGTCGCCCCCTCTGACGAAAAATGTCGCCCCCTCTGACGAAAAATGTCGCCCCTCTGACGAAAAATGTCGCCCCCTCTGACGAAAAATGTCGCCCCTCCGGCGAAAAAATGTCGCCCCTCTGACGAAAAATGTCGCCCCCTCTGACGAAAAATGTCGCCCCCTCTGACGAAAAATGTCGCCCCCTCTGACGAAAAATGTCGCCCCCTCTGACGAAAAATGTCGCCCCCTCTTGACGAAAAATGTCGCCCCCTCTGACGAAAAATGTCGCCCCTCTGACGAAAATGTCGCCCCTCTGACGAAAAACTGACGAAAATGTCGCCCCCTCTGACGAAAAATGACGAAAAATGTCTCGCCCCTGCTGACGAAAAATGTCGTCTGACGAAAAATGTCGCCCCTCTGACGAAAAATGTCGCCCCTCTGACGAAAAATGTCGCCCCCTCTGACGAAAAACGAAAAATTCGCCCCCTTCTGACGAAAATGTCGCCCCCTCTGACGAAAAATGTCGCTTCTGACGAAAAAATGTCGCCCCTGTGACGTCGAAAAATGTCGCCTCCGAAAATGTCCCCTGCTGACGAAAAATGTCGCCTCTTCTGACGAAGTAATAGTTTTCAGTTTTCATTTCCTTTAAGTAGTGATAAACATCGCCTCTCTGAGATTGGTTTTGCCCATCCAACAATAGTTGGGGTTAAGGATGGGCGTCCTAAGCTGGTCGGCTCGACCGACCAGCTTAGAGACTTGGCTGATTTTTCTGGCCACGTATTAGCAGACCTTTTACTGGTCTATCAGTGTTTCTATGAGTTTTGGTGACTTGTCTCAAAGAAATTAATAATAATTAATGAGTTCGAAAGCTAAATATTGTTATTATTAGCCGACCATATAACAATAATATGCTTCTGGCAAGACGAAAATCTATTTTTAATTGATTAAATTATTTATTTATATGATTATTTATTTTTAATTAGTTACTTTTTTTCACATAAAAAAACAAGTGCAAAAAGTTTAATGTGAAATTTCGGCTTGAAACCGCGGCATATGTTAGAATTATCTTCTTTTATTTTGAATTATAATTTTTCAATACATTTTATAATGAAGAATTATTCTTTAATGTATAAACAAAAAGTTGTTAGAATTGGTGAATTGGTGAAATAAAACAGAGTACCCCACTAATGATATATATTTGACATAGCCAGCTTTCAATCTTAACAGATCATCATCAGTGCCGGCGAGCAGCGAAGAAGACTTAACTGACTAAGCTGACTTAGTCAGTTACAAACCTCTAGACAAAACTGTTATCGCTGTCTCCTGACTCTTTTCTTCACTGCTCGCCGGCACTGATGATGATCTGTTAAGATTGAAAGCTAGCTATGTCAAATATATATCATTAGTGGAGAGACTCTGTTTTATTTCATTACTTGAAACTCCACAACTCATTTTTCCTTATTGTTAGAATTGGTTTTTAAAATTATTTAACTTCTGAAACTCACTTTTGCTTAGAAGGGAACCATTTGCCAAAGGGCCTCGTCCATACTTTCCAAACATCATCAAGCTGTAACACATTTGTAATTTTGGTACGTATGATCCACATATTTTAAAAAACATTTTTCTTTCTGTAGTTCTTATATGAATATTAATAAATTTTAGTTAGAATTTAGTCTTTATTTGAGGTTAAGGGTTTTTTTTAAAAAAAAAAAAATGCGTTAGGTATTTTTGATCATTCTATTTGTTGTTAAAGCACTCTAAATTGAATTTTAGTATCCTTTCAATAATATTAGGGATCAGTTATCATGTAATCTCACTCGATTGACTAAACAAATACGCTGTAAGAACCTTGAAGTTAGTTGACCGTATTTTATACGTATCCAATACGATCGCCAGTTAAATACGCTTTGAGTACGTAGTAATTTACAATTTTTTGTAACCTAACGTACACACAGCGTATTTAACAGGCGATCGTATTGCATACGTATCCAATACGATCGCCAGTTAAATACGCTTTGAGTACGTAGTAATTTACAATTTTTTGTAACCTAACGTACACACAGCGTATTTAACAGGCGATCGTATTGCATACGTATCCAATACGATCGCCAGTTAAATACGCTTTGAGTACGTAGGTAATTTACAATTTTTTGTAACCTAACGTACACACAGCGTATTTAACAGGCGATCGTATTCCATACGCATTAAATATGATAAGGTTCTTGCACCGTTTGACTGATCCCGCAAAAACATCGCGTCTTTTATAGTGAAAGTTCACCTTTGGTTATAAGGAAGTTTAAAACAAAAAATATATTTAATTAAATTGTGATTTTTTTTTGCATTATAATGAAGTTACACTAAAAAAATAATATTCCTTATGTTATTTGATCAAAAACGGAAATATTGAAGTGAAATAAAAGTTCGACGAGAAGGTTATCCGTTAAATACGATCGTCTCTAAAGGTACATACAGTCTATCAGGGGATCCATTTAGATTCCATCTCCCTAGTTCTGGCGTATGCGATCCGATCCCCTCCGCATGGTTCATACAGCTAATATTGCCGTATTGAGATATCGTACTGTATACGATCCGCGGATGTAGAAGTGTGTGTGAACGTACTAATTCTTAAGACAAGGATTTTTGTTCAGCCTTCATTCATCTCGAATTTGCAAAAATGACACATCTAAGGATTTTATCTCTATAGGAATTAATTATTGATTCGGATACTACTTTTAGTTGAGAGTGTTTTTCTTATTTACTTCTTCCAATAATTTGATGTAGAACTTGTAGTGTTTTGTATCTCTTATACTCGAAAATACACTTTTTATTTTGATAAACTTTTTTTTGTTTTAGTTACATTGTTTTTTTATTTTATATTTTTCCTCCATTGTGTTTTGAAAGCTGTGCTCATTTTAGTTTTTGATCTTGCTAGCAAGTTCTGTTCTTGGAAAGGTTCTTCTTTTCTAGTTTAATCCATAATATGATAAAAAATGCCATAATCTCTTAAGATGTAGAATAAGCTTATAAATAAAAAGAGTTCGTATTTCCACAGTTGAGTTATTATTGGAAAACAAAGCTAGCTTTAAACATCGTCAATGCTCGTTTAGGCACTGATGATAACCGTTCAGATTCAGCTTTCAATCTAAACGATCATCATCAGTGCCTAGAACCCAAGGGGCACTGATGATGTAGAATAAAGCTTATAAGGTGGTATTCCCGCAATTACTGGAAAATAAAGGGACCCTTAATAGTAGTATATATATATATATAATATATATATATTATATTATATATATATATATATATATTATATATATATATATATAATATATATATATATATATATATATATATATATATATATATATATATATATATATATATATATATACGTGGTGTGTGTGTGTGTGTTTCGATATATGTCTGGCAATTATGTTGTTTCTAGTTTAAGCTATAGAAACTTATAGTAAGTTCTCTTCTGTGGATTTGACGCAAAATGTTTCTAAGCAAATGAAGCTGCTTAGCAAATGATGCTAAGAGCTCACATTCCGAAAATAAAACTTGGTTAACAAAAACATTCGATTATTTATTTAATAAACAAAGTAAAGTATGAACCATGTAAGAACAAGGAGGGTAATATTTACTTTGTTTAAACGCGGTATTTGGCAGGGTTCAACCTCGTAGCCCTCAACCTCCGCACACGGAAATTGTCGTGTGAACGGGATTGAACTCGGAGTTTAACCCTGAAACTCATATTTGATGGTGAAAAATACCGTATGAACAGTTAGTATTATAATTTTGTAGTAAACTACTTGCGCCCACAACATGGACATTTTAGGAACTTCGGTAGCTGTAAAAACAGTAAAAAAAATCTTTTACACTGTCGCCGACAGTAAAAACTACGAAACTGTCGTAGACGGTAAAAAACAGGTACTTATTTACTCGGTTCCCAACATGAAGTTGGGACCCAAGTAAATATGGCGATATAGGGCAATTATTCACTAGGGTACCGACAATGTATTAACTAAATTATATAAAAGAAATTATTTAACATTCTTAATAGGGGGTGTTAAAAAGAAAAGATAATTAAGTAAATAAGATAATATAGTGCGCAAGTACCCTTGGTTCCCAACATAAAATGGGGACCCAAGTAAATAAGTGCCAGGAAAATTACAAAATATTTTTGTTCTCTTAGCAAAAAATTTGTAATTTCTTAAAGTCTTAACTCCATTACAAATCGAAACTGAGGGATTTTAATGGAGTTTAGACAGACCTCCCACTCGATTTTTTTTTAAGATAAATTGAGGTTGGGAACCAAGTAAATAAGTGCCAAAAAACACATTTCACTTACTTTTTTGAGGATGTAAAGTGCCTACTTTACAGCCAAATTATTGCGCCGTTTTTCTCTTACACTTCTCTCTATTACGCAATTAACTTTTTTTCCTTGAAGAAAACAAATTTTTTTTGAACAAGATCTAGATGAACTAAGCTTTTAATATCTTTAGTTGATAAAAAGGCGAGGAATTGATAAACTTTGTTTAAAGAGGTTATCATTCCGAAGAGCTGTTATCTCTCCGGGTTTTGACTTTATTCTCATCATGTTGTTTTTTTAAGGCTGAAATTTTCAAGAAAAATTATGTACTGATTGGGGGTACGTAATACTCGTTATCAGTTAGTCAAATAAGATGATCAACTTGTTTCAGTGATAACTTCGTATCATTTATTCTATAAGGAATAATCATTAATTTAAAAAAAAAACTACAGAAGATTAAAATATTTTTGAAAAATCGATTTGACATGGACTATAGACATAGAGATCATTCAAAACGCTAGAGGAGTTCATCGTATAATAATAAATAAAAGAATCTCTCCAATAAAAGAATGCCCCCTCTAGTATATATCTCTATGTCCAAAAAGATGTTTCAGGCCATAGAGATATATACTAGAGGGGACATGGCCTATATCAATGTAACATCTTTTTAGGGCTCTCAGGGGCCCTAAAAAGATAATAATAGGGCCTCTCTAGTAATAATATCTCTATGTTTCAGGTCACTTAATGTATTTAGATAGGCTATGCCCCCTCTTGTAAAACATCTCTATGTCTAATGATAAATAAAAGAGTCTCTCCACTTAATTACTTTATTAAAAAACAAAGCCGGCTTTCAACCCCAAAAAGGTCATCATCAGTGCCTAACAAACAAACTCTTTTGTTTTGAGATATATACTAGAGGGGGCATAGCATATATCAATACATTAAGAGGCCTGAAACATCTCTTTAGGGCTCTAGAGGCTCTTTGTAACCTCATCCAAGAGTGAGTTAAGGTTATAATAAATCAAATGTTTTCATCTCCCCGCACATTGTTTGTGTTTTGATTTGTATTTTAAACCTTCTACTATAAGTTATTGTGATTTTGTACTGATTGCTTCATTTTATTCCTAAGCGAGGTGGTCAGGTTGCTTTTTCGATGTTTTAAAATTTAACCTATAAGGCCCCTTTTGTAATATATCTCTATGTTTTTGGGGCTATCCTGGGCTCTGAATAACCTTAGTGAAACCTCCTCTAGTAGTCAGATAAGGTTATAATAAATCAATTGTCGTCTTCTTTCTACACATTGTTCGTGTTTTATATTTTAAACTTTCTACTACATAAATTATTGTAATTTTGTAAACTAATTAATTAATTAAATTAATGAATTAATTAATAAATAAATAAATTAATTGCACACTAATCAGAACAAAGTATTTACAAGACACTTTTTTCTATGCTCCACACAACTTCAAGAATTGATTATTGTGGTGGTAACTAAAAAAATTAAAACTCTTGCTTTGAGCTCTTAACATTTCCATTGTAACTTGAAGAGGTTTTGATCATTTTATATTCATACCTTACGGTTTAACAAATTCACCTACTGCATTTCACGGACCTCGCTTGATATGGATAATGTTTGTTTCTTGCCATTTAAGGGGGATTGTTTGACATTTTGTTGAGCTAATTATTTAGAACTCAAATTATGACTAATATTTTTACTTTTCCTCATTTATGCCGTAGGTATTTGGGGAAAATATTTTGTGTCCTAGTGTATGTATATAGGAAATAACCCTAGGGCTATCACCTGAATTATCAGGTGCTTTTAAGACTTCCTAAGTGGTTTTCATAAAGATGTCTGTTTGAAAGTGTGTGAGTCTGTTATCATTGTATCTCCTAGTGTATATGTGCTAGAGGCTTGGAACTTAGTACAAAAATCAATATTTTTTCCAGTTTTGCTATCCATAAATTTTTTTGATGTCATTAACTCGCAATTATGACTCAGCAAAAATTAAAAAAAATCGATTTGATTAAAATCCATGTTGTTAATTATCAGCATTAGTTCAATTTTTATCAGATGACTTGTATACATTTTTTTTTAAATTGTAGAATATTTCAAAATAGTCCAATTGAGTTGAAATTTGGTTCAAGTATATCTCTTTATGTGATAAATAAGTACGCAAAGTTTTGTTTCAATACGGCAAGTGGTGTATTGTTGGTTTTTGTTGGATTATTAATGTTAAACAGCATTAAGCAAGGTCAGTGCCTGGATGGGTGAACGCGGGGAATATAACAAATGTATTTACTGTCTGACGACAAGCGAACAAGATCGAAGACATGATGCAGTACATTTGGCAATTTTAATATTCTGAGTGCGAGCAAAGCGAGTCAAAATTTGATATAGTGAGGAAAAGTTCCGATGCTTTCCGTACCCCATATTTTAATTCGGTTTAAATTGGAAAGGCAGTTTTTCCAACTTACAATCTCAAATAATAAAACCAAAAACCTGCAAAGAAATTTACAGTAAAAATGATTTCGATATTATTAATGAAACCAAAATGTGTTGATGTTATTTATCCAATCATACACTTACAGTCTATCGTTTAGTTTAAAAATCTTGACAGGTCAGTTTAGACACCACTGATTCTTAAGAGAAAAAAATCCCTGCTAGAAGGGAGCGGGAAAAAAATATATAAACAAATCAGGTTATTTTACCCATATTTTCTTGGCGATGTTTTTTTACATTTCTTTTGTGTAGTTTTCTTTTAAAATATCATTCATAAGATTAATTTGAAAGTAGTTTTCAAAGCAATGTAATCAAAAGAACGATCGAAGAAATTTTTTCGGCAATCGAAGAACGATTGCCGGGAAGAAGGTTTTTTCCCTACAGCGGTTATTGTTGTAGGGATTTTTATCTCTTTTTAAGTGATAGGTTGGCAGCGGCTTCTATGATTGGTCAATCCCCAAAATACTTATGACCCTTGGGGATTTTTAAACTAAACGATAGACTGTAGTTATGTTAGTGAGTCTGTCATTACCTCTTGGAATTAATTCCCCAATGCTCCTACTCTAGGGAATTAGCGGTAACTTATGAACTTCACTTGCCTTTCCGTTGTACCACCAATGGTACACTACACTTTAAGAACTCCTCATCTATACAATTAAGTATTTAAAAAAAATATTAAAATGTGTTAACAAAATTTAAAAAAAAAATAACCAAAATGTCATCACGGATTATATAGACAATGATTTTTTGCTACCTTTCAAAAAATTGTTTTTTTAATTTCAATTTAAATCAATAGGAAGCTCAAATGAGTGTTTTTGTGGTTTTTTGTATGGAATCCTTTCATTTTAAAGTATAATCTTAAAATGTGCACTACCTCATTATTTGTATGCTTATTACAATTTAACAAGACAGGTTAATCGGTTTTTTAATTCATTCAATCGGGTTTGATTGATTATCATTATAAACTTTGTAATATTCCCTATAATTTTGTCGCTACATTTATAATAAATTTTTTGCATGATATTAATTGATCTATAGATGACAGAAATCAGGAAACCCATCAAAGCATGATCAAAATTTATTACTGTTTTCTTCACCAGAATCTGTTTTTGTAGTATATTTTTTTTACAATTGCATAGCTTCTGAGCTTGAATTCTATTTTACTTGGCAGTGATTACACGTCACATTGCTTATTGTATCATTCACTTTTAATTATGCTTTGTATTTTTTATTTTGATATTTATTTTCTATATTTTATATGTATTGTATATGCTGAGAATGGTCAATTTACGAGAAAAAAAAAACATAAGTTAATGGCTCCTAACTAAGGAAATTTATCAACCTCGTGTTTTTGTTTGCTTAGGGGTATAATAAACAACATAGCTCTGTGATTGGTGGATTTAGAATTTGATGCTAATTGAATGAGGAATTAACTAAACACAGCATTATGTTTTTGATTTTTCACCGAGCAATAAAAAAAATAACTTTGTGATTGGTTTATTCACAATTTTATGCTAAGGACAGAAGAAGTCAACCAATCACAGTTCTGTTTTTGTTTCCTTGGTGAGGAAGCAAAAACGCAACTTTGTGATGGGTTTATTCAAAAGCTTATGCTAAAGACAGAAGAAATCAACCAATCACAGTGCAACCAAAAACATTACTCTCTGTGATTGGTTGTTTTAGAAGTGTATGCTTAAGGCCAGAGAAACTAACCAATCTCAGTGCTGTTCTCCTTTGCTTGATGAGTAAACAAAAACGTAAATTTGTAATTGACTTTGTTATTGGTTTATTTAAAAGTGTATGCTAAAGATAGAAGAAATCAACCAATCACAGTGCGGTTTTTTGTTTGCTTTGTTAGTAGGCAAAAACATAACTCTCTGTGATTGGTCGTTTTAGAAGTGTAGCTAAAAACAGAAGAAATCGACCAATCTCAGTGTTAATCTAAGATGTTTGTAATGATATACGTCTTTCCACCAATAATTATTTTTCATTAAAAGGTAGCTTTCGACTGTCAGAAGTAACCAGCACTTGTTGCAGTCAAAAGCTAGCTTTTTAATAAAAAATAATTATTGGTGGAGAGACATATTTCATTACAAACCTCTTGGATTAATAGATGGGACTCCACATTGCAGCCAACTTTACGGGATAAACCACAGTGTTGTGTTTTTGCTTACTCTCCAAGTTCTTAGTCTATTATTTTAGGGATATTTATTTTACAAGTACTTAAATTTTTTGTTTTAAATTATGACAGCAAAAAATACATAAAATTAGAGATTTTGTAATTTTTTTGGAGGTTTCATGTTTTTCTCTAAATTCTTGTGCGTTAGACTGGAAGGGGTAGCATTCAAATAAAAATAAAAAGTTCTATGTGGAACATTTTATTATCACATAGTTATTTTAAGTAAATTAAGAACGATCCGAAAGTTAAAGTATGCAACAAGTGTCTTAATAGAAATAAGAGAAGATAATCCAATAAACTCATCTACCTTCTGCTAATGATTTGTCATTTTAATACTCTATTGAACTGACTTGAACCAAATTTGGATTTAAATCTTATCGAATCTTAAAATATATTAAGCAGGCTTGACTATGTCTTTAAAAAGTTTTTTTAGCAGTAACCATTTATTGTTTCAATTTGCTCCACTTATGGTTTACTTAAATTAAAAGTCTTATTGTAAAACTGAAAAACAAGTTTTTCTTTGAAAAGAGAAAATAAAAAAATGTATATCTAATATTACCAATATTATATGCACTACCAACTGTTAATTAAAAAAAAAAAAAAAAAAAATTACAAATGTAAAAGTCGAATGTATTGACTTTTAAAAAAAAATACTGTCATTGATTTCAGTAGACTCAGTCGTAAATGTAATAATTTTTTTTTCTTCAATAATATAAAACACGATTTATCTATATATTTAGTAAGTATTCTATTGTCATCTACATTTAAAATGATTTGTTTACATTGGGAATTGCTTTACTTATCACACTTTTGGGGTTCTATTTTTTTCTCTCAAAAATTGGAAGCATTGTGTTTGCACTGGTATGGTACGTGGTATTTTTTTAATGATTTTTTTTTTCTATTTATTTATTTATATTTTTATAGAAAGTGTTATGCGTTTGTTTTTTTTGTTTGTTTGTTTGTTTTTTTCTGCACGGTGCTACCCCTTCCCCTCTGGCATCCCACACACAAACACACACTTTATTTAATTATTTTGGTTTGCATCTATTTTTTTTTAGTTTTTTTTGTTAGTTAATTTTTATTTTAGATTAGTTGATTTATTTTCCCCTCGCCTTTTGATTTGAAAGGTGTTTTTAACGAGTGTATGTATTATATCTAGAGAAACAACTTTAGTTCTAGAATTGTTTAATGAGATGGCGCTAGTAGTACTACCTTATTTATATGAAGGTTGTGTTAAAATTAAACACACAGTTAAGTACAGTGGGTGTAAGAATTGGGTTTAACGTTCAAATTCTATCTTAATTATAATCGCTACTGCTAGAGCTATCTATTGGTAGTTAGTATGTACTAAATTTGAGCCCTCTAGGTGTAGTACATACTCCTCTGTATTGGAATAGTATTGTGTTTCTTTATTTTTGTTGTTTTTTCATTTTTTTATTTAAAGTAGTACTTTGTTGTTGTTGTTGATTTTAGTTTGTTTGTGTGTGTGTGTGTGTGTCTGTGTGTTGGATTTACAGAGCAGAAAGTGGTGACCCGACCGTTGGTTCCGAGTTTAAAAGCGATGAACACTTATATGAGTCAATTCAACACTTCGTTGACCCTAAGCAGCGGCGGATGGGTTGGTTTCGGAGGTTTACCAATCCCGACATCGTCTCCGCAAGGTCAAATCCTACCTCCAGCCACACCTACTCCGCCTCGCAACGCCATCGAATGCCCAGACTGTGGTAAGACTTACTCGTCCCAGCACACTTTACGACGACACATGCGGTTAGAATGCGGCAAAGAGCCCCAGTTTCATTGTCCGTACTGTCCACGCAAGACCAAACAGAGGTATAATTTGATGCTTCATATAGCCAGAGCTCACAAGCCTCCCGTTGATCAAGCGTTACCTTCTAAATAGCAAATATTTTATTTAACGTAACCAAATTATACACAAAAATATTTATATTCTTTATATATTTTAATACATAGAATAGTTTTTGATGCAGGAATAATATTCTTGTTAAACAAGGAAAAAGTCCACTTTTCTAGCCAAATAATTTTAAAAAAAATTAAGTCTTCCAATATTAAATAAAAATTAAATACTAGCAAAGTTCTCCTTCTCAATTTTTATACTTTAGGTAGTTAAGTACCTAAACTTAAAGTATTTTTTTTTAAATTATACCTACTGTCCAAATTTTGCACCTCTGACAACTTCATTTTTTACTTTAAAATGAAACTTGCTTTGGTGTACTAGCTGGGTTAAATTTCTCGAATTCTAAATTTTGTAAAATATTTCCAGTTTTCTTTTATCCGTTAGAGAGATAGTAAAAAAGAAATGCTAAAAACAAAAATTAATGAGAGAACAACTTGCATTTCATCTCGCTCATATTGTCTTCATCAATTTAATATTTCTTTGCCAGTAATTATTTTTTTATAATAACCAAATATTTAATACCTCAATAAATATAAATTATTTTTGTACTAAAACAAAACAAAAAATAATCCCTCTAAAAATGATGCGGTACTTTTTGTTTATAAAAATACACAGTGCTTCCAACTTATTTGTCTTAAAAAAAAAAAAAATGTTCCTAAAAATTTAACACGTTTCAATTGATCAGTACTGGTTTTTAATCCTCGTTTGGGTTGGATATGATTGAAACGTCAGTTAATCTGGAACTTGATTTCACGAACTTTGATTGCATTTTGATTTCTTTTTATCGAGATCTCTTTTATTTATTTTTTATTTTTTTCAAAAGGTTGTCCTTTTATTATTAATGTGTAGGAAATTTTTTGTTTGGTTGTTTTTTTTAAGAGGTTTCTTGAATTATTGAGTGAATTTTCTAAAAAGTGACGTTTCAAGATCAAAATTTGTAGAAAAAACAGGATTATTTCAAGATAAAATATTATTTATGTAATCCAATAATCCATACTTATTACTGAGTAAAAGTGTTCAACAACTTTCTTAGAAAAATACATGAGTAAAAAAAAAAAATTTTCTTATCTTCTGCTAATGATTTAGCAAAAAAATTTTCAATATATATATATATATATATATATATATATATATATATATATATATATATATATTGTATATATTGTATATTTTTTTTTAGAGGAGTAATAATAAGTTTAAGGATTTGGTCCAATCAGGGCTAAGAGATCTAAATGCTGAACCATTAGCAGAAGGGAGATGAATTATTTTTATTATCTTGATCTTCTTAGAAACTTCTGAATAGTTTTACAACTCATACTGAGCTTGTAATAATTCAAACAATTATTTGAATTAATTTTTTAATTCGGATTTCACTTAGTTCTAAAACTAAATACTTTAGCGTTTACTCAAATTTCAACGCCTCTTACAAGAAACGTAAAGATTCAAGTGTAGATATGTTGTAATTTTTCCTAAGAAATAGAAAAAATGTCTCAGATGATAAGTTTTTCTTAATAACGATATTTCCTTTTAAACCCAAAGATTATAGAAAAGAGTAAATTATTTAATTTATTTATTAAGAGTAATATATTTTCAGATTTTACTATCGAATTCCTAATTATTTAACTAACAACAATTTTTTTTGGACGTTGAAATAGTAAAAAATGTGACAGATTTTTTTTTAAATAGAATTGACTCAAAATTTTCAAAGAATACGATAACACACTATGCAACACATTATAAATGAATGACAGTTTTATAGACTATTACGGTCTATTATCGGAGAGAATGTTATTAAAGGGATTTTTCAAAGACTAGTGTTTGTTGCAAGATTTCAAAGAAAATGACATTGCAAAATTTTATGGGAACAGTGAATTTTTCAAAGAATATAGTATATTGCAATATTTCAACGGAAATGACATTGCAAAATTTTATGGGAACAGTAAATTTTTTTAAGTATATAGTACATTGAAACATTTTCAAAGAAAGTGACATTGCAAAATTTTATGGGGACAGTGAATTTTTCAAAGAATATAGTGTATTGCAATATTTCAACGGAAATGACATTGCAAAATTTTATGGGGACAGTAAATTTTTTAAAGTATATAGTACATTGAAACATTTTCAAAGAAAGTGACATTGCAAAATTTTATGGGGACAGTGAATTTTTCAAAGAATATAGTGTATTGTAATATTTCAACGGAAATGACATTGCAAAATTTTATGGGGACAGTACATTTTTTAAAGTATATAGTACATTGAAACATTTTCAAAGAAAGTGACATTGCAAAATTTTATGGGGACAGTGATTATTCAAAGAATATAATATATTGCAAATTTATTTGCAATTTATTTATTATTTGCAAATTAATTTATTTATAGGAGTGAGGATTGCTGTAAAAATATAGTGTAATGATGTGATCTCTACAAATTTAGATAGTTTTTTTTTCATTGCGGATACTTTCCCTCTATGATCGCATTAATTTGGAATAGATGTGTTCTGAAACCTTGTGGATTTGTTTTTCGCAATTTAAGAGATTCCATACCATGCTTCAAGCTCTAAATGATTAAAAAATAATTGTTAGTTTTCTTATCTGTTCAATCAATGTCTGCAATTAGAAATGTATAGTTTTTGTTCAAGTCATTTAATAAACCTTGTTTATAAATTTTGTTTACCAAAGAATTTAAAAAAAGTCAAGAAAATATTATAAATGTAGTTATAAGATTATAAATCTTTTTAAGTTAGTGCAATTTTTAGTTTACGACTGATCAATGAATATTTTTTTATTTTTACTTGATTTAACTGTACTATCATTTATAAACAAATAAAATGCAAATATGACTTTCAACTTTATTTTCAACTTAAATTTGGACTTTGCTTTGAAATTACATGAATTATGCAACAACTTATTGCAAATATTCTTGTACTAAAAAAATCTGTCACTTTTATTATTTTTATTTCAATATCCAAAAAAAATCAGCCTAGTCTACAATAATATAATATTTACTAACAATTTATTCATTAAGTTTTTTTTTTTAAATTTTAATTTCATTAAAAAAAGCACACAAATGTTGAATCATTTTATTTTAATGTTGTCAATAATGAAAATTAAAGGAATTAGGTGCTTTTTCTATGATGATTTATTTTGGTTTTTCTATCAGAAAAAAATGTGGTGCACAAAATTTCTTTTATATTTATGTACAAAGAGGGATTACCGATGTGACAATATTTTTTTTTTGCCGAATTGAATTAAAACAGCAGTTGTTAATTCTGTTAACAACAAGTTGTGATTGTCGCAATCACAACTTGTGACAGCCGTCGCGGCTATTGGGTAGAATGTTGTTTCCTAAGTATCGTGATTGTCCACATTTTTGTTTCAGTTAAGGTTATTACGGTCGATGAAAAAAATTGTTAAATTTGTTAAAGAGTTGTTCAGACTGAAGATTATTAACCATAAAATATTTAATTAGTGCAAACAAGTTTCTTAATTTTTGTGCTTTATTTAACACCAAATCCACTTTTAAACTGTTCAAGTCATCATCGGTGGATCTTTGTAGCTATAAAAGTAAAACAAAAATACCTAGGTGGTAATCTTTTTTTCATCTACTATTATCTAGCGTTAAGTTATTTTTATTAAGCTTTTAATGTATTTAACTTTTTATTCATTAGAACAATCGATGATGGACTGAATTGTTTGAAAGCTGTTTCATTAATGAAATTGTTTAGTGTTAAGATCCTAGGTTAAAGACAAATTCAATAGGATTTGGTGATAAATAAGGTTTTTTTATTGGAAAACTTTAGTTGTTTTGACAGAGATTTTGTGGTAAATGTTAAACATGGTTAATATTTAATACACTTGAGTTTAAAAAAAATATATATATTTAATTGTCAAACCACAATACATAAAAAAGAAAAACTGACCGGTTTATACTTTTTATAAACTTTTTTATAAAAAAGTTTATAAAAGTACTCTGAAGATGACTAACTAATAGTCGAAACCGGTCAGTTTTTCTTTTTTTATGTATTTTGGTTTGACAATTAAATATTATTTTTTTTAAACTCAAGTGTATTAAATATTAACCATATTGGAAAATTTGTTTATATTTATTAAGATTATCTCCAATAGCACTCTTAAATCTGTATTATATTATTATTTTTAAGTTTGTAATATCGGTAGTCTCTCTAAATACCTAAGCTTGCCTTTTTCATGCTGTTCAAATATATAAGTTATAAAAGCAAATTTTTTTTTATATTTTAAGTTCTTATTTAATTATAATTATTTTATTTTCTAGTTTATATTCTATCGTAAAATTAAATAAAAATAGTTTTCTTTGTACCCAGTTACCAACATAATATAAACTAATTTAACCTCATTTGTAATTGTTTTTTTTTCTTTTATAAAATAAATTCAAACACATATTGTAATTTAAATACAACTATGGTGTCATTAAGTAAAAGTAATGGACAGTGTAGGAAATAAACGGAGAAGGGGGATACGCGATTGGCTGTTAAGTATCACGTGTAAGCGCTGACCAATAAAAAAAAGTTTGTAAGTTTGTACAGTCAATTTTTAATAAAGTGAAACCTGTCAAGTTTGTTTACAATATTTTAAGTTTAATTTTGATTGAAACATCTTGAAAAACTACAAATAATCAAGATGAGATAAGAGACTATACTGAGTTTGTTTGTCTGAGAATGGTCTGGGTGACTACGTCTTTACTAAATTTGGCAGTCATTTTTAGGGAATTTAAAAAAAAATGTTATTTTATAATGCAAACCTGTAAAGTTTTTTTACACTATTTTGAATTGATACAGCTATCAAAACTATTAAACAGTACATAGTGCTTCAGTAATTTCTCCTTAGTCTCACTTTTAAGTTTATAGAACTCACGCATTTTAATAAATTAGTGAACTATTAATGATTTTAGTTCTATAATTATTATAATGACTAGCTAACAATTATTTTTGTTTAGCAATGACATTTCACTCATCACTGTGGCCATCTTCAGGCTTAAAAACTAAAACTACATTAAAATCACTTATAGCAAAACAAAGAATGCAAGCACAAAAACATAATTAATAACTTAACTAGAAGAATAAAATATCACAGTATTAGTAGTATTAACTCGTCGACAATAAATATATATTTTTTTATTGTTGACGAGTTAATTTTTTAACTAATACTGTGATATTTTGTCTTTCTAGTCAAGTTATTAATTATGGTTTGTGTTTTCATTCTTTGTTTTGTTATAAGTGTATATAATGTAGTTTTAGTTTTTAAGCCTGAAGATGGCCACAGTGTTGGGTGAAATGTCATAGCTATACACAAAAATAATTGTTAGCTAATCATTGTAATAATTATAGAACTAAAATAATTAATAGTTCACTAATTTATTAAAACATAGTGCTTACAGGCTACATTTTGGTAATACTTATAGTGCTTACAGACTATATTTTGGTATTATTGCTTACAGTATATTTGGTAATACTTATAGTGCTTACAGACTATATTTTGGTAATACCCATATTGCTTACAGACTATATTTTGTACAGACTATATTTTGGTAATACCCATAGTGCTTACAGACTACATTTTGGTATTACCCATAGTGCTTACAGACTATATTTTGGTAATACCCATAGTGCTTACAGACTATATTTTGGTAATACCCATAGCGCTTACAGACTACATTTTGGTAATACCCATAGTGCTTACAGACTACATTTTGGTATTACCCATAGTGCTTACAGACTATATTTTGGTAATACCCATAGTGCTTACAGACTACATTTTGGTATTACCCATAGTGTTTACAGACTACATTTTGGTAATACCCATAGTGCTTACAGACTACATTTTGTTAATACTCAAAATTAACATTATACACAAAATGTTTACGTTTTCCTCTGGTTTTTTTTGTTCTTGGTTCACTTCTAAATAAAATTGCTCCCTTATCTAAATTGTTTGTATTGATTACCATCTGTCAATAGAGGATATATGACCCGAGTGTTTCTTCCCTCTCATTATTTTTTAATGCTACCGTTGTTTTCCTTAATGACACTCCTCTGTAATGGTTGTAAATTGCTTTATTTTGATTGGTTTTTAAAATTTTTTAAACAAATTTAACTTTATTCGTTTCTTATTGATTTGTGAAATTGATTAAAATTTATTTGTTAAACTATCGAAAGGTTAATTTGGTTTTAAAAGAGCAATTTTCACCACGTCGTACAAAAATATTTATGTTTGAACAAAAATTGCAATTAAAAAAAAAAACAATTAAAAAATCTTGTTTCATATTTATAAATTGACCAAAGTATGTAATACCTCATTTTAAAAAAAATGTTTAGTTTAAGGCTCTATTTCTCAAATGAAGGGATAAAATGAATAAAAATATCTTGTGTAATAATACAGTTGAACCTCTGTACGATCAACTTAAAAATAAAAAAAAATGTGAGGTATAGAAATTTCTTTGTATGGAATTGCAAAGGAACAAATAATGTATTTTTGTTTCTGCTGAAAACACAAAATTGTTTTTAATGAAAGGAACGAAGAAAAGAGTTTCTCCACAAAACTATTAATTTATTCAAAGCGCTTTCAACCTACATGAGGCCATCATCAGTGCCTGGGATAATTGTAAGAAAACAGCTAAAAAATACGTAAAAAATTAAATAGAATTATTAATATCCTTCCTCTTCTTTTTCGAGTGAATTGTTTTTTGATGGCCTCATGTAGGTTGAAAGCGCTTTGAATAAATAATAGTTTTGTGGAGAGACTCTTCCTTCCTTTCATTATGAACAACTCCACTAGTGCTCATTCAAAATCACAAAATTGTTTATTTAAACTTGTAATTGTTTAATAATAAATGCTATAATCGTATAGTTATGTGTACAAAATAAATAAACAAATGAAAAAAAAAATAGTTTGTGGATTAATGATAAATTAAAATTAATGTAAATTATTAAAATATTTTTTTTAAATATTTCTTCCATGTTATGCTAATTGCAGTTTCATAGAAGATGATGGATGTAAAAAATGCTAAAATTATCTAAGATATTTAAGTAATTAATATAAATGATACCGGGAAATTATGAAAGAACGAATACACTGTTTTTTTGAATTCATAGAAAATTGGAGAACGGATCTTTATTTTCATTTCACTAAATTTTGTTCTTTATAGAGAAATTATTTTGTTTGTATAAAAACTTTTTTAAATAGTAGAGGAGACATGAAAAAAAATGTTTTTGTGAGATTTTTGTTGGTTAGAAGTTTGTAATAAGGAGGTTTGACTGTATATTACACCAGAATTAATAATCTTTTGTTCTAAATGAAATTCAAAAAAGCTAAGATGATATTTATTTTCTGAATTCAATATAAATAAATAATTTTTAGATTTTTTCTGACATTGTAATATATCGTTGGTATGTATGTATTGTTGTTTTTTAGATCTTACAATGTTTATTGAGGGTCGATTGTTATACAAATATTAAAACCTAATACACTGCCTGCACAATCTACGTCAAATCTTTGTTTTACAAAGTCAATTGTTTTTTGTGCTGAATTTAATTAGAAATTAAGCATTATCTTAGTTTTTTATTGCTTTGAGCCAAATCTTTTTTTATTTTATTTCTTTTTTTTTCAGTAAAGATCTTGTAAAGGTACGAACAACCTAAATAGGAAAACTGTGTGCCTAGTTTCTTTGAAAACATGAAAATAAAAACAATAACTTATATGTCTCTTCCAACAAACATTTTAAAATTTAAATGATCTATTGATTTTTCTATTTTATTTGATACTAAAGAGTTCTGCAAATTACTGCAAGCACAATTTACTCTTGAGTGTTAATATTAATCAATTTTGCATAATTATATTGGGTGCATTCGCAAGGCCTGATCATTCAGAGCCCTCTGAACAAAAGGTGTTTTCTGCTGTACAGATCAGAAAGTGTGGCCAAGGGAAGGGTCTTAAAACTCTGCCAAGTAAAAAATCTAGTGGATGGGCTGATCTAAAGTAACTTGCCCCGAGCTCGATTAGTTACCGCTAAGAACCAAAATTTAATTGTGGTAAATCTATGCGAAAAAAATACTGAAGGCCCAACTGAGTGCGAAAATGTCACTCATATGTATGGCTTCTATCTAACTCGATCTACAGTAGTTTTATATTATTATCTGATTTAATATGGTGCACTCAAAACTCAAAAATAGCTAAGACGGATGCACCCCCTAGTGTGGGGTACCAATAACTAACAGATTCATTATCAGGATTCAAAGTATGAGCTCTAGAGGAGTTCATCATATTTAGATTAATAAAATAAGTCTCTCCACTGATATAATATTTATTTAAAATAAACCAAAACTGGCTTTCCACCAACTAAAGGTCATCATCAGTGCCGATGAGATTTTATGAAGCTAGGTTTTAAGTCTTCTTATTGTTGACTTGTGTTATATGACTCTGAGACTAATAACAGTGAATAGTTAAAAAAAACCCCAAAACCTAGCTCCTCACATCTAATCGGCACTGATGATGACCTTCAGTTGGTTGAAGCTGGTTATGCTTTATTTTAAATAAATATTATTTCAGTGGAAAGACATATTTTAATATCCTAAGATTCATTGTGTTGTGTTCACGAATTTATCAATAACGGACTACATCTATCATTGTTTCTATCAGTTTAATCACACTATACTTTATCATCAACCTTTATAGTTACTCCAGTCACTATGCAATCATATACCTAAATTTTGAATTAGTTCAAAACTGGTTTTATATCTCAATTAAAACAAATTTATGATCCCAATACTTTACTAGTGTTGTTCGTATCTTTTCTAGTTGAGTCTTTTGTTTTTTTTCTTTAAATAATTTTACTATCAGCTCAGAACCAAAGTTAATTATTATTCACAGTTCCTCATCTCTCTAGTTTCCCCCTTTTCAATATTCCCAAACTAATGATGAAAAAAAAATGACTGACCATTTCAATTTTCTTTGTTACCAATTTTACGATATTGCCGATTTTGTTGTTGCTCATTTTGCCGATAAATATACTCATTATTAAATGTCAATTAAATAAATAACTTTCAAAATGTGTACCTTCAAAAAAATTGTACACAAATATAGGATCTATGCACTAAATATATAACGAAATCATGTTTTTATCCAAGAATTGTACATTGTTACAGTGTTAACTGTTTAACAATATTTTTTGCTACTAAAAATGATTAAATATGTAAAGACTTGCTTAAATTAAGAAATAAACTTTTTAAGTTCAGAAATAACATTTCATTTGTTAAAATATTTATGAATATTTAGGTCTTCCGGTCAATGTAGATGAAGAATCTGACATTTTGCTCCCACAATGGAAGTAAATGTCAGATCAACATCGACGTGGTCACTATCGGAAGACCTAAATCATCATGACAATAACTGCAAAAGTCTACGAAGTTTTTGTATTTTTTTTTTAAATTTCAGAATTACAGTTCATCTCCTAAAATATGGATTCAAATTGAAATGCCAATTTTTTAGTACAAATTAATTACAAAATAAAGTGCAAAATTCAACACAGAATTTTGATGTTAAATGTTATTAAAAATAAAAACTTTAATTTAGTGAAAGAATTTTTTTAACTGGAGTTATTTTTTGAAATTTGATTATATCGTTTATTCTATTATTAACAATTTTTTTTTACTGTGAACTTTTTTTTCTTTTCTTTTTCTTTGCTCATTTATTTATTTTCTTTAAAAGTTAACCCGAAGAAAATTTAAAATACTCATAATTCCTACGTCTTATTGGTTATCAATGTACTACCATGTTATTTATTAGTTAAACAAATTTTTAATGGAAAATTTATCTAGAGGAGCTTAAATATGTATTTAGTTTTCTTCAAATTAAAAAGAAAATATTATTAATGTTATATTAAGTCAAGTACAATTTGGGGAGCTATTTAATTAGATGGATCACTATATTGAGGTTATAATAAGACTATAATGCCAGAAAAAGGGAGTAAAAAGAGAAGAAAAAGGTTTTAAGCAATAATACAAAAACTTTGCCCTTCTGGCAAAGTTTTTTGCTAGAAAAAGTTGGCACTTCTTTTCTAATTTTAATTCTACACAATTCTAGCCCTATATTTACCTAATAGGGCCCAAAAATTCAGCGATTAAGAAAGTCGTTTTAAAATTGTCTTTATATGACACCTTAAATTTAAATTTTAAAAAAATTGAAGCTTAAATTATCTATAATTCAAATTAAAAAGTGCAATTTTAGGAATTTGCCTAGAACCAGTTATTTTTCTTTTCTACTTCCTATTTCGGTTGATAGGTCTTAAACCAATTGTTAAAAATTAGTCTATTTTGTTGTTGTTGCAAAATCTCTATTTTGTACTCTTTATTTTGCTAACTTTTGCACATTTTTTTAAAAAAAATTAATAAATTAAAAAATAAGTATAATGAATTAATTAAAATAATTAATTGATAAAATAATAATTAATGAGTGCCTTCTGGTCGAATTAATAATTAATGAATTAAAAATATATAATTTGACTGATGTTGTTCCTTCTTTATAATAAAAAATAAATCAATAGTTAAATTTATTTTTAAAATTAATTGTTAAAGTAAATTAATTAATAATTTAAATACATTTTTTTTATTAGATAATAAGGTTTAGATATTTATTTATGGTTTAAGTCAGGTGCTTTTATAAATTATTAAATTTTCGGATAGGAATCTGAACAAAGAGTTGAAAATTGTATTTTTTTAATACAATCAAAGAAAGACATCATAACTTTAACATGTTTTTATGCTTTTTTTGTCGTGGGCAAAAATAAAGGCTATTATGGCAAATAGTAGGCAGTATGTTGAGTTTTATGTATTTAAGATAATTTGGTGCTGTAAACATCGCATGAAATTTGGTGCTATCTGTTGGTTTGTTTGTACAACTTCGTGGTATCACTAACTTCTTGATGTGTTCAGTTACTATTCCGTAAATTTCAAGTCAAATTTATTTTATAGTACTAGTTAATATATATTTTAATGGGGTACTAAAAAAGTGTAAATAAATAATATGTTAATTAGATTAAATTGATATCTATTTTTATAAAGGTATATTTAGTATAAAAAAAATACATAAATTTGTTCTAAAAATACACATTTTTAATTTGAACGAATTGTTTTCTCGTTTACATATTTTGATAAATGGTAAATAATTTTTGTATATTTTTTTTTGAACAACATGAAACAAAATAAATATTAAATTTACCTTTTTAAATAAAATAAAAATATAAATAAGTTTGGTTCCTATTCTAAGCAAGTTAAAAAGCACTTTTTTTTAAATTTATATTATACAACTTTTTAATTTCTATAAATTTTTATATCATATTACTGGGATGTTTATAAAAAAAATATTGTATAAGGAGTTATATTATTGGAAATTGTATAGTAGCAAAACATATATAGTTTATTTATTGTTTAATGGAGCTCAAAATAAATGAACTTTTCATTTAATAAACTTTTTATTTGGTTAATTTTTTTTGTAGAGTTTAAGACTTGTTTATAATTATTGTCCCAAAATATTATTATTAAGGTTGTATTACATCAAGGTTTTTTTTGGTTTGAAGTTTTCTATATTACTTAGTCCATTTAGGTTCAGACGCAAATGGCCATATGATCAGCAACAAGTGGTTTTGCTTGTAAAGTTATTACCTGTTGATCGCATATTCAGTTGTGCTACTGAATTTGGATGAGCATTTTGTACCTGCCTCTTATTAAAATAAGAAATTTTTTATGTAAGTAAATTTTTTTTAAATAAATAAAAAAATTTTTTTTTTTAAATTTAAAACTGTAGGTTGTAAAAACAACTCTACTCTAGACAACATTATTAATACATTTTTTTAAATCAAAATGCTTGTATAAAATCACCAGCCTCCTTGATTTAATTTAATTGTCATAACTGGATATGTGATCAATGATCTACGGCAGCTAATAATTTGATCTACGGCAGCTAATAATTTAACTGATTACATATTTTTTTTGTTCATTAATATTTTTCTCTTTTATTTACCTTAATTACTATTGAAGACAGTGTTGTTCTTTATTTAAACTGGATTTGATTACAACCTTAATATGTTTCTTTTTACCTTTTATTACAGGTCCTTGTCATTTTTTATGACTGAACCTAAATTATTGATATTTTATTGTTAAATATTACAACAAAAATTTAAATCGAAGTCCTCTAGGGAATTATGTTATATTTGTATATTTATTATATCTTCTTTCTTTGTTTAGTTATTTTTTTGATATTAATAGATTAATAAATATAATTTTAAATAAAAAATGAGTTTATTTTTACTTTGTTTGATAAAAATAAGATTTGATTTTCTAAAATAAATTACTTAAGTTTGAGAGGAAAGTAGAAAAAGTTTTTGTTTCATATTTAAATTTAAATCTTAAATTTTAGACTTAAGTCTTTGTTTAGATTTAATCTTAAGTTTAAGTAATGTTTTAGAACACTGCCTTAATATTTTATTTAAGTGACGAATGAACATATTTCATCTGTTCATCTTTTAAATATCTAAAACAAATCCTCTATGATTGTCGGAAAAATAGTTAACTTAGTTTTATCATAGGTCTTAAATAAATGAGATGACACATTAAGGGAATTTAACTGACCCCATAAAAATTGTTTGAGATGGAAATAAAAAAGTAACCTTCCCCGGTAAGGTTATAGCTAAAGGAGCAAAAAGCAGGTTATGTAACAAGTATAAGACTAGTTTAACTTATAGTTAATCTTTATTCTAATAATAATATTAGATACGAGGTTGTATCAAGCAAAATTGTATAATCATATTTTTCACTGGTTCTTAATAACCTACGTTAGAAAAACTTTTCTCGTAATGTATGTTTTAAATTTAAAACCTGCCAATTTTGTGTAATTATTGTAAACATGCACAGTTTGCACCAGCCTGTGTAGTTTCTATTAGCCTGCGCAGTTTGTTTTAAAGAATTTTTATCATGAAAATGACACTTATTTGGCAATTTTTTTTTATAGATGCTTCTCTATTTTTTTATACTCAACCAAGTCACTTTAATATAAGTCAGGTCGACTTAATGCATCAACCCATTTATTTAAGAACCTTGATTTTTATACAAGATTGGCCTTTTTTAATCCCAAACTCACTACTTCAGACAAAATCATTATTTTTATTTTAAACAAAGTGTTGTATAAAAGATTTTTTTTTATTATTATTATAAATATTTTATTATTATTATTCTGTAGAAATTTAGGTATTTTCTGTGCGTTATTATATTTTTTAGCCTCAATTTATTAAAAAAAATATTTTAAAAAAATTAAAAAAAAATCTAGTTTAATTAACAAATTTTGTATACATTTTGGGGTTCAGATTTTTTTTGAAGTTTTTTTTTATTAAAAGTGTGTTTTTTGTTAGTGGTCTGAATTGAAGTCATTTTGAAGTTTTTTTTTTTTCAATTAATTTTATTTATTATTATTTTGAAGCTAATAAAAAATGAAAATTAATGATATTTTTAACAATAATTATGGAGCTATTGGATATTATTGGTACTATTATTAAATGACATTTTTCAATATATAATTTTGTTATAAGACAATGCATTTTAAAAGGGCAAATATATTAACAGGTATAATAACTAAACATTTAAATTTTGTTTTAAAAAACATCTATTTTTGTTTACTTTTGTAACAAAAATAAATTGTTGTTCAATCGTTATCTCGCCCTTTTTTTTTTAATTTGAAAAATCTTTTTAAAAAAAAATATTGTATACGAAATATTTATTGAATGTTGATCTCTTTTAAATTTTAACGAAAATGGTGCTGTATGTAAAAGGTATGAATTAGATGCCTCCTATTTATTGATTTGCAATAGATCAGAAATTATGTAATCAAAGAGAGTTTAAAAGTTTATATATATATATATATATATATATATATATTATATATTATATTATATATATTATATATATATATATTTATATATATATATTATATATATATATATATATTATATATATTATATATATATATATATATTTATATATATATATATATATAATATTAAGCCTTACTCAACTTGTATATTTATAAAGCTGATCTAAAAACTTCTAATTGTGTACTGTTAAATTTATGAATTTAAAAAAAAAAAAATTAAATCATTTATTTATCTAAAGATAATGGGAGTTTTTTATTAGCTTATTTATTATTGTTTGGACTTCTCCATTTTGTTTTTTTATGATTTTTATTTTATTTATAATTGCGAAATTGTTATATTTTTCTTTTATACCTTTAAAACATTGTTGGAAATAAATTTTATTATATTTAAAAAAAAATTAATTTAAATTTTTTTCCCTTGATTTGTTAGAATTTAAGTGAAGTGTTTAGATTGTTTCTAAAATTTAAGGTTGTTATCACTGATCATAGTGTTAAATAGGCTTAGAATAATACTATATATAGAAGGAGCACAGGACCGTAAACACAATGTAATTTCACTGATAACACGAAAGCCGGTTGACTGGTGCAACTAAGTAATGCTGCCAACCTGAAAACAAAACATTATTTTAATATGTGTCATAAATATCTATTAATGAAAGAAAGGTCGTAAAGAACAAATATTGTGTTATCAGTAGTGCTCCTTCTATATATAGTATTATTCTAAGTAAATAGGTCACGTTTCAAGAAGTTGTGAACATTTTGCGAAGTCAATATTTGTACTTGGTTTCATTTGTTAAAATTTCAAATTTAGGGTTATATATATATATATATATATATTATATATATATATATATATATATATATATATATATATATATATATATATATATTATATATATATATATATTCTTTATAAGTAAGTTCCCCTTTTTAAAAAAATTACATCCCTTCCTTTCATTACCCTAACCTCATTTACTTATTTTTCTTTAAAAAAAATTGAAACTCACCAAGTGATTTTGAAATTCACCAAAAATCACTGCTGAGGCCATGCAGACGAGAAGTTTTATATATATTTTTTAATGAGTACTGTTTTTAAAAAAATTTTACCTTATTTTTTCATAAGATACAGCTGAGGTCTTTTAATTAAATTATTAAAACAAATTTTAATCAATCAATCTTTACAGTTGAATTTGATCAAAATGTTTTCTAATTAAGAACAAATTAAATTATAAAAGAAAAATAATTTATTAGCTATAATTTTATTTTTCATCAGTTTAATTTATCATCTTCACTTAGCATAAAAAGCATTTTATTTTTCTTTATTTTGTTATCTTTAAAACATTTTAATAATTATTTACAATCTTTATTAACGGAATGATGTTCTTATGAATGAAAAAGTTTTTTATTAATTAAGAATTCATTAATAATTCATTTAATTATGGTGCTGAAGAGGATTTTATTAGCTAGAATCATAGACGAACGAGTATGAATATTAATTTTTTTTAAAACATTTTTGTTTTTTTATTACTTAATTTATTGAGTTTATGACATACTTTCTCTTCTTGTATTTTTATTTTCTTATATCAATGGGTGTTTTAATGAGGAGGGCATGGAGTTTTCAGCAAATTTTATTGGAATAAACTAATGAGGTTAGGGTTTAATGAGGAGTTGTTTTTCCTCCTAAGTTCACCTGTGGACAACTTAAGTTTTCCACTAAGTTATTTGGTTAATATTTAATACACTTGAGTTTAAAAAAAATATATATTTAATTGTCAAACCACAATACATAAAAAAGAAAAACTGACCGGTTTCGACTATTAGTTAGTCATCTTCAGAGAACTTTTTATAAATTCTTTTATAAAAAAACTTTTTATAAACTCTTTATAGTTTATAAAAAGTACTCTGACGATGACTAATTACTAGTCGAAACCGGTCAGTTTTTCTTTTTTATGTATTGTGGTTTGACAATTAAATATATATTTTTTTTAAACTCAAGTGTATTAAATATTAACCATGTTTAACATATACCACAAAATCTCTGTCAAAACAACTAATGACTGAGTTACTTACTAAGTTAATAACTTACTAAGTTACTCAAATAACTTATTTTTTTAACAAAGTATTTTAATTTTATTTGGACTAATCGTGCAACAAGTTTATATATTGGTTTAACAAGTTTAACTTATTGGCATTAGTCGACATGAATTCTGTACCAAATTGTCTTTTAAATAAATCGAATTATCTAAAAAAATGAATCAAATGAAAAAGTAAATAAATAAAGTAGCATAACTCAAAATAATTTGTTATGTATTGTAATGGAGTATACAATAATACAGTATGGAGGCTATATATAAACCTTCTTCTTATTTCGTTTAACTAACTATTTTCATACTCTAATCTTTGCGGGGTAGTCATCAAAATATTTTTTCTTTTGCATACATCGGTGCAAAAATGATGCACCGAAAAGAAACCAAAACTATAATGCTTAATTTCGGCTTTTTTGCAAACACAATACTTTTCCTATACCTGTGGTATAAATGAGGAAAATTAAAAATGTATTACTATTTAAAGATTACTTTTATTATAATTTAGTATTATTGTTGTGCCCTCAGAAAAAAATGGAATATGACGTGGCTATAATGACTTTTTTTTACCTTAGTTTATTTTATCGTCTTGTTCACTCGTCAGTAAAAATGCTTGCTTCGGTAAACAAAAGCTTATTTTTTAATTGATATTTGATAGCCGAGTAGCATAAATACTATTATAGAAGAAATCTAAGTATTAAAAAAATTTGTATGTGTTTGTATCAGAGGTTTTAGAAATTAAAAGAATTTTCATTTGTGGGATGAAGAAGTCCACTATTAGGATTTCTTCATCCCCTGTCGGCATTTAACATAAAGTCATTTCTTCAGAGATTTATACTTAAAATTCAATTTTTTTTAAGAGGTTATATTTACCACTTTATAATAGAATAGGAATAGAATACACTTATTTTTCCGAATAGGTTTACTCATTTATTCATATTTACTGGAAGTTAAAGAAGCAATTGAAAATCCTGATACTGTCAGGATTTGGTGTTGGACATGAATATCCCTAGAATGGTTTTAGTATAACACCACTATTGGCTGGCTAAGCAATTAACGAGTTCTGTAGATATCCATTGAGACAAGAAGTTATTCATCGATTGCGAGTTCGATTGTTGCCCAACCTGCTGTTATGCTGAAACCAGTCCAAAGATATTCATATCCAAAATTAAGTATCAACGGTAGCTGACTTCTTTGTTGTTGTTTTCGCTATTAAAAGTAATTTTATTCAGGTATTGTTATATAATTGTGTCTGAAGTTGTCTACTCTTGTGGAAGGTTCGAAAAACAGAACTTATTTGTTGGATAATTTACTTTTTGAAGGCTTCTTCGCACAAAATTCAAGGATAATTTGTTTTTCATTGATGTCTTGCAAGATCAAAAATATCTACCGAATAACAGGTAATAAAATTAATTAATTTATGTTAATTTTGGACAAACGATGTGGTGTGTAGTTGTATAAAAAGAGGGGAGGTGTCTTCTGAAGGTCTGTTGGCCTATACAGCCTCTGACTATACGCATTCGTATATTCAGAGCTAGTTTTTTACAAGTTATATTCTTATATTATGCACTATTATTTTTATTTGTTGACTTCTTCGCTTAGTTTAGTTATAAATGTAATTCCCTTAAGAGACTATTTTCTTTAAAATTCTACAAAAATGACTATTATTTTGTATTTTTTATTAGTTGACTTCTTCATCTTCTTCAGTTAATTAAAAAAATGTAATTTTATGGAGTGTCTGTATCATTTTATGGAGGGTCTGTGTCATTTTATGGAGAGTCTGTGTCATTTTATGGAGAGACTGTTTCATTTTATGGAGAGTCTGTGTCATTTTATGGAGAGACTGTATAATTTTATGGAGAGACTGTATCATTTTATGGAGAGTCTGTGTCATTTTATTGAGAGACTATCATTTTATGAAGAGTCTGTGTCATTGTATGGAGAGTCTTTGTCATTGTATGGAGAGACTGTTTCATTTTATGGAGAGTCTGTGTCATTTTAAGGAGAGACTGTTATCTATCAATTTCTAAACAAACTGTATCATTTTGTATTTTTTACTTATTATCTTTTTCATCTTTTTTAGTTATTTAAAATATGTCATTTTGTAGTGATATTAGTTCATTTCAAGATTATTTCTAAAAAGTTGGTACGTTTTGTGAAAATTACTCTCGTATAAGCGATACTTATTTCTCTTTAATGTTAACCAAGTCTTTTTTTTAAAGTCTTAACTCTAAGTTAAGTAATATTTTGAAATACAGTGTTAGCTACTATCATATACTGTGTGTAGAGATATAAGTGTAGAGATGACAGTTTTAAACCTATACTATATGGTTAGCTGATGCAAAATAGTTATTAATTACACTTATGTTTTTAATTAATTGTACTAATCACTTTCCTCTGTTTTGGGCCGCCCAAAAGTAAAAGTCAAGGGTACTTTTACTTTTACTATATTAGATCTTAGATTCTTTAGATTAGCTAATGTGACATATTTTCTTTTGTTGGTTTTTGCTTTTAGCTTAAACCAATGTATGAAGTGTTAAATCTTAATCTTAAATCAGTTGGGTCCAACTTCATGGATTTAGTTGTTCCGTAACAGCCCTGGTACCCCAAGGTAGCGTAGAAAATAGTAAACTTGGCTGTTGGAATCGGTTAGACTCGTTTATTTTCGGTGTGACAAGAAAACTCCAGTACGCAATGTTTATTTGATTAATAAGAAATTTGTAACAAAAATTTGTCTGTGTTATAATCTTTTATGTTCGTTTGATTGAAATTTGTCTCTTATTTTTTCCTTTTGATAATTTCATATTAAATTCAATGAGGCAAAAGTACATTTGTTAACTATTTGCGTTACATTCACATTTTTAAATGCCGCAGAGCACTGAGTTTTTTAATTATGTTGCGTGCACGATTTTTTTTTATTAATCTTTTGGCTAATTATTTATTAACTAATGACTAATGGAAAACAGAAATTATTGTTTCAAGTTTAAACTTTAGCGAGTTAGGTTATAAATGGTCATTTTAGAACCTCATTAGACTTAATAGGTTTAAATTGACCGTCATATCTATATACTTTAATCTCTCAGGATTTCTTTTACTGTTATAAATTTTAACATTATTATATTTTATTGGACATCTTTAATTCACATATATTGTTGCACTAATAGAAGTCAAGTTGGCATAATTCGTTTTACAATCAAATCAAAAGTAAGTAATTGTTAATTATTATTTGAAATTAATCGTTTTAACTTTAATTAATTTATAAGTTTGTTTTATGGTTAATATTAGTGTAAGAATTTCCCCAGTCAGAAAAGGAGAGGTTTTAATTTATTATAAGGATCTTGGTTTTTTAATTGTTAAATTATCAATTTTGAATAGATTATTGAATAGTAACTACGTAGGCTTCAGCATTTATTGGCAGGGAAGATTTAGGTCTTCCAATGGTGACTCCATTAATGTAGATAATGAATCCGACCAGGGGTGTTGGACTTAAGTGGAGAAGGTACGCCAGTGCTGAGTGGCCATTCTTGTGACCTTTGCACTTTACAGCGTTTGTTTCTACTTTAGAAAAATAATTTATTGTGACTAGTTTTCGTTTTAGTTCACATTTTGTCTAATCATTATTATGATTACATTTATTTTTTTCAAAAAGTGTTCAAACGCGAGTTGGTTTCTATATTTGGTTCTATATTGACGGGGTCACCATTAAAAAAACTTTAATCTTAAAGATTCCAAAATATTTTTGTAATAGGATAGTGCTAGCCTAGTATTTTTGTATCCCCTAAATTGCTGTGACTCTGTTTGTCATAGATACTTAAATTTTTGTTTTCACCCGCTCAATAAAGTATACTGATAAGTCCAGCATCTTCTGATGTTTGATATCATGCTTAGTACCTCACTTTTTATTTTTTGTTTAAAAAAATCTAATTGTGCTGATCGAATTCTGTCTATGACTCAGAACTTATAATATTCATTTCATGGTCAGCCTTAAAATTTATTTATTTATTTTACATCTTTGTCTAATTTAACTCTTATTTGAATTAAATTTCTAGATGGCGAAGGTAGCGGAATACCACAGCTAAACTACTGCGAAAACTGCGGAAGGTCATATCGCTACTTGCATAACTTAGAACGTCACAAGCGAATGGAATGCGGCAAAGAAGCTCTGAATATTTGTCCGCTGTGCTCGTATAGGAGTAAACACAAGCATAATTTAGTCAGACATTTCGCTTTAAAGCACACTCCTGAAAATAAACTTCAGCACAATTATAATCCAGTTAAAAATGAGAATCAAACGGGTTATCAAATTAATAATGATGATAACTCGAATTTAAATAGAGTTGAAAATGAAAATTTAAATTATTACTAAGACAACCATGGATAGTTAGATTTTTAATTGTTAAGAAATAAATAAATAATTAATACAGCAGACAGCAGACACAATTAACCGGGAATTACAATTACACCGAGAATTACAATTACACCGGGAATTACAATTACACCGAGAATTACAATTACACCGGGAATTACAATTACACCGGGAATTACAATTACACCGGGGAATTACGGGAATTACAATTTACACCGGGAATTAACAATTTACAATTATTCAATTACACCGGGAAAAATAATCATATAACATTAGTGTGATTATTTTGGCTGAGAACAAAAAGACTAATACTTAGAGGGTGTACATGGACAGAATAACACAGTGACAAGGGGTCTGGAAGTAAGACGGCTTCCACTAGGTCCATAACTGTACTTACCCTACTACAGTCTCCCAAAAGAGAGACTAATACTTAGAGGGTGTACATGGGCAGAATAACACAGTGACAAGGGGTCTGGAAGTAAGACGGCTTCCACTAGGTGCCATAACTGTACTTACCCTACTACAGTCTCCAAAAGAGAGACTAATACTTAGAGGGTGTACATGGCAGAATAACACAGTGACAAGGGGTTGGAAGTAAGACGGCTTCCACTAGGTGCCATAACTGTACTTACCCCTACTACAGTCTCCCAAAAGAGAGACTAATACTTAGAGGGTGTACATGGGCAGAATAACACAGTGACAAGGGGTCTGGAAGTAAGACGCTTCCACTAGGTGCCATAACTGTACTTTACCCTACTACAGTCTCCCAAAGAGAGAGACTATACTTAGAGGGTGTACATGGGCAAAAACAGTGACAAGGGGTCTGGAAGTGAGACAGCTTCCACTAGGTGCCATACTGTACTTACCCACTATAGTCTTCCAAGAGAGACTAGATACTCCCACCCTTACGACTCCTATGGTAGCACGCTCTCAACGGCGGCATTTTTAGTGACCCACATTCACTTATACAACACAGATAATTAAAGAATATTTGCTATGGATAGTAATTAAAACTTATTTTAAATTCGTTACACTCATCCTCCCTGCTTCCGACTCGCTTCGCTTGTCCTCAGATAGTAAATGAATCCGTATCATTATCTACGGTCACCCATACAGCACTGACTGTAAAAGTTAATGCTCCTTAATTTTTATGTTCCAATAAAAATCATGGATAAACTTGTCGTATTGAAACGAAACTTAGTGTATTATTTATTAGGTAATAATATACACTTGTACCAAATTTCAACTCAATTGGACCATTTTCTGATTTTTTAAAAACGCACACAAGTCATTCAATAAAAATTGAACTAATGCTGATGAGATGAAACTTGGCACATATGTTAGTATTATACATGACTAAAATTTGAATGTACTTAACACATTCAAACTGAATGGGGACAAAAAGTGGGAAATTACCCACGCCTACTCAGTTGAAAGGTAGGTCTGCCACCGCGTTAGCGTTGCCTCAAATCCAAATTTTCCCACCAATGAGTCAACAGTCTTACTGTTTATCTATAGTCTCAACCTTAGAATAATACTAATATAGAAGGTGTACAGGACCGTAAACACAATGTAATTCTACTGATAACATGAAACCCGGTTGACTGGCGGTCTTAAGTAGGGGTACCACCCTAACAACAAAACACTATTTTAAATATGTGTCATAAATATATATTATTGAAGAAATATCTTAAAGAACAAATATAATAACTTAAAACACCTGCTGAGTTTAATAAAACCAGTCTTAGATGGCAAAAGGATAGCGGAATACAAAAATCTACATTTAGTTGACGAGGACCTACTTTTAATATAATTTTAATTAAAAACGTTAAACTACAATTTAAAATGCTTAAAATATTCTAGTGCATCGATATTTATATAAGTATTTTATGAATAATCAATCATTAATTAATAATAGAACATAATAATTACGCAACCAGAAGTATTGCCAACTTTTTTTATAAGAAAAGTGTATATTGTTAGGGTGGCAGCATTACTTAAGACCACCAATGAACCGCTTTTTCGTGTTATCAGTAGTGCTCCTTCTATATATAGTATTATTCTAATGTCTCTGCCCTCAAGTATTTAACCTAACAATTTACACACTTAACTGTCAATTTTGCTGAGGTTTTGTCTGCTCTAAAATTATGATTTTGTTGCTTCTATCCCACTACAATTATTTGTCAGTCTCTGGTTAGTTTGTATTATTATTTTTAGATTAAGTATTATTGTAAATATTATGTTGATCTTCCCATTAAAAGGTGATAATAATTTTTTTATTTAGTTTTTTATTTCGTTTCATCAAAGGTTAGAAACCCACTCTAGATAAATGGCTAATAGGCCCTCTAGAGTGTCTTTAGAGAGGCCCTCTATTACATGCCTATAGAGGAAAAGAAATCTTAATTTGAAGAATACCATTCTGATTTTTAAGAGAGTAAAGAAATACGATCATATATATACACCACAAATATATATAATATATATATATATATATATATATATTAATATATATATATTATATTAATATATATATATAATATATATATATATATATATATATATTATTGTGTTTTAATTATAAGCTACTGGGTTTTTTATTGAATTTTCAGGCAAGACTGAAAGTACCATGATAATTTATTAAATCAAAAGGCGAAGCCAAAAGGTGAAAGAGAAATATTTCCTCCTGTGGTCCATATGAAATGTATCTCCAAAAGAAAGAATATTTTACAAATTTAAGAGTTAAATCATCATATATTGTCATGGTGCTATTGTTATATATTACCTGTAGGTTGATCAAATATATGCATGATTTTTAAGTATACTGTTTTATGCAACATAGCATAGATAAACTTTCAATTTTAAGGATATCGTGTGTTTTGAGGTTGGAATTGGGTATTTTTGTCAAATCAAAATCCCATTTGTCACAAATTTTATAAACTTAAAAAAAGAGCCCCTTTAACTTTTTCCATGGAAATAATAGGAGCATTGCTATAGGGCAAAAACTAATAGGAGCATTGCTATAGGGTAAAAACTAATAGGAGCATTGCTAGGGTAAAAACTAATAGGGCATTGCTCATGGCAAAAACAATAGGAGCAAAAACTAATATTAGCATTGCCATAGGGCAAAAACTCAATAGGAGCATTGTATTGGGGAAAACTAATAGGAGCATTGCTATAGGGTAAAAACTATATAGGAAGCAGTTGCATATGGCAAAAAACTAATAGGATGCCTTGCTATAGGCAATAACTAATAAGTGAGCCATTGCTATAGGGCAAAACCTAATAGAGCATTGCTATAAAGGCAAAAACTAATAGAGCATTGCTATATGGGCAAAAATGAATTGGAAACCTTTTCTTGACTTTCGAATGAGCTCCGATTTAAAATGAAAGACAACCTGATATTTTATCAGGGAGCTGAAATGCATTAATCTAGTTGGTCAAACAAACCTATTGTGCTCGATGCTCATGTTTTTGGTTTCGAGCTCTATTGTGTCGAGCTCTATAACTTGAGCTTTTTGACTATAAAACAAGCAAAACATTATCAAACAATCCATTGTTTGTTAAAATCATTTAAAATGATTAAATTTTTTTTTTATTTATTAAACTTAACATATTCTTGATTACATAAAACCAAGCTTTTGAAACGGGTTATCAGTTATAAAGTTATTACTTGTAATCTTTTTGTTAATACTCTCTTATCATTTTTCAACTAATTTTTTTATACGTCTTATCTTTAAAAAAAAACACTTAATTTTTAATTTAAAGTATTTTATACAAAATTAAGTTTACACAATTTAAATTGTTTCGCTTTAAAATTGAATCGTTAAATTTGTACGGTAAACATTTAACTGAGTAATTAAAGTGAACATGGGTAAATATGAATGTGAGTAAACAGATTTCTTATGTATTGTTTGTCGAGTGAATTTTATAATGACTTGAATAATATTTCGACAAAATAGATAAGGAAAGTACTTAATGTGGAACGTGGCGATGATACGTTGATATAAACTTGAATACGGCCGTTATGTCATTGTTTGATGTTTATTTTTAGATAAATCGGGTATTAGTTAGCAAGTACACTCAGCATCATCCTAAGGAATTAAAACAAGAAATCATGTACGGGGTACCTCAGAACTTTTCCTCATCACGTAGGATTCGCAACGCTCATCCTCCCTGGTTCGGACTCGCTTCGATCGTCCTCAGAATATACAATTCGCCAAATTTACACTGCGACATGTCTTCAGACTTGTCCCAAATAAATATATTGTGTCAACAATTCATGTTTTGCAAAACTCGTTAGTATCAAATAATATATGTTTTGCTTGCCAAGCATGATGGTGGTAAGAGAGCATGGCTCTTCTCTGGTAAATACTTCACATTAATTATATTCTTCGGAATTAATTGAAGGTCAGAGTGAGTTCAGGCTCTGCCGTCGCCCTGATGAGTTAGACGTAATGAAACAGTGTGAGACATGACATTATGACGAGCCATCAATGATGACGATTGTCGAATGATGGAACAGTTCCCAGATGTTGCATTGCATTTTGCTTGTTACGTTTCTTAGGTGTCTCTCGGACAATTATATTGTGTCAATAAACAGTATATTTAGTTAAAATAATTTGGACAATTTTTTATTTATTTGCATATTTTTTTTCTTTTCTTAAGATAGAGTTTAATAAGAATAATTTAAATAATAAATTTGAAGTTTATTTTTACTAGGACTAGAAGCTGCCACTGTGACCTAGCTGCAAGTCTTATCTGCTTTATTTACATTTCCTACTCTTGTTAAGTTCCGGGTCTTCATCTGTAGTCGCTGGCTTTTCATTACAGATTAGTTTTGTTCAATTGCTCGATTCTCACATTTTTGAAATTTGTTTTGATCAAAGGTTCGTATTATTTTCAAACAAGAAGACGTTCGACAGGTACGGTATTAAATATACCATGATTAAAATAGTTTTGGTTTTTAGCATTCGACAACCGGCCGAAAATCAGTGAGAGAAGTAATTCTACTGGTTCATTCTGACTTCACCCCTTTGAAGGATCAGTATGGACTAATAGGATTCCTCCTTTCATTATTTTTTTACAACCTGTCAACTGAGAAATCATAATTATCACCTGTTGGTAACATGGTTCCCTTGTTTGGTATCAATCTTGACAATAAAAAAAAAATATTTTTTTTATAAAATAATAAAAGACCATATTTTTTATTAAAAAATATAAAATAGGTTTTTTTTATAAAATATACTATTAAAAAGTATTTTTAATTTAATTTGTATCTGAAAAAACAGCGGAATGTAAAAACCATTTTTTTTTTAAATATTCCACAAACAATGTTTAGTATCAAAAAGAAATTCACCAGATATCTTAACTTGGCTTTGGGAGAAAAATTTAAAAAAAATGCAAACAGGTGTTTAAAATATTGTAAGTTTTTGCATTTATTTTTATTATATTTTCATTTTATTTCATATTTAATTTTTTCATGTAATTTTTTTATTTTTTAACAAATTATTTCATCAATTAACTTTTTTTTTATTATTTCCTTAGTGTAGTTTTTATTTTTATTTTTTTTCATTAATTTTATTTGTTTATTTTATTATCTTTGAGTAACTTGTTTTTAAAAGTTACTTGTCAATGAATTAATTAAGTTGCTTACTTAATTGATTTATTTTCAAGTTTTAAATAAATATAAATTATTTTTTTTTGGAATTAAGGCTGTGCTCCCGTTACCTTTTCTTCGAATTTCCCCTAGTGGTCAGTAACTATTTGTTGTAGAAATATGATTTTTTTTTTATAAATTCTCTGTAAACTATGTTGACAATTTGCTTTGGATCTCACTTTTTTTTAATCATCGTTTTAGTGCCATTCGAATAAAATAATGGGCGTAGTTTGGGGAGTAAAATTGAATTTTTGGTGTGATAAAAATAGATCTATCTAACCTCACAAGATAAATAGGTAAACATTTGAAGTAAAGTAAGATTTGATGATGAAAAGTCAATTTAAAAAATGAAAACCCATTAAAATCAAATATAAAAATGTTGCACAGTTTTTATTTATTTTAGCAGCTTGACACCCTTTTCTTAATAACTATTTGTTGACATACTCGTAGGTCTGCTATCATTTCTTTTTTTAATTTTCCCAGTTAATTAGATCACAGTTTTTTTAAATTAATTTTTAAATTTTTAAATACAGCAAACAAGATTTTCCTCATTAAATAAAGCACTTATCCATAAATATTAAAATAATTTTCACAGGTAAAAAAAATCAAATAATAAATAAAAATTGCTCAAATTAAATAATTGTCCATAGTCATGACTCTAAAATATCTCTATATGTTGACTTGATTCATGTTATTCTAAATTATTCAACTTAAAAAGATCTTTTGTTCAATTTAACTTAATTGCTATTCCTTCTAGTTCTATTTATTAATTATTTTTGTGCAATTTCTTTTGGTTTTTCTTTAATTTTTTTACTCATTTATTAACTTGTTTCCTTTATGTATTTTTGTATATAAGTTTAACGTTGGAAATTGTTTTTTAAATTTTAAATTGGGGGTCAATCTGTATGAATATATTTCTATATTTTATTATTATTCATTTTTTGGGATTATATGTTTTAATATTATTTTTTTTTTATTTTCTCTGTGATAAAGAATAAAGACGGTGTAATCAGAAGTTAAATAAACAAAAATAACAGTTTTATCTTCTCAGTTGTATATTATTTATATTAAGTCCGAGATTAATTTCTCAGTTGCTTCAAATCTAAATATGGTTTTGAACAGTTGCTTCAAATTTGAAATATGGTAAAGACTGAAGTGTACAGACTGATTGGATGAGTTTAAAGAAAAGAACAGATAGAGAACAGCAGAACAGTTATTACTGTTAAAA
>JACMZG010001859.1:6204804-6364804 GCA_018340805.1 Microvelia longipes
TACGCTACGTTAAACTAAGCTTGTTTAAAGATAAATTAAGCTCGTTTTATCTTTGCTTCGGTAAAAATTATTTATTTCTCAGCCAAGTGGTGTAATATACAATTTTTTACATATTTCTTTTCTATTTTACTTGGATATGTATTTTTCATAGACAGTTCTAATGGTGCTTGTTATGGAAATTTAGCTCAAAATAAAGACAAAAATACATTTTCTTGATAATTTTTTATTTTTATTAATTAGTTTATATGTTAAATAACTTTTTAAATTAAATTACCATTTTTTTAACAAATAAAAACCTACTATTGGGGTCAGAGTGTTGCTTCGTGTCATAGTGTAACACACGACTAAAATCAGTCGACATCGTGGGAAAATAATGCCAGGGAGCCAATAAGGTTAGTCCTGGATGTTAAACCACTCCCAAAATTTCATATTGGACCAACCTTATTGGTTCCTCAACACTGTCTTCCCACTCTGTCAACTTATTTTAGCCTTATGTTATACTATAATAATATTAACTATTTCAGGCTTTCGTAGGCTCTTGATTATTTAAGTATTTATGTTTCTAATTAAAGTCATTTGGGGGGGGGGGGGTAAAAAGAAGAGTAGAAGTCTACTCACTCTAAGGGATTTCTGTGTAAATAAAAAGGGACACCGTATCTTTTGTTTTTATTTTAGAAGGTGTGCTCTCAGCTGTTTTTATCCTTCAGAATTGATACATTATATTTATTTAAAAAAAAATAAACATTAAATAATTTGTGTATGATTAAACAATTATTTAACAGAGTGATAAGCAGTGAATGATGTGCGCATGTGCAAAAAAGGTGTGCTTTTAAGTAATTATATTTCTAATCTATAGAGATATAATACTAGAATGGGCATATCGTATCTCAATACATTGAGAGGCTTGAAACATCTTTTGGGACTCTCTAGAACCTTTTTATAACCTCAACTCTCTTTGGAGTTTCTCCAAAGAGAGAATTAATTACGAGTGATAACACAATAAATCAATTTACAAAAAGTTATAAGACCAAATTGGTCTTGATAATTTTATTTTTCTTAATTAAATAATTAATAATAATAATATCTTTAAAATTAAAAAGTTTCTTATTTGTGGACTTATAAAACAATATATAAATAAAAACAGATTAGTTACACAAAAGTCCTTTATTTTTTAAATATAATAATAACTAAGCTTTCGACTAAAAATTAGTCATCATCAGAGTTTAACAAATATAAAATATAAAATGAAAATACAATTTTTAGTCGAAAGCTTAGTTATTGTTATATATTAAAAAATAAAGGACTTTTGTGTAACTAATCTGTTTTTATTTATAATATCTTTATTTCATCAAAATTATTACATTACAAATGTAGTAAATTCAATTTTTTTATAGTATATTTCTTTTCCGTTGCAATTTGTTTTTTTTTTGTTTGCTTGAAATCAATGGCTAGCAATTTAAATATCGTTTTTAATTTTAATTTTAGATCAAAGTAAAAACAAACTCTTTGCTTAAAGTAGTTAAGATAATTGGTGCTACATTGATTATCTAAAATTTTTCAACCATGTTGTCCTATGGTAGGTTTAGCTTTTGTTAAAAGAAACAAATTTGACTTTTACATTATTTTTAATTGTAAATAAGTTAGTACTTAATTAACTGAGATGTTCTTTGAATTATTTTCTTTAATTGAATTTTAAGTTTCTTAAAAAAAAATGTTTACTTAATTTTTGAATAAATTGTGACATTCCTTTAATTCTATTATGAATTGTATTAAAAAAATATCATTAATTTTATTTGTTCCTAATAATATGTTTTTTTTTGTTAAATACAAAATTGAATAACTTCATGTATATAAACCAGATTCTTTTTTTTTATTCGTATAGATCTTTACATCCGTTATTATGATATTTTAAATATTTTTATTATTTCTTTTCCTCATTTATACCTAAGGTATAAATGGGGTTTGTGTTTTTTCTTAGTTTTTTTTTTCATTTTCATTATATAATAATAATAATAATAATAATAATAATAATGCCTGTTTTAGGGCCTTTTGGCCCTTCTGGGTATTCGCCCTGCGGTACATCTGCTATGCTCAAAGTAAAGCTAAAGTTGGCAATATCTTTTTATATCAAATTCTATTCATAAAAACTGAGAGCATAGCCCGGGCTGTGAACCCCGGACCTCCAGTGCCAAAGTCCAGTACTATATGCCGCGGTGGCTACGGAGGCAGATTATTTTTATTATTAATTTTGTTAATTTAAACTTGTTTAATTTTTATTATTTTTACTTTACTTTTTGTTTGATTTACTTTTATTCATTTTTGTTTTATTAGGCTTATTTTATTGGACTTATTCTATTTTGAATATATTTTTCTATTGTATTTTCTATTATATTTGATTATATATACTTTGTTTAGTTTAAATTGTTTTATTTTTTCATTTGATTAAACTTTAGGTTTTATTTCCTTTTGATTAGACTTATTTTATTTTGAATATATGTCTCTATTATATTTTATCATAATGTTTGTTAAATTTAACTTGTTTTTTTTTCTTATTTTATTTTTTAGACTTATTATGTTTAGATTATTTATATTTTTATTTCCATTTGATCGAACTAATTATATTTTGAATATATATTTTTATTATATTTTATTATGAAGTTTTTATTTTAATTAAATTTATTTATTTATTTATTTATCATTATATTTTTGTTTTTATTAGGCTCATTTTGGTTTTGATTATTTATATTTTTTATTTCCATTTTATTAAACTTATTATATTTGGAATATTTCTTCATTGTGTTTGATTAAAAAGTTTATTTAATTGAATTTGTTTTATATTTGGTAATTTCTTAGACATGTTTGAGATCATGTTTCTATGAAGTCCTTTGTTATGTTTACGACTCGCTTTACATTAAGTTGATTTTCTTTAGTAATTCCATTATTTTAATTTTTATTAATAATTTTGTAATTAATGTGAATAATAACCTTGTTAATTCTTTATTATTAATTATTAAATTAAGAAACTTTTTTTAGAAATTATAAATATATATTTTACTAAAAATTTATAAACGTGTTTTTATTGATATCCAAAATGAATTATGTTTTTTATACTTTTTAATATTTATATATTAAAATGTTTATTGGATTGTTTGGTGTTAAATTATTTTATTTTTAAAAAGGCAAGAAACCTTTGAATACTTGATGTTCCACTAGTAAAGCATGAACTGGACAACTTGATACTAAAAATATAGGAAATATATGTGTTTTAAGGGCAAAATAGTCACGATATAAGAGGTCCTAAGTGCCTTGCAAAATTATATACACTGGGGGAAAAAAGGAGTATAATTAAATTATATGTTTTGTTCAAGTTGGTCCAATAGATTATCTAAATGCTGAATCCTTAACAGAAGGTATATGAGTTACTGGATTGTTAGTAGTAGTAGTAATATGGGGGGAGTGGTAGGGACCACGTTGTTGGGTCCTTTTTGCCAGCTCCCTGAGATAGTGTTCTACTCCTTTTAGTTTCAAGTGTAGGTATATTTCATCTAATCTAGTCAGAAGAGCCGTGAATTTTTATAGTTCCTCTCATGCTTTTTCAAGCAATCGTACATATTTTCACTGAGTCATATAGTCTAGTGAAAACTAGGAACAACACGTGCCCTCACTGTTAAACCAAACCTCTATACACTTTTAACTACAAGGCAGACTCACTATAGTATTATAATGAATCTACTATGAGGGTCCTAAATTTAGCCTATACCCCGTTTCATTTAGGGTAAGGGATCTTTAACGAGTACCTGACAACGCACAGGCTCGAGACCACCGGCATTACGTCTCTTCTTAAGGACGTGGTACACAGAATTTTTATCCCTCATAAAAATCTCAGAGGCCTGTGCTGGGATTGAACCCAACCTAAATTAACCTGGAAGTTTAAAGTCCATTTATTCTGTGTATTGGCCGCGTACCTTAACCACTACACCACGGGTGACTCTTACTGGATTGTTACTTTTTCCCATTTATAACATTGATATAAAGGAAAAGTATAGTGTTAGCAAAATAATCTGAAACTGGGAATTCATCTGAATTATCCGTTTCAGAAGTTTTTAAGACCTTCTGAGTTGTTTTTATAAAACCACTGTGTCTAATAAACTGCGTAGGCTTCCGCGGTTAGTGTCATGAACATTTGTTCAGTTCAGTTCAGTAAATTTGAACAGTTCAGTTTTGTAGAGCATTGTGTTTCTATCCATGATGTTCTACATCCCTGAAGATGCATCTCAAAGTGGAAGCGTAATGTCGGATTCTTCATCTACATTGAGGCGGTCACCACCGGAAGACCTAAATCTTCACTGTGTGTCTGTTATCGTCATATATCCATCCCAGTGAAATTATATAAAAGATTTGAAACTTAAAAAAAATCGATGTTAAGGCCTAGTTGTAATATTCAAAAAATAATTCATCATCCTGCAATAATGACTTGATGAAAATTTTGAAAGATGTTCCGATTTATTCGAGATTAGGTTTTGGATTTTGTTTGCAAACTATGGTATAACTTTAGAGCTTTTTTGACTATTACAAATTGTAATATCAATTAAATTAATAAAGACTTTAGCCCTTTTTATTAAAATTTATTGAAAATAAATTGTTGAAGAGCTTTCGCCCAGGGATCCTGAGCTTCTTCAGTTCTTAAAAATGAAGAAGTTATAAAATAATAAAATTTTCCTTTACCTTTTTTGTAATTTCATTTTAAATTTATTTACTTAGTTAGACACATGACATAAAAAAAACATTCAAAATTTTATTATTTCCTAACTTTTTCATTTTTGTCATTTTTAAGAACTGAAGAAGCTCAGGATCCCTGGGCGAAAGCTCTTCAACAATTTATTTTCAATAAATTTTAATAAAAAGGGACTAAAGTCTTCAATAATTTAATTGATATTAAAACTATGGTATAAATGAAAAACATACAAATATATATGAACATACAAAAAACATATTTTTACAAAAAAATTATAGCGGAGATGATGTGTTGAAATATATATTAAACACAAAAGACACTTATAAAAGTCATTTCTGTGTCTAGAAAATTATTGTTCATCATAAATTTGAAAACTGATTGGTCAATTAGATTTCTGTCTTACTTAAGAGATCTTAATCCTCTAGTCAGACTTGATTTTAACATCTAAATTTCTGGCATAGATTTTACGAATACGATATGTTTTATTATTTCTATCAGTTTTTAGGCCAGCAATAAATTTAAAAACATTTTCTTTGTGATGTACTTTCTTTCAATGCCAAACTTCTAGATTTCACTTCACTTTAATATCTAGATATTTAATCTCTCGTGTAAAAACAATTTTAGGTACTTAAACAAATTTTAATATTTTTGTAGCTTAGGTGTACAGTCCCAGAGACGACCTTTAGCATAAATGACTGATTGCGTTAATACTCTTTCTTGACGTAGCTAGAATGTACTGTCGCGTTACTGTACAGTAGCATTAAATGCCTCAACTCCGTTTAGGGACCACTTCATAGGATTTGCGTTTCGGGGCCATTTCACAGGATTTGCGTTGAAGACTGGAGTTTTCATTAATTTAATTGTTATATACATACATATATTATATATATATATATATATATATATATATATATATATATATATATATATATATATATATATATATGTGTGTGTGTGTGTGTGTGTGTGTGTGCAACATATTTTTAAACTCAGAAAGCTAAGTGGAATCGATCCCATAAAGCACTACTCACTGAACTGCCCCTTCAAAGAAAAATATTATTTTGGTAATGTGAAATAATTAAACAACAGTTAAAACGGAATCATCTCTTTCTTTTAATTGAAGTCTTTATGAAGGAATTAAATTTGAAAGATAGAAGACGAATATATTGAGTTTTTAGTTGATATTACCATAAACTGCTGATTTTTGAATCTTGATTGGTATTTTTTAATATTTTTATAGATTCAAAAGAAATTTTCATTCTACGTTAACTCTTGCAAAGGTAAGGTCCTATTCCACTTCTCTCTTTTCAGGTCTTTATTTAATTTTCAGCTCTTTATTTCATTTCGGCTCTTTTTTAATTTCTTAGCTTTATTTTTTTAAGCTTTTTAGCTCTTTATTTATTTTAAGCTTTTTATCTCTTTATTTATTTTTAAGCTTTTTAGCTCTTTATTTATTTTTAAGCTTTTTAGCTCTTTATTTATTATTAAACTTTTTATTTAATTTCTTAGCTCTTTATTTTGTAGATAGATGTAAATTTTCCTTTTTTTAAAAAAATCGTTTGCGTCTGATGTTTTTTATTAATTAAATGTTTTTGTACTTACTAACTATACATTTTTAGAATTTTTATTAAAGTATAAAACCTTATTCTTTACCCGGTGAAAAACTTAAACTTAAGTTTTAAGATGTGTTATGTGACAGTGTTAGTGACCTAGTATTAGTTTTTTGTCAACTGACAGTGGCTAACCTCGTAGTATTTTATTTGTGATTTTTGGGATTCACGCACCCTTCTCTGTTACCTAACTAAACTGTTTGTCTTTAGGCAAAATCTGTATCTTTATAGATAGGGGCAAAAAACAGCCTAGTACAATTTTTATTTAAAAATTGTTATCTTTAGATTATAAACAAAAATAACTGTATTTTAGACTTAAAAGAAGACAATTTTCATTTGTAAATTGTCATCTTAAGATTATAAACAAAAATAACTGTATTTTAGACTTAAAAGAAGACAATTTTCATTTGTAAATTGTCATCTTAAGATTATAAACAAAAATAACTGTATTTTAGACTTAAAAGAAGACAATTTTCATTTGTAAATTGTCATCTTAAGATTATAAACAAAAATAACTGACTTTAGACTTTGAAGAAGACAGTTTTTATTTTTACAATAAAAAATAACTGACTTTTAGACTTTGAAGAAGACAAATTTCATTTGAAAATTATCATCTTAAGATTATAAACAAAAATAACTGACTTTAGACTTTGAAGAAGACAGTTTTTATTTTTATAATAATAAATAACTGACTTTTAGACTTTGAAGAAGACAATTTTAATTTGAAAATTGTCATCTTTAGATTACAAACAAAATAACTGTTGAAAAGACAATTTTGATTTGAAAATTGTCATCTTTAGATTATAAACAAAAATAACTGTTGAAAAAGACAATTTAATTTGAAATTGTCATCTTTTGAATAACTGTTGAAAAGACATCTTTAGATTATAAAAAATAACTGTTGAAAAGAAATTTAATTTGAAAAATTTAGATTATAATAAAAAAAAGACAATTTTAATTTGAAAATTGTCATCTTTAGATTATAAACAAAAATAACTGTTCAAAAAGACAATTTAATTTGAAAATTGTCATCTTTAGATTATAAACAAAAATAACTGTTGAAAAAGACAATTTTAATTTAAAAATTGTCATCTTTAGATTATAAACAAAAATAACTGTTGAAAAAGACAAATTTAATTTGAAAATTGTCATCTTTAGATTATAAACAAAAATAACTGTTGAAAAAGACAATTTTAATTTAAAAATTGTCATCTTTAGATTATAAACAAAAATATGAAAAAGACAAATTTAATTTGAAAATTGTCATCTTTAGATTATAAACAAAAATAACTGACTTTAGACTTTGAAGAAGACAATTTTTATAATAAAAAATAACTGATTTTTTAGACTTTGAAGAAGACAATTTTAATTTGAAAATTGCCATCTTTAGAGTATAAACAAAACAAAAATAACTGACTTTTTACCTAGAAGATGACTAATTTTTCAATTGAAAATTGTTATCGGGGAAATAACACTTACTGACACCGTCTTAATATTGGTTCAGTGGTGCTTCATTTTCTTGCCATGAATATATTTTTTACGCCACTACTTTTCCCTAGTTACCCTAACTTTTATTTGGTCAAATAAATTAAGAAAACAAAAATTATTAAGTAGAAAAAGGAAATAGACAACCATCATTTCTTTTGATTGCTCTTTATATTATTTCTCTTTTTACTCTACCATACTATTAATAATTAGAGATAACTTAGGATTATAGAGGAGATATATTAAAAAGAATATAGAGTTTGTATTGCATCTATTCATTTGCCAAAAACTATCTGTTTTTAGTGAATTTTCAAAAGAAATATACTTTACCGAAGTCGTATCATACAAAGCGTCAGGGGGGGAGGGTAGTTGGAGGGATCGATTCTAATTCTTCTGATTAAAAAAAAAAACAATTTCTTTACTAAATTTTTATTTTTTAATCTCACTATTTATACATCTAAGCATGCTACTAATTATTTATCAGCATGGTAGCAAACAGCCAATTTTTACTAGAAAATTACATTTGTGAGATTTATTTTTTTAAGTTTGTAAATATTTTATTTATTTTACGTATAACAAAATTAGAAAGACGTTGATTTCAAGTTTTTGTTACTTTGCTTGTCTGAACATTCTAAAGAATATATTAAGGTGATCTTTTTTTGCTTTGATTTTTAAATATCACCGAGTAAGAAAAGAACTTTGATGTCTAAACTATATGTGAACAAAGTCAATGTTAAATGTAATTGAAAACAACTGTGATGTCGAAATTATGAAAATAAATATGACAATCTGTTCAGCTCATCAGAGCTTTTTAGTATAACACATGGTTATAATCAATTGACAGTGTCGGAAAATAATGAGAGAGAGCTTATGAATTTCTTCCTGGATGTTATAATACACCCACAATTTCATATCAGGTCAACCTCATTGGTTGCTCAATAATATTTTCCCACTCTGTCACCTGATTGTAACTGTGTGCTACCTGAGCCATCCTCAGAAAGGCAGTCGCAGCAATCAAAAACGAACGTAAAGATTATGGACTAAACAGTGACAGCTGGTCAACAAGGAAAACGATTGCGGTGCTAGGTGGCCCTTACGTACAATTAAGGAACTAACAAGTTAAATTCACCAGATAATCCCTCCTAAATAACTCTATTAAAATTAATATTTTATATTATTTATTAATGAAGAAAGCAACTCTTAATTAATGGTTCTGTTAATGCTCTCTTAAAAGCTCACTGAATATCCTAAAAAACTCAAGTTGGTTTTTTACGTTTCATATTCATAGTAAACTAGGTTATTATTGTAGAAATTAACGGTAGTTGAAAGTTACTGGTTGAGTCTTTAAAATACTAAATTCACCGTCAACTTAAACAAAACAAACGATTAAATAAAACTTTTGTATTAATTGTTAATTTTGAAATCTATTTAAATTAACTCGCATTAGCTAATTGAATGAAAATAATTTAGTCTTAATTACGTTTTGACAATAATTGTTAAAAAATACAGCTGTAAATAATAATATTGGTTGCCCACTAATTTGAATTACAAAAACTAGCTGAATTAAATTATTTTTAATAATTTAATAGGTAAAAGACAAAAGTGTTTAAACACTTTTTTATGTAAAAGTGTTTTGACATAAATAGTTTATTTTTTAGCCACCAAAGTGGCCACACAGCGCTGGCGTCAGGCTTCTGTGTTGACTACTCTCTCTATTTTAGTCCGACACCCCTGGGCAGTGGTAAACAAAACTGGAGTTTACATTTTCTACTGTTATCTTTTTTTACTTATTGGTGAACAACTTGTTTTCAAACCTTAAAAAAAATTTTTATAAGACAAAAGATACGACAATTTTGTTTTGAATTTGCTGCCTGAATTTATTATTTTTGCATTTATGTCAAACTTATTACCAATGGTTTGTTAATAATGCATTACAACTATTTTTTTTGCAAGTTTTATTCATTGTTTATATTATAATAATTTTAATTTTTGCCTGATTATTGTTTGTTTTTTTATAAATATATTTAATTTGAATCTCAGAGTAAGTGTCTCGTTCACCGACTATTTAGTATCCCTCCTTGGAAGCAAGTATCTAAGGGTTTCTAAGTATTACATTTTCTGAAGCAACGCCCAAAGGGGTTTTTACGTCATTTAGAACTAAATTAGATCAAAACTTCTGTGTTACTTGTAATAATTTGATTTTTTTGTGAAAATTAGGAAAAACTAAGTATAAGTTTCAGAAAATTAAAGCAAAGTTCTAAAACAGGGGTACAGGTATCACTAGAGGTATGCGAAAAACTTTTGGTGGTACACAGAAAAATTTAATACCTTTTGTAAAAAAAAGTAACGATAAACAAAAATTATAAAAAAATAATAAGAGTCAAAAGTAGTGAAATCAGTTTAACGAAATTTCAATATTTTTATTTTCACTGATAAAATAAATAAATAAACACTTTATTATTTTGTACAAGGGATCACAAAAAATATTAAACATATAAACTGTGCAAAAAAATGGGGGGTAGTCAGTTTTACAACTTTTCTTTCCTACCACCCTTTGGTGAGTGTGTACTACTATTCTTTCCTATGTATTATTCACGATTAATGTCAAATAGAAAATGTCCAATTTTTGCATTTTATTTTTATTTTCATTTTATTTCTCCTTGAGAACCTCTGTTCTAGAATAATGCTTTTAGATTTTAATATTTTCCTTAGAACCAAAGGTGCTCATTTTTTAAGCAAAATGGCCCTATGGATGGAAATGCATATTTTGTTTACAGTCCCCAAACTTTGAGCAGGTGGGCTTTTTTTTGAACCCACAAATAATTTTATTGACCAAAAGAAATTTTTTTTGCTTCTACTATTTTGATGTGAAATAATTAGGTATTTTGGATAATAATTGTATTTTGGATAATTAGGCTAGATCACTTCCATGTTTGGTGGGTTTCCCGACTTGAAATCAATTTTATCGATCTTTCCTTTAAGAAGTAATATACTTTTACCTTTCAGCAAACCTTTACCTTCAGAAATTTAAGAAATTTTCACCTTTGACTTAGCCTCTGGGGAAACTTTTTTCTTGCGATGTAAAACTCTAATGTCAAGTCGTGTGAATATCTTTTGCTGTAAATAGTAAAAGAGTATTAATGTCATTTTACTGTGACAGTAGCAAAACTTTACCAACAAATTCACACAAAGAGACTAATGCTATTAGAGGGAGGATACAACAGCTCTTATCATTCCTTGGGTAGCTAGGTGCCTTAACTGTACATTGGTGACAAAGAGACTAATACTTAGAGGGAGGATACAACAGCTCTTATCATTCCTTGGGTAGCTAGGTGCCGTAACTGTACATTGGTGACAAAGAGACTAATCTTAGAGGGAGGAACAGCTCTTATCATTCCTTGGGTAGCTAGGTGCCTTAACTGTACATTGGTGACAAAGAGACTAATACTTAGAGGGAGGATACAACACCTCTTATCATTCCTTGGGTAGCTAGGTGCCGTAACTGTACATGGTGACAAAGAGACTAATACTTAGAGGGAGGATACAAAATCATTCCTTGGGTAGCTACGTAACGGTACATTGGTGACTAATACTATTAGAGGGAGGATACAACAGCTCTTATCATTCCTTGGGTAGCTAGGTGCCTTAACTGTACATTGGTGACAAAGAGACTAATACTTAGAGGGAGGATACAACACCTCTTATCATTCCTTGGGTAGCTAGGTGCCTTAACTGTACATTGGTGACAAAGAGACTAATACTTAGAGGGAGGATACAACACCTCTTATCATTCCTTGGGTAGCTAGGTGCTGTAACGGTACATTGGTGACATCATCTTTTTATTTTTCATAGTAATTACAATTTCACGTAAATATTAAATTATTTGTTGACTATTTTGTTTTAAATCAAGTAAAATGAACTTAAAATAAGTTTTAATTATTATCTATTGCATGTAAACTTTAATTGTCTGTGTTGAATAAAGTGGTTTAGTGTGGAATCACTGAAAAATGTCCGCAGTTTTTAGAGTGTGTTCCTTAATAGGGGTTGTAGAGGGGTGGAGGAGTATCTAGTCTCTCTCTTAGGAGATTATATTAGGGGTAAGTACAGTTACGGCACCTGTGGAAACTGTCTCACTTCCAGACCCCTTATCACTGTGTAAATCGGTTCTGTACTCCCTCTAATAGCATTAGTCTCTTTGAATTCACACTTACTCTGAGATTGGTTCATATAGACTGCATCTTCCAGTTTTGTTGAAAAAAAAAAACAAACTAAAAAATAGCTAAAATAATCAAACAAATAAACGTATTTGTTATTTCATTTTTACTTTGCCTCATTTTAACTGTAGGTATATAGGAAAAGTATTAGCAGAAAAAAAATTTTGAATCCGGGATTAGATGTGAATAATCCGTTTCATGCGTTTTTAAGGCATCCTGGGTGCTTTTCACATTGTTGCCGGTATGTGTGTGTGTCTGTTAAAATAATTAAACAATTATTTTCTGTTAAAATATTATTTTATGACGTCAATAACCAAACAAATTACTCAGCAAAATTTCATTCGGAACAATTTGTCTTTTTTTTAATTAATTAAGGATTTGGCATGCATGCAGTCATGTTTAAGACCAACATATCTCCCAAGTATCATTAATTAAATTAAATTTTTTATCAAATGACTTGAGTACGTTTTTTTTTAATAAAACAAAAAAATGTAAAAAATAATCAAATTAAGTTGAAATTAGTTACAAGTGTATACTAGTAGTATTCACTTGTAGTATTACAATAGTAGTATACTACTAGTATAATTATACTAGCAGTACTTGGTGTAATGAATAATTATACTAAGTTTTAGTTTCAATACGGCAAGTATATCTATGAATTTTGTTTGGATCTTAAAACGATGTTAATGTCTGGTGTCTGAATGGGTGACCACTACGAGTAAAATGTATGTATCAACTATCTGAGGACGAGCGAAGCGAGTCTGAAGTAGGGAGGATCAGCATAGCAAATACGATGTAATGAGGAAAACTTTTGAGGTACCCTATCTAAACCTATATATTATATATATTATATATATATATATATATATATATATATATATATATATATATATATATATATATATATATATATAATATATATATATATATATATATATTTAAATCTAAATTAATTAGTTTTAACACTTAGGATTTTTTTGTTTCAAATGACTTGCAAAAAACATTTAACAAAAAATAGCATTTTTATTTATTTTTTTGAATGCATTTAATTTTATATAATAGATGTCTTTTACTTTCTATTATAAATTGATCTTATTAATATTTCTAAATTGGTTAGTTATGTGCAGTTAGAATTGATTTTTCTTTGTTTCTTGATTGGCAGGATCAGGTAGAAAATTTGGTTACGTCTCGCCCATGAGGCTGATGTCGTGGGACCTGTGGGCTACCATGCAGCCATCCATCTTGAAAACTGGAGTGAACAATCAATGTGAGTCTTTTGTTTGTTTTAATTGAAATATGTATACAAAAGTAGTCTTTCATTTATACAGGGTGTTTGGTGATGTATGGAAAAAAATGAATGGGGTGATTCTATGCCACCAGGGCTACAAAAAACATGGTATTGACCAGGGGTCAATTCTCAACCGTTTTCCCACAAGGTCAAAGTCCATCATTTTTTTAAGGTTGCGTATGTTGGTTTGAAAAACATGATTTAACTCCCAAAATATAAATGATACAAATAAGTTATAAATATCGTTGGAAAGCCAAGAAAATTTCCTAAAAAAAATATACATTTATTTAATAAAACAGTTCAATTGTTTATAAAAAATTAAAAAGAGTTGAATTTTTCAGAAATATTTGAAAAAAATAAAAATTTGTAGCTCAATAACTGTTTTAAAAACAATAGAAAATTTTTAACACAGTTTTGATCAATATCTATATTATTGCCCATGTATAGGACAAAATTACCAGTAATAGAAGATAAAATGTGTTTTTTTAATTAATTTTTATCATTACCAAACAATCAGAATAAACAAACCTGGATTTTGGCTTTGTTTACATTTTCTGCCTTTTGTCAAAATAAGAACAAATATATCACTGTATATATCTCTGTAAATATCACAAATATATCACTGTATATATCACAAATATATTCCTCTATGAAATATATGATTATTATTTTCTTACTATTAATACCTGTTACTACCAGTAGCTACTAGATTTGTTTATTATGATTGTTTGGTCATGATAAAAATTAATTAAAGAACACCTTTTAACTTCGATTACTGGTAATTTTGTCCTATACGATAAGTAATAATATTGGTATGGATCAAAACTGTGTTAAACAAAGAAGTTTTTCCAAAGGTCTGATCAAATTTTCTATTGTTTATAAAACAGTTATTGAGCTAAACAAATTTTTTTTAAATTTTTCAGAAAAATGCAACTCTTTTTAGTTTTTTTTTTTATAAACAATTAAACTGTTTTATGAAATAAATGTATACTTTTTCCTTGAAATTGAAAATTAATGAAGTGAAATGAAATTCCTTTTAATTGAATGAAATTTCACCTTGTGGGAGAACGATTGAGAATTGACCCCTGGTCAATACCATGTTTTTTGTAGCCCTTGGGGCATAGAATCACCCCATTCATTTTTTTCACCTAACACCCTGTAGTCTGTTCTATCTGTGAGTATGCTTAGAATGGATGACTAAGCTACAAGCAAAAGTCTTGAGGGTAAACAAATACATAAATAAGCTGATTGGTTGATTATTTTATGTAGCTTACATAACTTGTCTGCTTATCCAATGAAGAACCTGTATTTCCTTATGTTTTTTTTTGAGGGTGACTAAGCTATAAAAAGGTCTTGAGGGTAAACAAAGACATAAATACCTGATTGGATGATTTTTTTATGTAGCTTACATAACTTGTCTGCTTATCCAATGAGGAACTTGTATTTTCTTATGTTTTCTTTAAAGGGTGACTAAGCTATAAAAAGGTCTTGAGGGTAAGCAAAGACATAAATAAGCTGATTGGTTGATTATTTTATGTAGCTTACATAACTTGTTTGCTTATCCAATGAGGTACCTGTATTTCCTTATGTTTTTTTTTCGAGGGTGACTAAGCTATAAAAAGGTCTTGGGGTAAACAAAGACATAAATAAGCTGATTGGTTGATTATTTTATGTAACTTACATAACTTGTCTGCTTATCCAATGAGGAACTTGTATTTCCTTATGTTTTCTTTAAAGGGTGACTAAGCTATAAAAAGGTCTTAAGGGTAAACAAAGACATAAATAAGCTGATTGGTTGATTATTTTATGTAACTTACATAACTTGTCTGCTTATCCAATGAGGAACTTGTATTTCCTTATGTTTTCTTTAAAGGGTGACTAAGCTATAAAAAGGTCTTGAGGGTAAACAAAGACATAAATAAGCTGATTGGTTGATTATTTTATGTAACTTACATAACTTGTCTGCTTATCCAATGAGGAACCTGTATTTCCTTATGTTTTCTTTAAAGGGTGACTAAACTTTTTTTTATCATAGAATTAGCATGGGAGCCGACAACTAATTTAAACAAAAAGTAGCTCTTCATAACATAAATTGAATAAAACACAAAAGTTGGCAAATATCTTCTTATCAGTTAATTTAAATTCTAGTTACTACTAATGTAACGCAATAAAGAGCAATTTTGTGAGTTTGCGCAAACTAAAAATTTCCAAAAGTAAAATTAATTAACAAAAATATAAAATAAAACACTTATATGTTGTTTTCACCTTCTTATCAGTTTATTTAAAAACTTGTGACAACCCATTTAAAAGGGGGTTTTCATATGAAAAAGTGACTTAAGTTAGTTTAAACTCCCTAAAATTAATTAAAATAAATCACTTCAAGAAAATTGTTAAAGGTAAATCGTCAAAAATAAGAAAAAATTTAGAAACCCTTATTCATATCAGTTAACGTTAATCACCCTTTCGCAATCAATTTATTATCAGCAATGTTGGCGCTGCTACGGACTTTGAATCGAAAATGTGGAAAACCTCCTTTGAGGAAAACTCTTAATACTGGAAAAATTGGTAGCTTGCTACGCTCTCTGATTTCCTTATGATTTTATTCCAAGAGTGACCAAAGGTAAAACTGTAATTCTGGTCTGGTGTCAGGGTGTCCAGACCCCAAATAAAATCATAGAGACCCTAAACTTGGAGAGAAACCTCTAATACCGAAAAAAAATTGGTGCATGTTGCAAATTTATAGTTGCTATAAAAAAAATAATAATAATAAATAATTAAAATTAATAATTAATTTATAATTGCTATAATAAATAATAATTATTAAATAATTTATAATGCTTTAAATAAATAATTATATTGCTATAAATAAATAATTTATAATTGCTAAAAAAATAATTCATGAATGCTAAAAAAAATAATTTATAATTATATAATTAAATAATTTATAATTGCTAAAAATAATAATTCATAATTGCAAAAATAAATAATTTATAATTGTATAAATAAATAATTTATAATAGCTATAAAATAAATAATTTATAATTGCTAAAATTAAATAATTCATAAATTGCTAAAAATAATATTTATTATAGCTATAAATAAATAATTATAAATAAATAAATAATTTATGATTGCTATAAATAATTTATATTGCTATAATAATAAAAATAAAAAATAATTCATTAACGCTCTAAATAAATAATAATTAATAAATAATTTATAATCGGTATAAATAAATAATAATAAATAAATAATTTATAATTTTAATTAATAATTTGTTCCGACAATATTAGCTGACATTTGGCTATTAACCTTTAAAACTTGCTCAACTACAGTAGAATAAAAATTGGGTTGCACCATGGTTACTATCAAAAAGGTTCAGGTACACTGGTTCAGGTACTTCTTCAGATTATGATAAAGTAATTCTTTTGAATTTATTTGATAAAGTAATTCTTCAGATTAGATGACTCGTTTGTTTTGATATTCATGTAACTCAATTTAATAACTTAATGTAAACAAAGCACGTTTTTCATCTATAGTATTGCATATTGTTATCATCAGTTGACAGCATGGGAAAATAGTGTTGAGTAACCAATGAGGTTGGTACATTATGAAATTGTGGATGTGGTTTAATAAACAGGAGTAACCTCATTGGCTCCTACGCATTACTTTCCCACTGCTAGAGGACAGCAACCCCCCAAATGGGGGGGGGGGCTTTTTATTTGATTACTTCTTCACCAGCTTTTTTTAAAAAAAACCTCAAATGACATTCAGTTTTTATTATTACCGTTTGATACGTAATTAAGTTATGAAATCAGAAAAAAAAATAAAATAAAATTGCTTTATTTGCTTCTCTTATCTTGAAATTTTATGAAGTTAAGAGCCATATATTTTCTACCTACTTGGTTAAGAATTGGGGACATGATAAAACAAATTAAATTTGAATTTTACGACACTTAGCTAAGCTGATAAGACTAAGTCAAGTGTTGTTCAGAGCGTTCTCGATGATAAACTTTTTATAATTAATTAACATCATTTTTCATATAAAATGATACTAAGTCGTAAAAAATATGAGTTGCGTAATAAATACTTAAGCAGTAAATATTTAATGTATATTAGAGAACATGGTAATATGATTTATTTTTATTCACGTACTATACCTGATTTAGAATATACAGTTTGGACCAAAAGTATACTCTCTCTGAAATTTTAAACCTTTTGACATAAATTAATGAAACTTTGGTTCCTTTTAGCAAATTTTCAAAGAAAAAAATGAGCTTATGAGATTGGGGTCATGGAGGGGGAAAGTGGGGAGGTACATTTTTTGCATAGGGAGTCTCCCTGATCAAAGAATATATATATATATATTATATATATATATATATATTATATATATATATATATATTATATATATATATATATATTATATATATATATATATATATATATATATATATTAATTATAAAGAAATATATAGAAACATTTAGAAAACTTACAATAAAACAGTATCGAACTGTTTAAGTACAGTTACATACTATTGTCTTAGACCACTACTTAGCCCCTTGCATACTTTTGTCTGAGGCCACTATTTTGCTTCTTGCATACTTTTGTCTAAGACCACTATTTTGCCCCTTGCCTACTATTGCCTAAGACCACTATTTTGCCCCTTGTAGTCTATTGTCTAATACCACTATTTTTCCCCTTGCATACTATTGTCTAATACCACTATTTTGCCCCTTACATACTATTGTCCAAGACCACTATTTCGCCCATTGCATACTATTGTCTAAGACCACTATTTTTCCCCTTGCATACTATTGTCTAAGACCACTCTTTCGCCCCTTCCAAACTATTGTCTAAGACCACTATTTTGCCCCTTGCATACTTTTGTCTAAGACCACTATTTTCCCTTGCATACTATTGTCTAATACCACTATTTTGCCCCTTACATACTATTGTCCAAGACCACTATTTCGCCCTTGCATACTATTGTCTAAGACCACTTTTCGCCCCTTCCTATTGTCTAAGACCACTATTTTGCCCTTGCAACTATTGTCTAAGACCACTATTTCGCCCTTGCATATGTCTAAGACACTATTGCATACTATTGTCTAAGACCACTATTTTGCCCCCAACTATTGTCCAGACCACATTTCGCCCCTTGCAAACTATTGTCTATGACCACTATTTTGGTAGAAATAAGTCCCTTAAGTGTATAAATTGGACATTTTTACTCAAAATTGATTAATTTATTATCTGAAGACAAAGTCCCATAACATAAGAAAAAGTACTACAAGTTTTTACTATTTTATGACGAATAGTTTAAAATTTAAGGGGGGGGGGGTCTACCCTTGTTTACCCTTCAGACCTTCTGTCTACAAGGTTTTATCGAATACTCAGCCAATCAGCGTTTATGCCACTTGTTAACCATTCATACCTTGAGTTTTAAAAAGCATAAGTTAAACTTGGTTCTAATTGGTTTAACAGATAGTTAGCAGATTATTAGCCAATAGCTTGTTTATATTATTGTTTACCCTTCAGACCTTCTGTCTACTAGGTTTTATCGAATACTTAGCCAATCAGCACGTTTATGTCACTTGTTAACCATTCATACCTTGTGTTTAAAAAAGCATAAGTAAAACTGGGTTCTAATTGGTTCAACAGATAATTAAGCAGGTTAAAATTTGGGTACTTTTTCCTGTCAATTTTGGTATTTACCTGTCGTAGGAAAAATGTCTCGTATTCATCCCTAGAACCCATGAAGTGTTGTTTACACTTCATACCTTATGTTTACTTTGGATCATCGGAGCTAACTACACTCTAAAGTTGGGAGGATAGAATGAACCAATATGATCCCTTCCTTTTTGGTGGGCTGTCAGCTAATTAAAACCAAATCTACTGTAATACGACACACGCACGGGAAAATAGTAATGAGGAACCAATAAGATTGGACTTTTTTTTTTTTTTTTTTTAATTTAAATTCCGGAGGAATAATTCCTAGGTACTTAGACCTCGTATGTGGGTCCATTGTACCTGATAAGATTGCACTGTCTATTGTACCTCTAGTACCTGCCAGTCACTGTCTATTGTCTAATACCACTATTTTTCCCCTTGCATACTATTGTCTAATACCACTATTTTGCCCCTTACATACTATTGTCCAAGACCACTATTTCGCCCATTGCATACTATTGTCTAAGACCATATTTTTCCCCTTGCATACTATTGTCTAAGACCACTCTTTCGCCCCTTCCAAACTATTGTCTAAGACCACTATTTTGCCCTTGCATACTTTTGTCTAAGACCACTATTTTTCCCCTTGCATACTATTGTCTAATACCACTATTTTGCCCCTTACATACTATTGTCCAAGACCACTATTTCGCCCCTTGCATACTATTGTCTAAGACCACTCTTTCGCCCCTTCCAAACTATTGTCTAAGACCACCCTTGCATACTTTTGTCTAAGACCACTATTTCGCCCCTTGCATACTCTTGTCTAAGACCACTATTTCGCCCTTGCATACTATTGTCTAGACCACTATTTTGCCCCTTGCATACTATTGTCCAAGACCACTATTTCGCCCCTTGCAAACTATTGTCTATGACCACTATTTTGGTAGAAATAAGTCCCTTAAGTGTATAAATTGGACATTTTTACTCAAAATTGATTAATTTATTATCTGAAGACAAAAGTCCCATGAACATAAGAAAAAGTACTACAAGTTTTTACTATTTTATGACGAATAGTTTAAAATTTAAGGGGGGGGGGGTCTACCCCTTGTTTACCCTTCAGACCTTCTGTCTACAAGGTTTTATCGAATACTCAGCCAATCAGCACGTTTATGCCACTTGTTAACCATTCATACCTTGAGTTTTAAAAAGCATAAGTTAAACTTGGTTCTAATTGGTTTAACAGATAGTTAAGCAGATTATTAGCCAATAAGCTTGTTTATATTATTGTTTACCCTTCAGACCTTCTGTCTACTAGGTTTTATCGAATACTTAGCCAATCAGCACGTTTATGTCACTTGTTAACCATTCATACCTTGTGTTTAAAAAAGCATAAGTAAAACTGGGTTCTAATTGGTTCAACAGATAATTAAGCAGGTTAAAATTTGGGTACTTTTTCCTGTCAATTTTGGTATTTACCTGTCGTAGGAAAAATGTCTCGTATTCATCCCTAGAACCCATGAAGTGTTGTTTACACTTCATACCTTATGTTTACTTTGGATCATCGGAGCTAACTACACTCTAAAGTTGGGAGGATAGAATGAACCAATATGATCCCTTCCTTTTTGGTGGGCTGTCAGCTAATTAAAACCAAATCTACTGTAATACGACACACGCACGGGAAAATAGTAATGAAGAACCAATAAGATTGGACTTTTTTTTTTTTTTTTTAATTTAAATTCCGGAGGAAATAATTTCCTAGGTACTTAGACCTCGTATGTGGGTCCATTGTACCTGATAAGATTGCACTGATTTGAAATTGAGGGCGTGGTTATCATCCAGGACTAACCTTATTGGCTCCTCACATTATTTCCCCTCGCTGTCAACTGATTTTAGCCGTGTGTTGTATTATAACTGGCAAAATGTTTTGAAATAAACAATGAAGATTATAAAAACAATGCAGCGATTTAAGGTTTTAATTGCTGTTTAATCAGTGTTAAACACTGATAGCGATTAAAAAGATAAATTAATCGAAGAAAAAAAAAACAAGGCACCAGATTTGTCAAGAATATGGGAGATCCTGGGAGAGATAAGACAATTTTTACTTATTCTGGATTTCAAGGACATTCGATTCAACATTCAATCTTAAAGGGTTCTAGGGTAAACTAGGGGTCCAGGTAAACTAGGGTTCCAGGGTAAACTAGGGGTCCAGGTAAATTAACCTCATACCTCCCTTCTTTAACATAGACCCTCGCTGTCAACTGGGATATTTTCCTCCCCTCTTACTTGGTTACAAATTGTAGTTTTCTCCCCTAGCTGAATTTAATCATGCGATGACTATTGAAGGTAGAAGATTTCCTATATTATACCACACAGTTATAATCAGTTGACAGCATGGGAAAATAGTGTTGAGGGACCAATGAGGTTGGTGTGGTTTAACATCCAGGACTAACATTATTGACTTCCTCACATTATATTCCCACACTGTCAACTGATTATAAATGTGTATTATACTAAAGATTATAGTGTAAATTGTTTGCTTGAATACTGTTCTTTGTTAAACCTTTAAATTATTATCAGACTTTTTTTTGTAATTGTTTTAAAATCAAAATTTATTATAGCTAACAATTTCTCGAGTGGAAACGGAAGCAGCCCGACTGGTTCAGGAAGTAACGGAGACGGGGTGGAATGCTCTCAGTGCGGACGTCATTACAAATTAAAATCATCTCTACGCAACCATCAGAAATGGGAATGTGGCAAAGAGCCTCAATTCCAATGTCCTTATTGTAACTATCGAGCCAAACAGAAAATGCACGTCGTTCGTCACATCGAACGTATGCATCGAGAGAAATTAGATATGCTCGAACAAGAAGCGTCATCGCCTTCGGGTTCGGGCGAGGGACAGTCGACGCCACCTCCAAGTGTTCCACAATCAACTGCTCAATTAAAAGACGAATCGAGGGGTCAACAAGTAGTTCCATGATCTTTAATGAGTAACTTGTTTTAATTATTGTGTCATTGATATATGAAGTATACACTTAGCTGTTCTTGCTTTCATTACACTCAGTAACCTAATATCTTATGCCATCTAGTTGTTTGATGCACTAATGATACTATTAATAAGGAGTTGATGAAATGTTCAGTTACGCTACTAAATTACGAACTTTGCTGATTGTGTTTTAGGCCCGTATTCAAAGACATTTTCCTTACCTAAACCTGGTTAATATTTAATACACTTGAGTTTAAAAAAAAAAATATTTAATTGTCAAACCACAATACATAAAAAAGAAAAACTGACCGGTTTCGACTATTAGTTAGTCATCTTCAGAGTACTTTTTATAAACTGAGTTGCTTAAATTGAAGGAGAAGGTCTAAGATGTGTGTGGGGGTGGGTGTTGTTGGATGAGTGGTGGGAGAGGGTTAATTTCGGATCTGGATTCTAGGAACCATCAGGTATAAGGGATAACATACTTACTTAATTATATAGTTAAAAGTCCAAAGACAACTCTAATGGTAAATCTAGAGAGAAGGAGAAGACTTATAGGATACTTATAACTACTAATACAATGGTTAAAATTGCACTTAATAACTAATGGTAAAATAAATTTTATATAACTTAAATAAAAGTTAAAGTTAAAAGTTAAGTTATATAACTATATAATTTAAGTAAGTATGTTATCCCTTATACCTGATGGTTCCCTAGAATCCAGATCCGAAATTAACCCTCTCCCACCACTCATCCAACAACACCCCACCCCCACACACATCTTAGACCTTCTCCTTCAATTTAAGCAACTCAGTTTATAAAAAGTACTCTGAAGATGACTAACTAATAGTCGAAACCGGTCAGTTTTTTTTTTATGTATTGTGGTTTGACAATTAAATATTTTTTTTTAAACTCAAGTGTATTAAATATTAACCATGTTTAACATATACCACAAAATCTCTGTCAAAAAAACTAATGATTTTACCTAAACCTAACATTTTCCTTACCTAAACCTAACATTTTCCTTACCTAAACCTAACATTTTCCTTAAGGGGAGCCCTTAAGGGAAATGTTAGGTTTACAGTTTAGGTAAGGAAAATGTTAGGTCTCCTTAAGGAAGCCTTAAGGGTTCCTTAAGGAGTCCTTAAGGAAAATGTTAGGTATAGGTAAGGAAAATCTCTTTGAATACGGGGCTTAGTCTCCATTGTCATGATATACAAGTAATAAAATAGTATTAATTTGATTTTTGGTCTCCATGATAGTTCTATAGTTTATAGTTTAGTACACTGAAGGGACTTATATCGAGTTGTTAAATTATTTTTATTAATTTCATACAATATTTGGCTTGTAATCTCCAAGCATATTCATGTAACACAATCTATAAAAAGAAAATTACCAATCTTACCAAAAGTCAAGTAATTACAATTAACTTAGTTAAGTCAAGCTGGATAAATAAAAGTTTAAAAAGCCTTAAAACTAACTTACAGTTAAGATGAGTTTGGAGAATTCTAACCATGTCATATATTTTTTTAAAAACTAATAGGTTCTACTCTACAACGTCAGGCTGATTCTGCCATGTCTAAAAAAGAGTAATATAAATCTAGTAATTTTTAATTCTTTTTAGACATGGCAGAATGGGCCTGAAATTGTAGAGAAGAACCTATTAGTTTTTAAAAAAATATATGACGTAGTTAGAATTCTCCTAACTCATCTTAACTGTAAGTTATTTTTAAGCCTTTTTAAACTTTTATTTATCCAGCATGACTTAACTAAGTTAATTGTAATTACTTGACTTTTGGTAAGATTGTTAATTTTCTTTTTCTTTTTATAGATCGTGTTACATGAATATGCTTGGAGATTACAAGCGAAATATTGTATGAAATTAATAAAATAATTTAACAACTTGATAAAAGTCTCTTCAGTGTCCTAACCTATAAGCTATATAATAAAATAGTAATATCCTGCTTTACATGTAGTTGTTATGTGTTATAGAATTTGTCTTTTTTTCCGCGTTTTATGATTTTTCAAAATTTTTGCTGAGTCATTATTGCGAGTTAAGGACATCATGAAAAAAATTATTATGCGTTGATCAACTTTATCTGAATATAAATAATAGTTATCTGAATGAATTAGAGCACTACTGTGTTATTCATACTAGGAAACATTTATTTTACCCACAAAAATAATAGTTTATTGGCTAAGCGGTTTCAACTAAACATGAGGCCATCATCAGTTCCATATAAATAAAGATGAAAGTTAAAAATAAATTTTTGAGATGGTCAAAGCTTGGTGAGTTGGGTAATACTGATTTACTCGTTACTTACATGACTTAGTAAGACTATCTTACTCGAATCACCGAGCCTTTCCTTCTAGAAAAATAAGATAGTGTGATCTATTTCCAACTTTCATCTTTATTTTTATGGCACTCATGATGAACTTCTTGTAAAGTTAAACGCTTGTTGCATGGAGATACTATTTTATTTGCTCGATAGATTTTTTATTGGACAGAGAGACTATTTTATTTGCTCGATAGATTTTTTATTGGACCGAGAGACTATTTTATTTGCTCGATAGATTTTTTATTGGACCGAGAGACTATTTTATTTGCTCGATAGATTTTTATTGGACCGAGAGACTATTTATTGCTCGATAGATTTTTTATTGGACATAGAAACTATATCATTTGCTCGATAGATTTCTTTTTGATTTATTTTTTTTTTTCACTCTTAATTTATTGTTGAGTTGTATTTATACAAATACAAATCTTCGGTTATAAACGATTTCATAAAAAATTATCTTACCTATGGTAGACCAATTTCTTACAGTATCTTATGTTTAAGACAAGCTAAAAATACTTTTTTTTAGTATGAAAAAACCAACTGCTCCCAATCAGATAAGTGTATGCTTTATTTACAAAAAAAAAATGTATTATTTTAAAATTAAAATGTGCCATACGAATTATAAAACTATAATCAAACATTTAAGTCAAACATTCCCGGTGAAAAAAAATTGAAAAAACACTACTACTAATAATTTCACATTGTGATAGTTAAGCCTTTTTGGGTTCATTCCTGATGAATTATTATTTTTAAATGATCAGTTTTCATCAACCTTTTAAGCTCGTTTGGAATACCTTAAGATAACTGTCTTTACTTTGGTAAACTGACAAAGTAAAAGATATAATAAAAAAAAAAACTACCATAAGCTGAACTAATTGTTGTACTAACTTTGTTGTGTTTGTAATGTCTTGTGTTTTAAACAACACTCATTTATAAGATTTTAACAAAGTACAATGTCACCATTTTTTAAAAAATATACTTGAAATATTACTATTTAAAGGGTTTTTACGCAGATAATGAGTAAGCCTTATTTTACACAGATAATGAGTAAGCCTTATTTTTACGCAGATAATGAGTAAGGTAAGCCTTATTTTACGCAGATAATGAGTAAGCCTTATTTTACGCAGATAATGAGTAAGCCTTATTTTACGCAGATAATGAGTAAGCCAGATAATGAGTAAGCCTTATTCGGCACCTTTTAGTCAAATTGCATTTACTTTTATTGATTTCGAAACAATTGAACTGAACTAATTATTCGTGTGTAATGAACTATAATGGACATATTGAACAAATAACAATATTTGTTTGTTTCAAGGCATATTTTTATCGACATATAGTCTATATGTAATTCTCTTCAAAGTTTTTGCTTTAATTTATTCCAAACGGTGTTTATTGGGTTTTAGAAATATTGATTTGCTTGCACTATTTGTATTTCTCTTTGGGACCGAAGAAGCATCGAGTTCAAAATTTATTTAAAATAAAAAATTTCCCACTAATATATTTCCTTTATTCTAAAAAAATGAAGGATTGAAAATAAACAATTTTTCTTACTTATTTGCTATCATTTAGCTAATAAGTAGCCATGTTAATTAAAACAGTCAACTTCGTCTTTTTCAAAACATTTGGCATTATTTGAGCCAAGCTGGCTTTTAGATTACGCCATCATGGGTGCCAGAAAGATGACAAGCCGTCGGCTTTATAAGAGTTTAGAGATTACTCACAAATATAAACGACAATCAAAATTCATTAAATATGCTCAATTTTCATACACAAATATAAATAAAATTGTATTATTTTTTTTTGTATTTGTTGATCATTTCAGTTTTTAAATTATTTTAATATTTATTGAATAATAAAAAATTGATATTTATTATTAAATTCCTTGTCTGAATTTTTATTTTTGTTGATATTTTCACCTGTTGCTTCATTTTTTATTTTATTTTCAATGCCCATTGGTGATCTAATTTAACTATTAGTTTATTCTAATAACAGATGAATAAATAAATGACAATAATAAATATGTTATTTAATTAAACATATCACATTATTTAAGAAACCAGTTATTTAGATTACATTTATAAAATTAAGAGTATTGTAATAAAATGTCATTTTTCCTCAAAATTGTTAATTTATTGTAAGAAAGTGATTTTCTCTGACTGTAACTGAAATTGGCCATAATTTATTGGCCAAAAAGAATAAAATGAGCCCTTAGCTATCATGACTGATAATAAACTCCGATTAATTTCATATAATTAATGTTCTATAACAATACTTAAGTGGGAGTGAGAATTGTTTATATTTTGATGCAAGGATTAGAATTGAAAAATAACTCATAATAAGTATAAAAATAAGTATAACTCAAAATCTACTTTTTAATTAACTTTAATTTGTTATTAAAAAAAATATAAATAAATAAAAAAAGCTCGGTGAATAAAAAAAAATTACTACTTGTTACCTGTGAATATTAAAATCAAAATTCGGTGAAAAAAATCACAAAAAAGTATGATATTTTTAAAATTAAAATTTTCTACCAAATTTAATCGATGATTCCCAAAAAAAATTTGATTTATTTTGTATTTTTTATACGATTAATATTTTTTAATACATTTTATACAGCTTTAATAGTTTTGTATTTTTTGCAATAAGTTTTTAATGTTATTGTTTTTAATTGTAAATTTAAATTAGTTTGATTAAGTTAACGTTTTTTTTTCTTATTTTTAAGTCATTTATGTTGGCTGGATTATTTTTTTAACAAAAAAAAAAATGTTTCGATATTTTAAGATATCTTGTAATTCCAATTTATTGTTAATTGTTGTCTTGATTGATTTATACAAGACATGAGATTGTTTTTTTAATTTTTAGTGTCATTATATTTAAGCGATGTCAACTAACAAAGCATGAATCGAAAATAATACATTAACATGACGCATTTTTCAATTGAAAAAAAAAATAAATATAGCGATTAATTTTTATTTCATGTTACGGAAGTTAAACCAAAGACAAATGTATTAACAACACCAACTTCGTCTTTCCACCAATAAGCTTTAATTTAACTCTGAGCAGAGCCGGCTTTCGGCTATAATGCCATCTACAGTGCCGGTGAGATGTTGAGTCTTTCTCCAAGAATTGAAAGACTCAACATCTCACCGGCACTGTAGATGGCATTATAGCCGAAAGCCGGCTCTGCTCAGAGTTAAATTAAAGCTTATTGGTGGAAAGACGAAGTTGGTGTTGTTAATATTGTAGACCATTCCACGGCGCTCACTGAAGTTACAAATGTATTCTTTGGTTAAACTAGTTCTTGTTAGTTTACATAATAAAGCAGTTCGATTGGTTGTTTTTGCCAAATAACAAGCAAATGATAGAATCTGATTATGTGTTCCGTTATACCCCAATATTAATGCTTTGATATCACATTTTCCTGTATTGAAAATTAAACCGAAATTTCAGTGACCAATATCTCATTTAGCGTCCCATGTTTTGTTCATTAGATATCTTTATTTTGACTCATTATTTAAGTATTATTTTAAACATAGTTATATTTAAATAAAGAAACTGCCTCTAATTTTCACTGCCTTCTATTATAGAAAATTAACAATAATATTAACGGTACAATTTGTGTAAATCAAAATTTATTATAGGTTTAAAGTGTTAAAATAAAATGCTATAGAGTTGTTTTTTAAAGTTTTTATTTGTGTTAAAATAAAATGAAAACTTATAGTGTGAATATATGTAATAGTTTCTACCCTAGGGTCTAGGGTCTTGCATATGGTGAACGATAGCTCGCGAAGGCTTAAAAAAATGAAACTTAAAATGGCTTTAAAGAAAGGTAACACATATTCAGATGGATAGCAAGACCATCACAAGTGGCACAAACGGTATATATGTGTAATATATATATATATATATATATATAATATATATATTATATATATATATATATATATATATATATATATATATATATATTATATATATATATATATATATATATATATATATATATATAATATAAAAGTTCGAAAGTTAACAAGTTCCATAGAAACATTCAGGACACAAAAATCTCATACATACATACACACTATAATATACTATACATACATACATATATAATATATATATATATATATATATATATATATCTGTGTGTGTCTAAGTTAATGACCTCTACGATATCTGTTCAGTTCAGTAGTTCTAGAGAGTGAGAAGGTAGTATAAAAGAGAAGTCTCTATTGGATCTGCCCTGGTTGGTCTACTGTCCCAGACAGACAGGTCAGAAAAGATCGTCATACAGGCTGAGGGTCCGTATTCTAAACTTAAAAAAATATTTATAAAAAAATTATTCTCTATAGCATATTTATTTTGTTAAAAAATGTATTTTTATATCGTTAGGGTTTTAATATTATTAGGTTTATCAAAATGTATTTTTATATGTATAAGAAAAAAAAATGTATATTTTTTCTAATAATTATAAGGGAGTAATCTTTCATTATTTTGTAATAACAAAAAATTAGATATTAAATTAATTAATTAAAAAATTGAAAACAATGTGCCACTATTGTACTAATCAAAAGATGTGTTAATCATATTTTAATATTTTTTTAACTTCTATGTTTGCTTTATTAAAAATTAGTTATTCCATTTTTTTTATAATGTTATATTTTGTATATTGTTTTTACTTGTTTATTTTGTAGTTGCATTTTTTAAGGATTTTTTTGTTTTTGTAAATATTATTAATTTTTTAAGCATGTTGATATTTGTTGATAAATTATGGTTTAGGGCTAGTCCACGATGGGTTACGATTATTCCGCAATGGGTTACGATCTGTCTATAATGGATTACGATTAAAAAATATGTTAAAAGTTGTCCTCGTCAACTAAATGTAGATTTTCACATTCTGCTTTAATTTTGCTATCTAAGACCGATCAGTGAATATTTATGACATATTTATACTTTTTTGTTATTAGGGTGGTACCCTTATTTAATATCACCTGTAAACCGGCATTCGTGTTATCAGTAAAAGTCCACTGTGTTTACAGTCCTATGCTCGTTCTATATTAGTATTATTTTGAGCAGCTGGTGAAGTGAAAATTGACTCTGTGTAGAAATAATTTCACTAATAAATAAGAGAATTATAATAAAATAACTCAAAATAATTCAGTTTTAGACAATCTATTGGTAAAAAATTGACCGGAACCTATTGCTCATCTCATTTAATTAATAACTGAAATGAAAACTTAAGTTTAATAACAAGGATACCATAATTTATCAAAATATTTCTATTAGATATTATTTTTGTCCAAGAATTCCAAAATTATATGTTTATAATCTATTATTATTATCATTATTTGTAAATAATTTAACCATCTTTGGAAAAATTTTATAAAAAGAAATAATCAAAAATTCACTAAGTGCCATAATTTGCACTTTTAGTTGATTCTTTTAATCACTTTTTAATTCTTTTTTTTCACTTTTTAATTCTTTTTTTTACTTTCTTTTCTTTTAATTATTTTACTACTTTGTCACTGTGAAAGGGGGGGGGGTATCTTTAAATTTAAATATCTCTGGTTCTATGACAAAATCTTGGTTCTAAGTAAGATATAAACGTATCTTAAGATGGTTCTTATTTTTTGTTTTAAAATCAATCTGAATGGTAAAAGATCTGTTTTGATTGAAGAAAATGCATTTCCTTTATTGAAGAAAATTTATTTCCTTTATTGAAGAAAATTGATTTCCTTTATTGAAGAAAATTTATTTACTTTATTGAAGAATTTTTTTTCCTTTATTGAAGAAAATTGATTTCCTTTATTGAAGAAAATTGATTTCCTTTATTGAAAAAAACTTATTTCCTTTATTGAAGAAAATTTATTTCCTTTATTGAAGAAAATGTATACTCACAGGTCTTTATGGAGTAAGGGGGGGACAGACTTCTTGTTAGTTAAGAAGGCCATAAAGTCAAATCTTTCAATTGTATAAAATGTTCTGATGTGCTGTAATTAATGTTATTCGTGATAGAGCTGTTATTATTTTTAGAGGTAATGATTGTTATAACGTAGGTGATACATCACTTGTGTCATTAGTCTCTTTTCGATAACTCCGGTTGATAGAAGTTAGTGATTTCCTTTTTACTCTGAGTAAAAGGATTTTTTACTCAAAGTAATTATACAAAAAGTATTAAAATTTTGTTATGTCTAATCGGCTTAAAAAAGAAGTTCCTTGCGGTTAAAGTGAGAAAAAATGTTTCCCCCTCTGATGAAGTAGATTTTCGTAGAATTTCCTTGTAGATGTGTGGATTTCGCCCCCTCAGGGATTGGTTGTTCCTCCTACGAGTTTTGGCTGGCTACGGGCCTGATATAAACTTATTAATGAGAGAAGTGAGGCAATAATAAATTGCTAAAGCAATAAATATCACTTTACAGCCAAGTTGCAAGTACAAATTTTAGAGCATCAGCGAAACGAGTTCTTCATAACGCCGACACTTTGACTCTAAACTACAACAATAAGCTTGTTCACGAACCAAACATAAATTAAAAATAATTTTAAATAATTGAAAGTACATTAGGTTTTGAAAATATAAATTCCATCCTTTAGAATTGTTTTTAAATATAATATTAAGAAAAAATTATTGGTAAAATTGGGACATTTTTAGTTTTAGCGGGATTTTAAATTTGAGCGGGACAATGGTGTCAAAGCGGGACTGTCCCCCCAAAATCGGTGCATCTGGAAAACCTTAACCTGTGACCAAGTTCACTGTTCATAAGAAACGTTATTATTTGATTATAATTTACGAGAACTCATATAATTAAGTATTCATTTCAACAAAAAATTGGGTTTCTCATACAAAAAAACAAATTATGATCATCAACCCTTTTTTAATTTCAGTCTCTGCATGTGTTACCAACCAAACACATTTGCTTGAATCCCCAATGCTGCAAACTTAAAACTTCTTTATAGTTAAACTTAAAATTTATTTTATAATTAAAATAAAAATTAAGTACCATCTTAGATATTCATGAGAGATATTTATGTTTATTCAAGCCATTTCCCCCCATTTAATAGTAGTATTGTTGTACTCGCATAATTACGCCAAATCTAATTTTGGAGTTTTTCCTATATTCTATAGAATACTTTATTACAGGTATATTAAAGACTTTTTTTCTATAACTTGAATCACAGTCTTGTCTATGTAATGGTTCCTTATTTTTATACATTTATAATTATTCATTTATTTATATATTTGTTTTAAAAATTATTTATTAAAAAAGAAAACGGGTCGATGTTTTAAACTATTACTGCCATTTGTAAATGGTAATAAAGAATTAGTTTTTTTTTAGCTTGCGACTTTAAAATTTTTAATTTTTGAAGAATCAAAAAAGTATAGGAATCGTAAAGATGTCGGTTAAAAAGATAAGGTATGAACACTAGAATTTGAAATTTTCTTATGTATTCTTTTAAAAAGTTATTTAAATAAACTAGAAGGTATTTAGATAATCTAGATCAGCTTGAACCAATCCTAGACTAGCTTGGTCTTAACTTCATTATCTTTTAAATATGTCAAGCGGTTCATTTTATATATATTTTTTTTATTTAAACAGTATCTATAGTGACATTGACAACAGTATCCAATAATATAGGGATTGACACCAGGAGTTCTTTTTTAATAAACAGGTGTAATAAACTAAAACATTAGACCAATTATTTGGATCCTTAGTGCGAACCTGGAAACGTTAAAGGATGCCCTACTAATCTATTTAATCCCTTATCAAGTATACTGATTAACAGAAAGTTATCAACTTGTTCAAGGGTATTTTACTTAGTTTCTGTAGAGGAACGCTGGCATCAATAGTATTGATGATTGGTATTATCAATTTCGTAATCACTTCGTGTCTTACTGTCTTTTAAAACTGTATTTTAAGATTTCTTAGAACAAATTAAAGAATAAAAACAATCTATTGACTAATAAATAATAACTAAGTTGAGCTGTGGTGTCAGTCAATAAAAGGAATTGAAAGAAACAGTCTCTCCACTGATTTAAAAGATATTATATTGACAGAGCCAGCTTTCAGTTTTAACAAACCATCATCAGTGCCTAACCAATAAATTACAACCAAATATATTACAAAAAATCAAAAGCAATTGGTAATTGAATAACAATAAACAGCAACTACTCTAAAAGTACAAAATAAAAATAAAATAATAATAATAAAAAAAAATATATAACATATTTTTTTTAATCTATTAACTTATTTATCTTGTACTCGTTATTCAATTTGGATTACTATAATTTAGTTATTCTACTTTAAATATATCTAATAGTGCTCATATAAACCATTTTTAATCTAAACCTTTAAAGTTTGATTTGTCATTTAATTGCTACAGTTTGAAAAGTAATTCTATTGGTTTATTCTGATTCCCATTTATTGTAAGGATCAGGATGTTTCAACCAATACAATTGTTTCCAATGCTACGCTAATAGTTGCTCATACCTTATCTAGTTCAGTTAGCTGTAAAACACAGAAAAGCCAAATAAATCTCATATTCTGTTAAAATCGATACAAAAACATTTAAGGTTTGATAAATAACTATTTATCAAAACTTAAATGTTTTTGTATAAACATTAACAGGAATGAGGTTTAAATTACTCTTACACTTATAAGAGTAATTTTTTTTAAAAATTAAGATTATCTTATATTTATAACTTTTGGCTATTTGAGCCATTGCCGGCGCCAAACATGTTGATTTGATCAAAAGACAAGCTTCATCAAACTTTCCTTTATTACCAAGTCATACATTATGTTGATTACTTCACCAACATTACCAGTATGTTGTCAATTTTTTCATATCACACTTTTTTCGTTTTTTCATATCACACTTTTTTTTGTTTTTTTCATATCACAATTTTTTTTGTTTTTTCATATCACACTTTTTTTGTTTTTTTTTTCATATCACAATTTTTTTGTTTTTTCATATCACATTTTTTTTGTTTTTTCATATCACACTTTTTTTGTTTTTTTTTCATATCACAATTTTTTTGTTTTTTCATATCACACTTTTTTTGTTTTTTTTATATCACATTTTTTTGTTCAAATCATCACAAAGTTCATCACTATAAGAATTGTCAATTTAAAGCTAAACTTTACACTAGATTTTTTAAGTTCTCTTAAAAAAAATGAAGTTGGTTGAAAGGGGAGACACATAGATTTAATCCTGCAAAAATAATATACTCATATTTCATCACAATTTTGAAAACTTCATTAAAGAAAACCTACCTCTTTTTATAAACCCGTTGGTTCTTATAAAACATGATTTTAAATATAAAAACAACATTTCATCTGACTGCCAATTTTTTTATCTTATATTTTAATTAATGTCTATAATTCTTTGCAAATTCTTAATTTTTTGATCAAAGTTTTTTTTTTAATTAGCTTTAGTGTCTTTCAAACTATTCAGAGCCATCTCTCATACCTTTCGCTACTTAAACATTCCACCATACCAACTCTAAATTTTAATTAAAATTCCTCTTCCTTAAAAATCAAGAAGTTCCCTATCAACTGAGTAACATTGTAACTCACATCTGTATTTTTTAGTTGACCTCGCACCTAATGTCTTGTAATAAAGACACCGGTCCTGAATTGTTAATTTTTGAAGATTTTGTTTGTATCTTAGTGACTTCCTAAAAGTTGATGATGGATCCCAAGTTCGCTTCCACCATCAGAGGCATCTTAAGGGGTGTAGGACATAATGAATGAAAACGCAATCTAAAGGGATGAAAACACAATGATCTACAAAATTAAACTTGTTCAGTATTGTAGAGCGTTGTGTTTTCATCTACAATCTATCCACATTGATATAATAAACACCCGAACACCTAAATCTTCATGACAATAACCGTTAAAGCGCACAGTATATTGTTAATTTTTATAAAAATTAAGTTTAAACGTTTCACTGAGCTGAGCTCAGTGTTATAAATTAGATAAAAAATAACCGTTTCTTTACTGAAACATACCTGTTTGTTTTAAAATATTCGCCTTTATAATACTCAATTAACAGTTTATCATAAAATTTTACGGTACAATATCTTAAAATATTTTTCATTAAAGAAAAAAAAAAATTTACTCACTCTCTAATTCTATTTCTTCAACTAAAGTGCCTTTATAAAAAATAAATAAATTCTTTCCTTGAAAATATGTTATTTATTAAAAATTAAAATAAAACAATTAGCTCAAAAATGTATAATCAAAAAATTATAAACCTTTGCCTATTTTCACTCATAATTGTTTTTTTTTTAATTCTTTGATTGATTTTAAATGTAATGATAAATATATATATATATATAAATATATAGTTAAATTCTGTCAATTAATTATTAAATTTCAAAAAGTTCAAGTTTGTTAATTAAGTTAAAATTTTAAACTCTTTTCAAGTTTGTCAATTAAGTGTTTAACGACAAAAGTTTAAAGCATGTTTATTTGTTATGTTAAATTTAAAAAAGTTCAAGTTTGTCAATTAATTGTTAAATTTTAAATAGTTAAATTCTGTCAATTAATTATTAAAATTTCAAAAAGGTCAAGTTTGTTAATTAAGTTTAAATTTTAAACTCTTTTCAAGTTTGACAATTAAGTGTTTAACGACAAAAGTTTAAAGCATGTTTATTTGTTATGTTAAATTTAAAAAAGTTCAAGTTTGTCGATTAATTGTTAAATTTTAAATAGTTAAATTGTGTCAATTAATTGTTCATAAGGCTCAAAGTTTGTTTATTTTTGTTATTATTAGTTGTAATTACTATATTATTACGTAGTTATTTAATTATGTCATTTCTTTGTTTATATTTTTATACGTCTATTGTAAGGTGATATAAATAATTAAACATTTTGTATTTTTTACAAGAAAATTTTATAAAAAAGATATTGTTTTTTTTAATTCCTTTGCTTGTAATAAGTAGTTTTTTGCTTTTTTAAAAAATAATATAAGAATAATATAGTATTTTGCAGAAACATTGGGGGACGGAAGAGGGCTCTTGAGCAAATATGAAAAATCTGTTACCTTTTATAATTTTAAGGGAGTTGAAAATTCATGGCGTGACACAGGTACTGGACATATTTAATTTTTATTAGTAATTTTCTCTTTTAGGTTCTTAGACAAATATTTTATTTTAAAATCTAGAGTTAAAATTTTTTTTTATTTCCTGAACTTGAGATAAACAATGGCAAAGATGTCTGACTGGGGTTCAAATCCCAGTTAGGACAGTATCTGTTTTTTGCTCAGGTAGCATGAGGTGTATTAATAGTGGTCAACCGTAAGTGGTGTATCATTTGCTCTTAAGTAGTGGTCTATTTAAGGTTTGCACAAGTGGTTCCTTTCTCACTCTATCTACTATTTCTACTTATATGTTAACAAATGTGATAAATAGAAAACTGTTATATCCTTTCTTTGATTTCCTGCTTATGTAATCTATAAAATATTCAAGTTTAATTGTATTATGGTTCATTGACTTTGTGATTCATCATTTTTTTGACTTTGTCGAACATCAGTTTATTTTCATCGTTGTTTCTTAAAGATATAATTTGACTTTGTCGAACATCAGTTGATTTTCATCGTTGTTTCTTAAAGATATATTTGACTTTGTCGAACATCAGTCGATTTTCATCATTGTTTCTTAAAGATATAATTTGACTTTGTCGAACATCAGTTGATTTTTATCGTTGTTTCTTAAAGATATAATTTGACTTTGTTTTACATTATTTCTACTTTCAACTTATTCACATAAAATAAAACATTTAAATGGTAAGGAACAATTTATTATGTTTTTTACTATTGTGTTTTTTTTAAATTTAAGCATCATTCTTATATTAAAGTGTTTTTCATAATAATTAGAGCTCTACCTCTGCAGTCTAATCTAATAGTTCTACAATTGTAAGGGTGTTAGTAAAAGTCCCTAATAAGTAAACTAATTGTAAGGGTGTTAGTAAAAGTCCCTAATAAGTAAACTACTTATTAGGTGGTTCCCCTCTCCCTCAGCATTCCTCAAAGGTGTTTTAAGACCTTCCAAGTGGTTTTTTATACACCTTTCTATATTCATAACACTATTTTTGTTTATTTCTGTTTCATATTTGTACAGCTGTTTACGAAGATCATGGTTTAGAAATAATACCAATCTTGAAATCGACGTTGAAGTGTCGAATGTGCGGAAAGGTTTACAAACATCGCTCGACTCTTAGAAGACACGAGAGATCCGAATGCGGGAAAGAACCTTCGTACTTCTGTCCCGTTTGCCCTTACAAGTGTTATAGGAAATCAAATGTACAGAAACATATCATGAGGTTACACCAAGGTAGATAAAACTAATGGACTTAGTTAGTTATTTGTAAACAATGCTAATTGTAGAGAAACATAAACCAAACTGATTGATTGTTGTTTATGAAACTTAAGTGGTTGTTAAAAGTTGTATCTTGTCATCTTCATTAAAAGTTTCAATGGACATAACACTAATCTATGGTTAGTTTTCCAGAAATTCTCTTATATACATACTGTGTCAGGACCTAGAAGTCCTGACCGGACCATCTTGGTGCCAGGCGGATGTGCTAACCTTTACACCAGTGGTTTCTTAGAATAATACTATATATAGAAGGAGCACTACTGATAATACGAAAGCCGGTTCACTGGTGCACCTAAGTAATGCTGCCACCCTAACAATATACAATTTTCTAAAAAAAAGAGTTGGCAATACTTCCGGTTTCTGAATTATTATGTTCTATTATTGATTAATGATTGATTATTCATAAAATACTAATATAAATATCGGTGCATTACAATATTTTAAGCATTTTAAATTGTACTTCAACGTTTTTAATTAAAATTATATTAAAAGTAGTCCTCGTCAACTAAATGTAGATTCTTGTATTCCGCCACTCTTTAGCCATCTAAGACCGGTTTTATTAAATACTCAGTAGGTGTTTTATGTTATTATATTTGTTCTTTACGATCTTTCTTCATTAATAGATATTTATGACACATATTTAAAATAATGTTTTGTTGTCAGGTTGGCAGCATTACTTAGTTGCACCAGTCAACCGGCTTTCGTGTTATCAGTGGAATTACATTGTGTTTACGGTCCTGTGCTCCTTCTATATATATAGTATTATTCTAAGAGTGGTTTAAAGGTTAAAGGTTATAAAATAAATGTGTTTATATTATAACAATATCTTAAATGTACTTGATCTAAGTACATTAGACTTGATCTATTCGTACTTATATATTTTATTCATGTTTGAAATATTTTTACAAAGTTTAATAAATAATGTTATACAAATATATATTTTTATAAAGTTAAATAATTACATTCTATTTCTTCTACACTTTATATATTAAAAATATATAAGTCAGAAGATATGTTACTTTTTTGTGCAAACAAAAATAGTCAATCGATAAAAGTGATAGGTACCTGACTATGGGCTCCTCAAACACATACACTTATACATACACAGATATATATATATATATATATATATATATATATATATATATATATATTATATATATATATATATATATATATATATATGTATATATCAAATAGGGTTTATATTATAACATTATCTTAAATGTACTTGATCAAAGTAAATTCTATATGTACTTATATATTTTATTCATGCTTGTAATGTTTTCATTTCATCTTCTGACAGTATATAATCTAAAGTTTAATCGTCCTTCTCTTGGAAGTTAAATATATAAATTCCTTGGTTTCGCCTCGGGAGATAAATACATAATACCCTCACCTTTCCCTCGAGAGTCCAATGCTTTGGTTCCCTCTGTTTTAATGTCAGGAACTAACTTATCACTTAAGGAACAGAATCCTTTACTCCTGTTGGAAAGTGAAACGCATGACAATTTGTAAATGAACAGGTTGACAGCTGACAGGCTGGCAACAAGATGTCTACCTGTAATTCACATCTTTTCATGCGTCAAAAAGTCAATATTTTCATTGAGTCATAATTGAGGAGTCCTGGGAAAAGCATTAGTCAATTTAAAGTTATTGAAAATTATTAAAGCCAGAGTGTTTAATTTGCTTAAAGTCAATCTTATTATTTCATGTCAGTCAGTCTTTTTAATAATTTCCTTGGTGCATAAATGCCGCCTCCGTGGCCAAGGTCGTTAAGGCGTTAGTCTTTATACACTGACCTTTGACACCCACAGAGGTCTGGGCAAGGAGTATATAGGTATATACTCTTTGGTCTGGGGTTCCCATCCCAGGTTACGCTCTCTGTTTATAGAAGATTATTGTTTAGATAAATTATCGCCAACTTAGAATACACTTAGAGCGTAACGGTTGCTACAACCACCCTAGGTGGTTCCCGCAGGGGTTATCCCTGATGATAATGCCTCTAAACGGGCATTATTATTATTATTGGTGCATAAATAACGATTGTTTAACAGCTGGAAGAAATAAAGTTTAAGTAAATTTTTCATTTTCTTTCTATACGGTGATTTATTTAATTTTAGAATTGTATCATTGCTCGTTGGTCTGGCTCCGTGGCCGTGATAGTATAGTTCTCGATTTCGGCACCGGAGGTCCAGGGTTTGTTGCCCGAGCTATGCTCTAAGATTATATAAATTGTATTTGTATTAAAACAAGATTCTTAGAAAAACTATAATCTAAGAATTAATTCTTAGATTATAGTAAATGCAACCCATCTGATGTGGTTCCCACAGGGTGAATACCCTGATAGTGGCTCTAAAAGACCCACCTGATGTGGTTCCTGCAGGGTGAATGGCTCGAAGGGCTCTTAAACAAGCATTTTATTTATTTTTTTATTATTGCTCGTCAATAAAAGAAATCACTCAGCAATGAAAACACACTTTACAGTCTTGTTGTTCTTTACACTATTTTTACCTGAATGATATCTTTCCCAAAAATCTTTTAAAAAGTTACATTTACAGTCTACCATTTAGTTTAAAAATCCCCAAGGTCATAAGTATTTTGGGGATTAACCAATCAGAGAAGCCGCTGCCAACCTCTCGCTTAAAAAGAGAAATAAATCCCTACCACAATAACCGCTATAGGGAAAAACCTTCGACCCGGGCAATCATTCACTTTGTTTGTGGTTCTTCTTTTGATTACATCGCTTTGAAAACTACTTTCAAATTAATCTTAAAAATGTTATTTTAAAATAAAACTACACAAAAGAAATGTAAACAAACATCGCCGAGAAAATACGGTAAAATAACCTGTTTTGTTTACATAGTTTTTTCCCGCTCCCTTCTTGCAGGGATTTTTTTTTCTTAAGAATCACTGGTGTCTAAACTGACCTGACAAGATTTTTAAACTAAACGATAGACTGTAGTAAATAATTTACTAAATGTAAATTTAGTAAACTAAATAAATAATTTTTTTTATTATTGTTTCTGTATATGTTATGTTATATATAACTAGGGCTCGGAACATTATGTATATAAAATTACTAAATATGCATTAATTGTTGCTTAAATATGCAATAATATGTCAAATATACAACAAAAAAATCATTTATTTTTTCTAATATGCAATAATATTATTAATTATGGTTTTATTTTTATCTTAAATATGTAATAATTATGGTTATATTTTTTCCTAGATATATATAAGCCATTGTTGACAAGCCCTATAACATGGCTTGTCTATAATGGCTTATTTATAACTAGGGCTAGGAATTTTATGCATTTAAAATTGCTAAATATGCATTTATTTTTGTTTAAATGTGCAAAAAATATGCAATAATATGTCAAATATGCATTTATTTTTGCTAAAAATATGCAACAATATGTCAAATGTGCAACATAGATATGCATTTATTTTTTCTTAAATATGCAATAATATTAACGATTATGCTTTTATTTTTTCATAATAAATTTCTTATTTTTAGGATCCGTGATTTTTTTAACTATTGAAATCTTCACTACAAAAGGATAAAAGAATGAAAAAAACCTTTGTTTATTTTCTCTTAACTTCTTAAGACATTTTACTTGCTTTTTTTTATTGTGTTTTTCATTAATTGTCATATTAAACTCAACATTTCCTCATAAAATGAAAACATTTTTTAAAAAAAACCTCCATAAAAAGTGACAATGAGCAATAAAAAAATAGAAAAACCCAAAATATGCAAAAAAAAATATGCATTCATACATCAAATATGCAAAATCCGAGCCCTTTATATAACTGTCATCTCTATGTAATAATATATCTAAAAAAAATATATATAAATAAAATAAGTCTCTCTACTGATGTATTATTTATTTAAAATAAAGCATAACTGGCTTTCAACCAACTAAAGGTCATCATCAGTGCCAATGAGATGTTAGGAAGCTAGGTTTTGTGTCTTTTCTTACTGTTGATTGGTATAAGATTGGTGTAGTCTTATACCAGTCAACAGTAAGAAAAGACTCAAAACCTAGCTTCCTAACATCTCACCGGCACTGATGATGACCTTTAGTTGGTTGAAAGCGGGTTATGCTTTATCTATATAAATAAAATTCAAATGTCGCTACCGATGTTCCCTCTAAACTCGAGAACGACTGGACGAATTTTCACGAAAGTTTTTTACAAAATTATCCACAGTGATGGGAAGGTTTAAGCCGAGTCTTAAGATGATTAGGGGCATCTAAAGTGGACTACAGGGGCATTGAAATATTTAAAAAATCATAGCCTTTTTGGAGAGCATAAAATCATGCATGTCTAGAGCTATTATTTTAGAGCAGTACATTTACAAATTTTAATGCTAAAAATTTTGATTTTAGAGCTATAATAAGCTTTTTAGGGCAGTAAATAACTTTAAATAAAGGAATGAATATAACTGACATTGGCCTCGGAATAAGTCTATAAAATTATGTCTATAAGTAACTTACGAACAGGAAATAATAATTGTACGAGTCTAAAAATCTTTAGGTGTAGTTAAAATAACTTTAAAGGACTTCAGATTTTTTTGTAAATTTTATCATTTTACTGACTTTAAAACACGGATTTCCAGTGATTTTGTTAAAACTTGGTATAAAAACTAATTTGTAGATGCACTGATTTACAGGCTATGTAGTGCTATAAGCAGACAAATGGGAATAGTTGTGCACAGGGGCATAAATTATTAGTTTACTTCATTTTGATTACATTTAGTATAAAGACTATTTAGAGGGTGGAATGATTTACTGACTATGTAGTACTATAAGCAGATAAAAGAAAATTGTGGTGGACAGGGGCATAAGTTATTAGTTTACTTGATTTTGATTAGATTTAGTATAGTATATTTAGAGGGTGCACTAATTTACTAGATATGTAGTACTATAAACAGATAAAAGAAAATTGTGGTGCACAGGGGCATAAGTTATTAGTTCACTTGATTTTGATTAGATTTAGTATAGAGACTATTTAGAGGGTAGAATGATTTACTGGCTATGTAGTACTATAAGCAGATAAAAGAAAATTGTGGTGACAGGGGCATAAGTTATTAGTTTACTTGATTTTGATTAGATTTAGTATAGTATATTTAGAGGGTGACCTGATTTACTAGATATGTAGTACTATAAACAGATAAAAAAAATTGTGGTGCACAGGGGCATAAGTTATTAGTTACTTGATTTTGATTAGATTTAGTATAGAGACTATTTAGAGGGTAGAATGATTTACTGGCTATGTAGTACTATAAGCAGATAAAAGAAAATTGTGGTGCACAGGGGCATAAGTTATTAGTTTACTTGATTTTGATTAGATTTAGTATAGTATATTTAGAGGGTGGACTGATTTACTGGCTATGTAGTACTATAAGCAGATAAAAGAAAATTGTGGTGCACAGGGCATAAGTTATTAGTTTACTTGATTTTGATTAGATTTAGTATAGTATATTTAGAGGGTAGAATGATTTACTGGCTATGTAGTACTATAAGCAGATAAAAAAAAATTGTGGTGCACAGGGCATAAGAATTAGTTTACTTGATTTTGATTAGATTTAGTATAGAGATATTTAGAGGGTGGAATGATTTACTGGCTATGTAGTACTATAAGCAGAAAAAAAGAAATTGTGGTGGACAGGGCATAAGTTATTAGTTTACTTGATTTTGATTAGATTTAGTATATAGTATATTTAGAGGGTGCACTGATTTACTAGATATGTAGTACTATAAACAGATAAAAGAAAATTGTGGTGCACAGAGGCATAAGTTATTAGTTCACTTAATTTTGATTAGATTTAGTATAGAGACTATTTAGAGGTAGATGATTTACTGGCTATGTAGTACTATAAGCAGATAAAAGAAAATTGTGGTGCACAGGGGCATAAGTTATTAGTTTACTTGATTTTGATTAGATTTAGTATAGTATATTTAGAGGGTGGACTGATTTACTGGCTATGTAGTACTATAAGCAGATAAAAGAAAATTGTGGTGCACAGGGGCATAAGTTATTAGTTTACTTGATTTTGATTAGATTTAGTATAGTATATTTAGAGGGTGGAATGATTTACTGGCTATGTAGTACTATAAACAGATAAAAGAAAATTGTGGTGGACAGGGGCATAAGTTATTAGTTTACTTGATTTTGATTAGATTTAGTATAGTATATTTAGAGGGTAGACTGATTTACTGGCTATGTAATACTATAAGCAGATAAAAGAAAATTGTGGTGCACAGGGGCATAAGTTATTAGTTTACTTGATTTTGATTAGATTTAGTATTATTTAGAGGGTGGACTGATTTACTGGCTATGTAGTACTATAAGCAGATAAAAGAAAATTGTGGTGACAGGGGCAAGTTATTAGTTTACTTGATTTTGATTAGATTTAGTATAGTATATTTAGAGGGTGGACTGATTTACTGGCTATGTAGTACTATAAGCAGATAAAAGAAAATTGTGGTGCACAGGGGCATAAGTTATTAGTTTACTTGATTTTGATTAGATTTAGTATAGAGATATTTAGAGGTGGACTGATTTACTGGCTATGTAGTACTATAAGCAGATAAAAGAAAATTGTGGTGCACAGGGGCATAAGTTATTAGTTTACTTGATTTTGATTAGATTTAGTATAGTATATTTAGAGGGTGGACTGATTTACTGGCTATGTAGTACTATAAGCAGATAAAAGAAAATTGTGGTGCACAGGGGCATAAGTTATTAGTTTACTTGATTTTGATTAGATTTAGTATAGTATATTTAGAGGGTAGACTGATTTACTGGCTATGTAGTACTATAAGCAGATAAAAAAAAATTGTGGTGCACAGGGGCATAAGTTATTAGTTTACTTGATTTTGATTAGATTTAGTATAGTATATTTAGAGGGTGGAATGATTTACTGGCTATGTAGTACTATAAGCAGATAAAGAAAAATTGTGGTGGACAGGGCATAAGTTATTAGTTTACTTGATTTTGATTAGATTTAGTATAGTATATTTAGAGGGTACTGATTTACTGGCTATGTAGTACTATAAGCAGATAAAAGAAAATTGTGGTGCACAGGGCATAAGTTATTAGTTACTTGATTTTGATTAGATTTAGTATAGAGACTATTTAGAGGGTAATGATTTACTGGCTATGTAGTACTATAAGCAGATAAAAGAAAATTGTGGTGACAGGGGCATAAGTTATTAGTTTACTTGATTTTGATTAGATTTAGTATAGTATATTTAGAGGGTGGACTGATTTACTGGCTATGTAGTACTATAAGCAGATAAAAGAAAATTGTGGTGCACAGGGGCATAAGTTATTAGTTTACTTGATTTTGATTAGATTTAGTAGTATATTTAGAGGTGGACTGATTTACTGGCTATAGTACTATAAGCAGATAAAAAAATTGTGGTGCACAGGGGCATAAGTTATTAGTTTACTTGATTTTGATTAGATTTAGTATAGTATATTTAGAGGGTGGACTGATTTACTGGCTATGTAGTACTATAAGCAGATAAAAGAAAATTGTGGTGCACAGGGGCATAAGTTATTAGTTTACCTTGATTTTGATTAGATTTAGTATAGAGACTATTTAGAGGGTGGAATGATTTACTGGCTATGTAGTATATAAGCAGATAAAAGAAAATTGTGGTGCACAGGGGCATAAGTTATTAGTTTACTTGATTTTGATTAGATTTAGTATAGTATATTTAGAGGGTGGACTGATTTACTGGCTATGTAGTACTATAAACAGATAAAAGAAAATTGTGATGCACAGGGGCATAAGTAATTAGTTACTTGATTTTGATTAGATTTAGTATAGAGACTATTTAGAGGGTGGACTGATTTACTGGCTATGTAGTACTATAAGCAGATAAAAGAAAATTGTGGTGCACAGGGGCATAAGTTATTAGTTTACTTGATTTTGATTAGATTTAGTATAGAGACTATTTAGAGGGTGGACTGATTTACTGGCTATGTAGTACTATAAGCAGATAAAAGAAAATTGTGGTGCACAGGGCATAAGTTATTAGTTTACTTGATTTTGATTAGATTCAGTATAGAGACTATTTAGAGGGTGGAATGATTTACTGGCTATGTAGTACTATAAGCAGATAAAAGAAAGTTGTGGTGGACAGGGGCATAAGTTATTAGTTTACTTGATTTTGATTAGATTTAGTATAGTATATTTAGAGGGTGGACTGATTTACTGGCTATGTAGTACTATAAACAGATAAAAGAAAATTGTGGTGCACAGGGCATAAGAATTAGTTACTTGATTTGATTAGATTTAGTATAGAGATATTTAGAGGGTGGAATGATTTACTGGCTATGTAGTACTATAAGCAGATAAAAGAAAATTGTGGTGCACAGAGGCATAAGTAATTAGTTACTTGATTTTGATTAGATTTAGTATAGTATATTTAGAGGGTGACTGATTTACTGGCTATGTAGTACTATAAGCAGATAAAAGAAAATTGGGTGCACAGGGGCATAAGTTATTAGTTTACTTGATTTTGATTAGATTTAGTATAGTATATTTAGAGGGTGGATGATTTACTAGCTATGTAGTACTATAAACAGATAAAAGAAAATTGTGGTGCACAGGGCATAAGAAATTAGTTTACTTGATTTTGATTAGATTTAGTATAGTATATTTAGAGGGTGGAATGATTTACTAGCTATGTAGTACTATAAGCAGATAAAAGAAAATTGTGGTGGACAGGGGCATAAGTTATTAGTTTACTTGATTTTGATTAGATTTAGTATAGTATATTTAGAGGGTGGAATGATTTACTGGCTATGTAGTACTATAACAGATAAAAGAAAATTGTGGTGGACAGGGGCATAAGTTATTAGTTTACTTGATTTTGATTAGATTTAGTATAGTATATTTAGAGGGTAGACTGATTTACTGGCTATGTAATACTATAAGCAGATAAAAGAAAATTGTGGTGCACAGGGGCATAAGTTATTAGTTTACTTGATTTTGATTAGATTTAGTATAGAGACTATTTAGAGTGGAATGATTTACTGGCTATGTAGTACTATAAGCAGATAAAGAAAATTGTGGTGCACGGGGCATAAGTTATTAGTTTACTTGATTTTGATTAGATTTAGTACAGTATATTTAGAGGGTGGACTGATTTACTGGCTATGTAGTACTATAAACAGATAAAAGAAAATTGTGGTGCACAGGGGCATAAGTTATTAGTTACTTGATTTTGATTAGATTTAGTATAGAGACTATTTAGAGGGTAGAATGATTTACTGGCTATGTAGTACTATAAGCAGATAAAAGAAAATTGTGGTGCACAGGGGCATAAGTTATTAGTTTACTTGATTTTGATTAGATTTAGTATAGAGACTATTTAGAGGTGGAATGATTTACTGGCTATGTAGTACTATAAGCAGATAAAAAAAATTGTGGTGCACAGGGCATAAGTTATTAGTTTACTTGATTTTGATTAGATTCAGTATAGAGACTATTTAGAGGGTGGAATGATTTACTGGCTATGTAGTACTATAAGCAGATAAAAGAAAGTTGTGGTGGACAGGGGCATAAGTTATTAGTTTACTTGATTTTGATTAGATTTAGTATAGTATATTTAGAGGGTGGACTGATTTACTGGCTATGTAGTACTATAAACAGATAAAAGAAAATTGTGGTGCACAGGGCATAAGAAATTAGTTCACTTGATTTTGATTAGATTTAGTATAGAGACTATTTAGAGGGTAGAATGATTTACTGGCTATGTAGTACTATAAGCAGATAAAAGAAAATTGTGGTGCACAGAGGCATAAGAAATTAGTTTACTTGATTTGATTAGATTTAGTATATATTTAGAGGGTGCACTGATTTACTGGCTATGTAGTACTATAAGCAGATAAAAGAAAATTGGGGTGCACAGGGGCATAAGTTATTAGTTTACTTGATTTTGATTAGATTTAGTATAGTATATTTAGAGGGTGGAATGATTTACTAGCTATGTAGTACTATAAACAGATAAAAGAAAATTGTGGTGCACAGGGCATAAGAAATTAGTTTACTTGATTTTGATTAGATTTAGTATAGTATATTTAGAGGGTGGAATGATTTACTGGCTATGTAGTACTATGAGCAGATAAAAGAAATTGTATAAAAAATTATTTACTTCTTTAACGCCCGTGCGAAGCACGGGTATCCCTGCTAGTTTTAAATAAATAATACATCAGTGGAGAGACATATTTTCTTATTGTGATCATGATGAACTCCTCTAGTGCTCATCTATTACATGCATGCATAAAATATTTTTATAACCTTTAAGAAGGTAAAATTTGAAAGTCATTGTGAACGACCCAATTATGGCCAATAAATTATGATATATGGGCCAATAAATCAGTAAAAAATTGTTAATAAACTAATGGTGCTATAGTAAAATTATAAAAAAAAAATAGGTAAAGAGGGGGGGGGAATAGAGTTATATTTTATTATTAAAAAATAAAATTTATAAAAATCATATTTTAATACTACACCAGAGTAATTAAAAGATAGCCTTATCAATGGCGCCAAAATTATGTGAAGTAACTTTGTTATTTGTATGCCATCTTTTATGCAAATTCAGGGGGGGAGGAACTCCGAAGAAATTGCAATAAAAAATAGAAACAATTAACTGCAAGAAGAAATAGTAAGCAACTGTAAAAATACGAAATAATAAATAAATATTTGTTTATAAACTAATCAAAGTTTAATTAGGCACTAAAAAAAAATGTTTTAATTTTGATTGAAAAGTGTTAAAATCATAGAGATACTATTACTAGAGAGGTCCTATAGATTAAATTTTGAAACATTGTAAAAGTAACCTGACCACCTTCGCTTATAAATATAATCAAATAATCAGTACAAAATTACAGCAACCTATATAGAAGAATGTTAAAAATACAATTATATACACAAACATTTGGCGGAAAATCGAAAACAATTGATTTATTATAACCTTAACTTTATCTTAAAGGAGGTTTCAATGAGGTTACACGGAGCCCCTGAGAGCCCCAAAATGATGTTTCAGGCCTGTCAATGGAATGAGATAGGCTATGACCCCTCTAGTATATATCTCTATGGTTAAAATATCTGTGACTATATCCATAATATGATAAATACGTGTTAATTGTAAAAATTCATAATAATATATAATTTTGATTTGTCAGGTTGGCAGCCATTGGTGTCTAATCTATCAACTCTTTTATCTGTAAATTATATTAAGTATGCTCCTTTCATATTAGTGTTATTCTGAGGGTCATATTAAACCAATAGAATAGACCATAATTTTCAACGCTATATGTCTAGTCAATACTAAATAATGTTCACTCACAAACCAAGTGGTTGAATGTCACATTTTAACCTTTTTAGTCAGCTACTAACAGAAATTCTATAATACAGGGAGTGTGCAATTTTTTGTTATATTTTTAATAATTATAAATTATTTAAAAATACTTAATAACCTGAAATGTTAACCAATAATTAATTTGTTTACTTTTCCTCATTTATACCGTAGGTCTAGGAAAAGTATTGTGTTTGCAAAAAAATTCGAAACCGAGATTTTAACTGAATCTGTAATATTGGTTTCAGATGTTTTTTAAGTCCTTCTGTTGTCCAGGTGTGTGGGTGTCTGTTATTATCATCCAGAGACTGACTGAGCCAAAAATGCCCAAGAAGGGTTTAGCCTACAAGGGCCCAAACTTACATCTCAAGGGGCCCAATAGGGGGGGGGGGTGCTATAATGCTTCTTAGAGGGGTATACTTTTAAATAGAGTAGTATTAATGATTATAGCAAGCTTGATTTAATTTTAATTTCATATTTAATAAAATTAAATCAAATGATATTATTGTATTTAAATTAAAGTGATGTAGAAATTCATACAGTAGGGGTGGGGGCGCGGGACACAGTGGTCTAACTCCCCCGATTTTAGCTGCTTTAGATGGACCTGCCCTAAGTTCACCCTTTCTCCGCTAGTGGCGGGTCAGTTGACCTTGTACCCTATATATAAAATAATTATTTCTTCAATTCTAAGGTTAAAATTATTTAAAAGGGTCTTTAACAATGTTAAAAATTGTATTAATTATTTTAAAGATATAATTTTCATAAAATGTTATAAAAATATAAACGCTGTGTTAATTTTAAGTAGACCTGATATCGTGATAACCATGATTTGTAGAAATAAACAAACATCAAACCGGGAAATTATAAATTTAATTTACGTCTTTGTTGTCTCATTATAATACACCTTTCGTAACACACGTTATCCTATTTTCTAAAAAAATTATCTTATAAACTACTAAAAAAAGAAAAAAGTCGATGAATAAGATAAAAATTTACTTGTTTACATTTTTATAAACATAAATAGAAGTATCGATTTAAAACTGATAACAATAGTGATAAGCGAACAAGGTGAAAACTAGCGCTCGGTGCGGTAGTTGATGCAACTAATTCCTGTTTTTCTCGGAACCACCTAAAACCAGGGAGTTAGACCACTGTGTCCCCCGCCCCGACCCAAATTGTATGAATTTCTACATCACTTTAATTTGAATAAATTATTATAAACTTAAGTAAGTACTTAAATAAACTTAAGTTAATTCATTTAAATGAAATTTTTAACTAAACTATTTTATGTTTAATCTGTAGGGCCCTACTGCTATAGGGCCCTAATCAAGTATGTTAAGGACCCTAGTCTTCCATTCAAGTATAAAGAATGGGGGCCCTAAAGGACCTTAATTTAGGTAACAAATTGAGAATATTTTTAAGTACTTTAAAAACATTTGTCTCTAGGAGGTTGTTAGGCCCTACCTTAGAGTATTGGGCTCCTTTGACTCTTGTGTTATGAATTGATCAAATATTAAATATTTTAACAATGTTTTTAATTTTCATTTTCATTGTTTTTTACTTAAGTTTGTTTTTGGCTGAGGGGCACAATGAGAGCTGCCGCCCTCAATGGCCAGTCCGCCCCTGTTATCCTCGCTCTTTGTTTATTTATGCTGTGAGTTGTGCTATCCAGAAAAAATTGCCTCATTAACCGGCGATAATGTTTCAGCAGAATTTTTGAAAATACATAAAAACATTCAGCAAGCCCTTAATCATATGTAAGGCTAACATATGTGCCATGTTTAATCTTATTAGCAGCATTAGTCCAATTGGTATTAAATGACTTGAATACGTTTTATACAAGCTTAGAATAATACTAATAGAAGAAGCACTACTCGTAACTCATAAAGCGGTTCATTGGTGGTCTTAAGTTATGCTGCCACCCTAACAATATACAATTTTCTAAAAAAAGTTGGCAATACTTCCGGTTGCTGTATTATTATGCTCTATTATTAATTAATGATTGATTATTCATAAAATACTAACATAAATATCGGTGCATTACAATATTTTAAACATTTTAAATTGTAGTTTAACGTTTTTAATTTGAATTATATTAAAAGTAGTCCTCGTCAACTAAATGTTATTCTTGTATTCCGCTATCCTTTTTCCATCTAAGACCGGTTTTATTAAATACTTAGCAAGTGTTGTAAGTTATTATATTTGTTCTTTACGATCTTTCTTTATTAAAGGATATTTATGACACATATTTAAAATAATGTTTTGTTGTTAGGATGGTACCCTACTTAATACCAACAGTCAACCGGCTTTTGTGTTATTAGTAGAATTACATTGTGTTTACCGTCATATGCTCCTTCTATTAAAATAGAAGGAGCAATAATACTAATGTATTATTCTAAGTATAAAAGTCATTATTCCAATTGAGTTGAAATTTGTTACAAGTGAATCCCTTTACATAAAAAATAAGTACACTTCAGTTAGTTTTGTTTCAATACGAAAAGAATGTACGGTCTTTGTTAGATTACTAATGTTAAGCAGTATTGAGCGATGTCAGTGCCTGAATGGGTGACAGCTGGGAGTAAAACAAATGTATTTACTGTGTGAAGACGAGCGAAACGAGTTTAAAGACTTTTTGCAGGATAAATTTGATGATTCATATATTCTTAGGACGAGCGAAGCGAGTTCGAAATAGTCAGGATAAGTGTAGCGAATCCGAAGTGTTGAGTTAAAGTTTCGAGGTATTTTTTACCCCGTACTCGATTTTTACTTTTCCTCATTAATACCGTAAGTATATACGTAAGTATATAGGAAAAGTATTGTGTTTGCGAACAAATCCGGAGCCGGTATGACACCAGAATTATCCGTGTTTTTAAGACCACCTCAGTGGTTTTCACAAAGTTGTCGTCTGTCTGTCGGTATATGTGTGTGTGTGTCTGTTATAATCGTAGCTCCTAGTGTAATTATGTAAAAATCAGTCTGACGCTGTACTTGTGCAACTCTGATTTTTTTCTTTATGACGTCATTAACCTGGAACAAATAACTCAGCGCAAATTTCGAATAACCCTAAAACGCGGGAAAATGATATGATCAGATTGAGATTTAGCACGAATGTAGCTATCTCATGTATAAGACTAACATATGTGCCAAGTTTCATCTCATTATCAGCATTAGTACAATTTTCATCAAATGAATTGTACACGTTTTTTAAAAAAATTGTAAATATAATCCAATTGAGTTGAAACTTAGAACAAATATAAATCTTTAAGATATATAATATATATATATATATATATATATATATATATATATATATATATATATATATAACTATAACTATACACGACAAATATATCTATGGTTTTTGTTGAATCATAAAGGTTAAGCAGCATCAATCATGCTCAATGCCTGGATGGATGACCGCTAAAAATAAACGGATGTGTATACTATCTGAGGACAAGCGAAGCGACTCCGAAGGCGTATTGAATTTAGCAAATTGTATATTCTGATGACGTGCGAATAGAGTCCTCAGAATGTAGGGAGGATGAGCGTAGTGAAGCCGATGTGATGAGAAAAAGTTCCGAGGTATCCCGTACCCGATTTTTTAAAATTATTGTTGCTGTGTTGTAATATTATATTTAACTTAATTAGTATACTTTGTAATTATTCAAATAAAAGTAAATATTGTTTTAAAATTAAAGCATACATTTTTAACATTATCTTGACCGGTAAGGTCATCAACTGGATAATCTTGACTGGTAAGGTCATCAACTGGATAATCTGATAAGGTCATCAACTGGATATCTTGACTGGTAAGGTCATCACTGGTGGTAAGGTCATCAACTGGATAATCTTGACTGGTAAGGTCATCAACTGGATAATCTTGACTGGTAAGGTCATCAACTGGATAATCTTGACTGGTAAGGTCATCAACTGGATAATCTTGACTGGTAAGGTCATCAACTGGATAATCTTGACCGGTAAGGTCATCAACTGGATAGTGACCCATGGAAATGGAACTGCATCAAAATCTAAAATTTGGTGAAAGGCAGCTATTTGTCACCAAATTTTTACGGAAAATTTTTTTTTTCTAAACTTAATACACTCCCGACACAATTTCGCATAAAGTTGCATGAAAATAAGATTTCTTTCTTACTAAATACGAAATAGCGTGAAAATAAGAGTGTGTTCGCCAGTGTGGACCCACCGACCGGAATGAGTCAGTGACGTCAGTGTCATGGCGACAATTTTACCCTACTATCTAAGTGACCAGAGTTAAGTCCGAGAGCTCTTTTGATCTCCTTTTTTTTTTTTTTTTTTTTTTTTTATATATACACATTTATTTAGAGTGCCTGCTCCACGTAGTACTACAGGCGCTTGGAATCATAAATTTTATAATAATACAGATTTAACAATGTTATTGTCTTAATTTTGCCATTTAGGTCGTACATTAATTTTTTTTTCATTTTTACATACATAGATCATGTACATTCTTATTTTCAAGAGATCATATACATTTATTATTACATTTAATACATTATTTTACAATATCACAAAACTACATTTACATACATACCTACATTATGCATAATGTATTCTACTTATTATTGTATTATTATTATTATTACTATTTTTAATTATTATTATCATTTTTATTATTATTACTATTATTATTATTATTATTTTATTATATTATTATATATATTACTGTATCTGCATTATGTATCATTATAATATTATGTACCTACACACTTATGCATACCCACACATTACAATATTACAACATTATAATATTATGCATTATGTACGTTATGACGTACATAACGTTATGTACGTTACGTTATGTACGTTATTGATCTCTTCTTGAGATCGGTGATATTTGTTTATCTCATTCATTCGTAGTACTTGGCAATCAAACAGTATTCACATAAGTTAGTTTTAATAAAATAGATCGAGCTCCCACAATAGAGTGGGGTGAAAACGGAACTTTCTAAAGATTGGGTCGTTTAACGAACAGATGGGTGTTTTAGTTAGAAATATCGTAAGATCAACAGTTGCTTACAGTTCAATAGAATGTGAAGAAGACTGAAACAAAACAATTCCGTGTTCCAGGTAATACAATGCCTAAGGAACGCGCTAACTACAGCTGTCAGTATCATCTTGTTGACAGTATTATAGAATAAACTCTTACGAGTGTATATCAAGGATGTTGAATAAAGGGGATGACGCATTAAGGAACATTTCTGACCCCATGGAAGTTTATGAGGTAGAGAAATAGGAGCAAACTTACCTCCCCTTAGGTTATAAGTTTGCCTCTAAATTTTAAGACCTGCGCTGTTATAAGGATCATAAGCATGCGCAGTTCGTACCAAGCATGTGCAGTTGGTTTTTGACGTGTGTTTCGTGTTGCATTCATCTCTATGTTTTGATTTTCGATGGGGTCACTTTGTTGAATGGCAATTCGACTTAGTGCGTCATCCCCTTTATTCAACATCCTTGGTGTATATATTGTACTACACGGCGGTATTCTTACGTCTGACGTCACACATGCAGTCGAGGGTCGTTTTCCCGCCAAAAGAACATGTTTAAATATATTTTTAGTTTTTTTGCTGTATCTTCAAAAGTATAAGTTTTTTCATTCTAATATTTTACAGGGTGTTCTTTTGTAAGACGTACTTAAAGATAATGCAATAAAAAAATTGTACAAATACTCTATTATAATATTTAACATTATTCTTTTGATATTTCAATTGCAAATACGAATTTTTAACGAATCCACTGCTCAGAATATTAGCCACTCTCTAACTTCCTATTTAAATTTATTACAACTATATTGCCCATTTAGACCTCTGTGGATGACGAAATGGCAAGACCTTCTTATTTTTTAGCATAATTGGAAATTTCCCGATCTATCAGCGAAATTGTGTTTTTTCCTACTCATAGTCCAATGTGTTTTAGTCCCGCTTCCTTTCATGAAAACCTATACCATATGCGAGACACTGTTTTCTTGCTCTGTTAGACACCCTTTTTACAAATATTTTTCTATTTCATTCTAAACAACAAACAGGTGAACTACCACCCCTCCCGCCCAAAGAGCGGGTACCTCAGCTAGTATATAGATGATGCAATAACATTGGGATTTATTATTTCGGACAAGAAAAAGTTAGTTCTATAACCAGTTGACAGGAGCGCTAGTGTGTAACTTAGCTTCACCATGCCGACTACGAGAAGAGCATAAGACGAATTCAAAAGGTCCTCTTATGTCAAAATCCGTTCTGTAGTTTAGGTTAGAGTGCCTGTATAATATACAGGCACTCTAGTTTAGGTTGTAGGTGCGTCAACAAAAAGTGCAGGAATAATATGAATAAGGTCGAAAATGTCATTTTCAAACCTCTTTTTCTTCATTTCTACTTAGCCGATTTGGATGATTTTTTTAATTTAAAAGGCACGACCTTAAAAGATGTTATAATATATTTTTTTGAGGTAGTACGTAATTGAGCACTTTATTGGGCCGTTTTTAGGATGAGATGCCAATCATTATTGTTATAGGAGGTTATTTAGTACTTTTCACCACCTCCGAGGACAATAATGAATGTAAAAAAACTCCTAGGACATAAAAATAATTCATATGTTGCCGCCATTACTGTAATGTAGCGTGTTCAAAAAACAATCTGTGTTAAACCTTCATGAGTTTTCTCTAAAAACGTTCATTTTGTTTCTGTTTTTGTTCGTAGACTAATTTTTTTTCGTTTTTAAAAGGTGTTCTAATTGACAATTTTTGTGTGTTAATTTGTAAAGCTTTTACATTTTTGAGTAAAAGTCTGAAGCTATGGATGAATTTAATGACGACGATAATATGGAGTTAATAATAATTGGAAGTTTGTTTTTTTCAATTAAGTATATAGCGCAGTTTAATGAGTGCTATTTTTTGATTTTTTTAATGAGTGCTTTATTTAATGATTGCTACCTCAAAAAAAATAGTGTATGCCATCCGGCTGAGAATGTCTTTATGTCTTGGCAATTTTTCCCGACTCGCTTCGCTCGTCGGTAAATCTAATTGCCGTGACATAAAGACACACATCTCAGCCTTATGGCATAAATAACTATTATGTACATATAGCCGTTTACACGCTACAGACCCTCAAGAACCCTACTTAGTTGCGTACAGTATAATATACACTGGCAGCTTTAATACATTTTTTACTTACTAAGCAGAGTATTTTAACTTTTCTCCTTGACTTGGCGTGGCGGAACGCTGCTGGGTTCTTAAATATATACTATATATATATATATATATATATATATATATATATATATAATATATATATACATATACATATATATATATACATAATATATATATGTATATATATGTATTATATATGTATATATATGTATATATATATATATATATATATATATTATATATATATATATATATATATATATATATATATATATATATATATATATATATATATATATATATATATATATATATATATATATATATGTATATGTGTGTGTGTGTGTGTGTGTGTTTGTCTGTATGTATGTATTACAAAAATTAAATTAAAATAAGGTTTATGTTTTGTTTAAAAAAACAAAGCTCTTAAAGTACAAATCAAAACTAATTTTTTTAAATAGACTCAAAGAAAAACAAAGGAAATTTGCTAAAACAAAATACAAATTATGATTCGCTTCCGTTGACGCAAATGTTCAGTGATTAATTATTAATGATTGATGATTGAATGATTAATGATTATTAAACTGTAGAAAAAAAGAAGAAAGTCGAGAAGCAAACTCGACATCCTTGCTACATAACCTGCGTTTGGCGCTTTTTTCATTAAGGGGAAGGTAAGTTTGCTCCTATTTCTCTATCTCATACAACTTCCATGGGGTCAGAAATGGACCCCTTTATTCAAGATCCTTGAGCCCACCGTATTAAATTTAGACTTTAAATAGAATCATAGATTTGTTTGTTCAAACATTTTTTAATTAGGTAACTTACATTTTGGTGTTTTTTAAATTGTTGTATTATTTAAGTTTTAGTCTGTTGCTTTATTTAATAATTTTTAATCGGTTACTGTGATAATCTTTATTATTTATTGTTTGAATTTGATTTGGTGAAGTATAATGTAAGTATAATTAGTATATATATATATATATATATATTATATATATATATATATATATATATTATATATAATATAATTATAGTATATATTGTATATAATATGTATATAGTATATATATAAGTTCAATGTTTTGGTGATGTTGTCAATCCTCTGCTCGTCAAAGGTAACGTAACCTGTAGGCCACAGATGATATAACATAGAGATATTATTACTAGAGGGGCTCTATCGGTTGAATTTTGAAACATCCAAAAAGTAACCTGAACACCCTGGAGTATTAATATGATGATATAAACAATATAAAATGCAATAACATATATGATACAACGATTGATTTAGGGTCCATTCGCGACGCTCGAGCGCTCAGAACAAGAGGTGTATTCTAGTTACCATGATTGTGCTCAGAGGCGTGTCCAGAGGGAGGAGCCAAAAGAAGCGGGAAGCCAGGATAGTAGTGGTGGGACTGATCCTACTAATCGTGCTTTCGGCAGGTTCAGTTCGATCACTTCTCCCCACTCCTATTCAATTGAAACCTTCTTAGCGGGAAATACAAAATTTTACCTCACCTTCATATTCACATGTACTGTGCTGTACTGTTTCTCTTTAATTTATACGTTTTAGTTTTAATGAAATGATTGAATTTTTGAAAAAATGACAACAGTAACATAACCTAATAACTGTACACACAAGCCTGAATAAAACGCGTTTGCGAGACCAAGTGTGGTCAGTGAGATGGTGGGGGAATTTTTGTCCCAACCATCCCCCTCCACCACTGAACCCACTGATCTGAGCGCTCGAATGCACCCTTATTATAACCTTAACGCACTCTCAAAGGAGCCCCTGAGAACCCAAAAAGATGTTTCAGGCCTAATGTATGAAGATAGGATATGCCCCCTCTAGTATATAACTATACGGCAAGATTTTCAACTTCTCTTTTCTTCCACCTTGACATACTACTAGAGCCAATCTCCCTAATGAGCTTTAACAAATGGAAACACTTGAGACTACCTCCCACATTTGTACAAATCTTTACTCGATCTATAGTGGAAGTGAAATAGAATAAAAAGTGAACCGACTTCCCTAAAAATCTAGAAAAATTTAGAAAAATCAATTTTTCAAAAGGATTGAGTTTTCTCAATATTTTGACAATGGCTGGCACTTTGTAAACTGATAGGAGATTGTCAATTGTCATATACTGTTCACACGCAAGGTTTGGCAGGAGGTTTGATCCCCTGTTCAACCCCATTATTTTTCACTGTGAAAAATTACAACTGACACGACAGCTGCCGGTAGGGTAGAACTCCCTAGGAGGTTGAATCCTCTGCCAAACCCCATGTGTGAAGTAATAATATTGTGTAAACAAACCCTCCGTGTTGTTTTATTTTCACCCGAATGATAAAAATTTTGTGATTTTGTTTTTAAAAAAATTCTGTCGCACAATGTAACCTTTATCAATGATAGGCAACATGAAATTAGGCATAAACCCCTCTATGATTACGATAGTTGCTTAAAATATTCCTAGCAGCCAAACTTTTCTTCTTTAGACATTTCCATTTATATCGAAAGTCACTTGTTAATTCTATACCACTATAACTTTATCTTGTAAAAACTGGCTCTTAGCTGTTTGGGCTATGGGCTCATAGCCCATGGCTTCATAGCCATTTGAGTTGTTTTTTAAAAATAGCTCGAAAACTGTACATTTTATGAAAAAATTATTAGAATACAAAAGAAGTCTTTTGAAATAACAAATTGAATGGTATTTTTAAAATATTTATCGCTGTAATACATCCAGAGTTACAGCCTAATGAAGGTGAGGATTTATTCAAATCCATATTAAATCGCCCTTTTATCATTAAATAACTTCAAAAGGAGTAGTTTTTTTTTTAAATGCATAGAATGTTTGGATGAAAAATAATTGCGTGATTACAAAAAGAAGATAAAAGTCTCTGTTTTTTTTAAAAAAATGAGGGATTAAACGTTGTCTTTTCCACAAAAATGAAAATTATTCCTTACCATTGCACAATTATCTTTATTTATGTACTGACAATGGATCCTGAGGTTTTCAGCTGTTTAAAATGCTTATATTTAAAAAAAATGATTTTATTTATTATTTATTTATTTATTGTGGAGCTTAATTAAACATTATAAGCTCCACGCAACAACTATAATTATAATAAAATTGATTTTATTATCTTATTTTTTTAATAAAATTTCCATTTTTTCAAAGTAAATCTCTTTACATTTTATTATTTTTTGTGACATTTTTTGTTTAATTATCTTCTTTTATTGTAATATTCTTTGTTTTGTTAATATTGTATTGGACACTTGTGTCTGTTTTTCTTGTTTAAAATAAATAAAATAAATAAATAAATAAAGTAACTCAAAAACTAATGCAAATATGAAAAATATTTAGGAATGAAAAAATGTAGTAAATTTTGTCCTGAAAATTTAAATTTCTCTACTATAAAAATTTACTGAGATATTAGAGTTTTAAGTTTGCACATACCTTTTTGGGAAGTACCTTTTTCAAGCCCTTCAAATCACATGCTTTCAAAATAGAGGGCTTAACAAAAGTTCAAATTTTCAGAGGTTTGTAGCCCTTGAAATTCCCTTCAAAAGGATCTGTTGTGAAATGAAATATTTTTAAAATTAAAGAAGTTATCGTTAAAAACACATTTACTTTTTTCTGTCAACTTTTTCGGAATAAATAATTAACATATCAATATCTCCAGTTTTGACGATTTCGAAGCAGCAAAATACTCTTGGACTTATATGTATACTCTTATGTGAAATAATGCGCTACAATTCTTTTATTAAAGCTACTACTAAAAATGCTGCTGTAAAATTATCATCACTAGTTCCGTCGGTTAATGCACTTAATGAGCATATTAAAAGAGTTTATTTTATTTTGTAACAAAAACATTCGCCTCACTGACTGGGGTTGGATAAATTCCAAAGATTGTTTGCAACCAGTTACAATTAGTACGTTCACACACACTCTAGATCCGGATCTTATAGAATACGTATACAATACGGTCAACTAACTTCACGGTTCTTGCAGCGTATTTGTTTAGTCTATCGAGTGATGACTGATCCCGCCAAAACATGGCGTCTTGTATAGTGAACCTTCACTTTTGGTTATAAGGAAGTTTAAAACAAAAAATATATTTAATTAAATTGTGATTTATTTGCGTAATAATAAAGTTACACTAAAAAAAAATATTCCAAAAGTTATTTGATCAAAAACGGTTTTATAGAAGTGAAATAAAAGTTCGACGAGAAGGTTATCCGTTAAATACGATCGTCTCTAAAGGTACACACACAAAAAGACAGCGTATCGGAGGATCCATTTAGATTCCATTTCCCTAGTTCTAGCGTATGTGATCGGATCCCCTCCACATGGTTCATACAGCTTAAATTACCGTATTGAGAGATCGTACTCTATACGCGGATCTAAAGAGTGTGTGAACGTACTAAATGATAAGTAAGCCTGCACCAGAAGAATTATTAATATTGATATTTTGTAATTGCAAGAAAGGATACTGGACAATGTACAGCTGTCGAAAAGTTGGACTGTACTGTAATGCAGCTTGCGAAATTTGCTCTGGTGATAATGTCCAAAATTGTCCTCCAATCATAGATCAAGATGAAGTCGAAAATGATAGTTCTTCTGAAGAAATGTAGATATTTGTTATGTAAAATTATTATAAACTTTTTTCACAATATAATAAATAAAAATAATATCAATCAAGTAAACAATTTATATTTATTACAATTCCAAGGGTGGCTTTTTTAGAGTGAATAAATACTTTATATGACATAAAAATAAGTAAAATAAATTATATCTACCATGTATAAATCACTTAAATTTCGGATGTATAGAAATCAATTTTTTAATATGATTTCATTATAAGGGGTGGTTTAACAGGGTTGAAACTATTAAATAGCATATTTAATTAAAGATATTAATTCGTTTTTTTTATACGTGATAAAATGGACAATTTAATTATTTAAAGCTGCAAAAAAGGCTTCTTTTTGAAAAATTTGCTCTAAAGGCTGAATTTTAAGGGTTGAATGCATACATTATGTCATATACTCAACAAAATTAATGGTAATCATTTATTTAATCAAAATTAATGAATCATTTAAGGATTGTATGTATGGAAAAAAAATATAATTTCATCATAAGGGGTAGTTTTTGAGGGTTGGAACTATTAAATAGTTACGAAATTTAACTATGAATATTGAATAGATTTTAATCTCCATATATTGCATCATTAAATTATTTAAAGCTTCAAAAATGTTTTTTTGTTGAAAATTTTGCTCTAAAGGGTGGTTTTCAAGGGTTGAACACATGCATAATATCACATACTTAGCAAAATTAATGGTATTTACCATATATAAATCATTTAAAGTTTGTATACATAGAAAAAACATATTTTTATATAATTTCATCACAAGGAGTGGTTTTAAGGGTTGAAACTATTAAATAGTAACGAAATTTAACTATGTATATTAAATAAATTCTAATACTCCATAAAATGCATCATTAAATAATTTAAAGCTTCAAAAAATGTTTTTTTTGGAAATTTTGCACTAAAGAGTAGTTTTTAAGGGTTGAAAATACTTATTTATTATAAAATACATTTTAATATAAAAAGTAAATCTTTGTTCGACATTTTTAAACGTAAGTAAGATTTACATAGTGCAAAAATATGATATTTTCAATTTTTTTTAATAAAAGGGTAGTTTTTACCACTTAAAAATAAAAAGCACACATTGTCATCATATAACTTTTGAAGAGGGAGGTAAAATGAATGTTTTATCAAAGTCCGTGCGGTTCTTTAAAATTTAGAGGAATTGGGATATTTTAAGATGAATAGATAGACTGATGAATAGACTAAAGGGATAACCTCATATTAAGGTCCTCCCCCAGCTGGATTTGAACCCACGACCTCCAGGTCCGAAATTGAGTACTCTACCACTGAGCTACCGGACTCTGTATATTATCATTATTAGTATTATTATTATTAGTGAGGAGGGTAGAAGGAATCCTTTTATGCACTGAAACTGTAGTAGTAGTAGTAATATGGGGGGAGTGGTAGTAACTACCAGACAAGTAGGCTACATGGTTGGGCCCTTTTTGCCAGCTCCCTAAGATAGTGTTCTACTCCTTTTAATTTCAAGTGTAGGTATATTTCATCTAATCTAGACAGAAGAGCCGTGAATTTCTATGGTTCCTCTCATGCTTTTTTCAAGCAATTATACATATTATCACTGACTCTTATAGTCTAGTGAAAACTGGGAACAACACGTGCTCTCACTGTTAAACCAAACCTCCTCACACTTTAAACTACAAGGCAGAAACAGTATAGTAATATAATGAATCTACAATGAGGGTCCTAAATCTTGCCTATATCCAGTTTCATTTAGGGTAAGGGAACTTTAACGAGTACCTGACAACGCACAGGCTCGAGACCACCCGCTTACGTCCCTTCTGAAGGACGTGGTAGGCAGAATTTTTATCACTCTCATAAAAATCCTAGAGGCCCGTGCTGGGATTGAACCCATGCCTAAAGTCCATTCATTCTGTGTATTGTCCGCGTACCTTAACCACTACACCACGGGTGGCTCCACTGAAACTGTAAGTCTTTTGTACATTTACCCTCATAATATAAAATAATTAAATCATGGATATACTTGTTGTATTAATACAAAACTTAGTGTACTTATTTATTACGTGAAGGTTTACACTGACACCAAATTTCAACTCAAAAAGATTAATTTCCTATTTTTTACAATTTTTCAAAAAAGCGTACACAATTTACTTGATACAGATTGAACTAATACTGATAATGACATGAAACTGGGAAAATATATTAGTCTAATACATGGCTACATGCGAACCAAATCACAAAATTATTACAACATTTTTCCAAATTTTTGCCGAGTCATTAATGCAGGTTAGTGACAATGTAAAAAAAATATTTTCCTGATAACACAACTAGACCCATAGACTGATTTTCGTACCAAGGTTTAACTCTCTAGCATTAATCCATTGGGAGCTACGATGATAACAGACACACACACACACATACAGACAGACAACTTTGTCAAAACCACTTAGGATGCCTTAAAACACCTGAAACTGATAATTCAGGTGATATCCCAGTATTATATATTAAAGTCACAATGCTTTTCCGATAAGAAGACGCGATAAGATACTTACTTTTCGCGGTCACCACCGGAAGTCCTAAATCTTCATGACAATAACCGCAGAAGTTTATTTTCCGATAAGGAAAAATAAATACCCTTCCATTTAGATTGTTTTGGGAAAATTATTTTTTCGTTTTCTATTATTTTCCCCCCAGCTCTTCTATAATTTTCAAATTGATTCGATCTTTTCTTTTTTTTGCAGGGATCTTTTTTCAAGGCAGATTGGAGCAAGAAGCAGCCGACTACGCTCGTTTTTTATCCCTTGGCTTTATAAAACAGGAACCGCCTGGGATCCTAGAGCACGCTATCATCGGTAACCAAAAATTCTATGTTTGTGGTCAGTGCGATCGTAGGTACATTCACGCCAAGACGCTGAGGAGACACATCAAGTTCGAGTGCGGTAAGGCACCTTTATTTAAATGTCCAAAGTGCGATCACAGAGCTCATCAAAAATCTAATATTAAGACCCATATAATTAGGAAGCATACGTACTGATTTTAATACTTCTTTTGTTTTACTCTAATTTAGGTTAAAAAGATATGAACAATCTAATCTGAAAGAAATAATATCCTGAAAGAATATATTATGATGTATACCTGTAATTTGCCCAATAGTTGGACGGAATATAAGTTGTTAGGACAGAACCTGCATGCTACACTGTCAGAAGGGAGTGTAGAAATTACATTATTCCTTAATAAATAAAAACAGATTACCGAGTTTTGCAAAACATGAATAGTTGACACAGTTCAGGCTCTGTCGGCGCCCTGATGTGTTAGACGTAACGAAACAGAGTGGGACATGACATTATGTCGAGCCATCAATGATGACGAATGTCGAATGATGGAACAGTTCCCAGATGGTAGCATTGCATTTTGCTTGTTAGATTTCCTAGGTGTCTCTCGCACAATTATATTGTGTCAACTATTCATGTTTTGCAAAACTCGGTAGTATCAAAATGATATATGTTTTGCTTGCCATGCATGATGGCGGTAAGAGAGCACCGCTCGCCTCTGGTAAATACTTCACATTATATTCTTCGGAATTAATTGAAGGTCAGAGTGAGTTCAGGCTCTGTCGGCCCCCTGATGAGTTAGACGTAACGAAACAGAGTGGGACATGACATTATGTCGAGCCATCAATGATGACGAATGTCGAATGATGGAACAGTTCCCAGATGTAGCATTGCATTTTGCTTGTTAGATTTCCTAGGTGTCTCTCGCACAACTATATTGTGTCAAAAACAGATTAATTACACAGAAGTCCTTCATTGCACCTTGGTATGGTTTGGTAAGTTATCGTTAAAACCCGTTACATTGAAGCTCACCAAACCGTACCAAGGTGCAATATAAAGTAGTTTGTAAATTGCATTTTTCATTTTATTACGTTAAACTCTGAAGATGACTAATTTTTAGTCGAAAGCTTAGTTATTTGTTATACAGGGTGTTTCATATAAAGTGTCCACCAGAAAAGGAGGTGATAGTACTCTTCAAAAGGAAAAAACTGATCATTTTTGTCGTATAAAAGTGAAAATAATGTGTTATTTTAACAAAATATTTTATTTCCGAAAGTAATTTAATAATACGATTTTTAGACTCTAGAAGGTAAAATAAACCTATTTTATTCTTACACATTTTTCTCTAAAACCACTCTTTTCTCTTGCTTCAGAGATTTTTAATTATTTTATGTACCATGTAATTAACATTGTAGACATCTGCAAAAATGCCAAAAAATATTATTTTTTCCAACTTCTAGGAAGAATGGCTTAAAATTTTGACTATTGAATGTATAAAAATATTTAAATTTTCTTAAAGAGCAATCATAAGAGAAGTTTTTTCCGTTCTTGGCTGAACTTTTGCTCATCTCTTACTTCCTCTAATGCCCTACTACAAAAATTCCATAAAATTCATTTTTCAAAAAATCATGTTTCATGCAAAATTTTGGGCAGTAGTTCTAAAATATTTGACATAGTTAGTAGTTTGTCCTTTAGGAAATTTACTCAGCTTTCTAATGAGACTAATTTCGCCTTTCTAGCTTGAACAGTTAAAACCCTATTAACAATTTTATGATGTGAGCTCAAATATTTTTTTAAAATATTAAATTTGATCTTGTGGGAAAACGGTTGGAGATCGGGGTTTATATTATAGGACATTTTTTGTTCATTTTGAGGAGTACTATCACCTCCTTTTCTGGTGGACACTTTATATGAAACACCCTGTATATTAAAAAAATTAAAAGACTTCCGTGTAATTAATCTGTTTTTATTTATTATTTTTAATAAGTCCACAAGAAGAAACTTTTAAATTATTCCTTAAGTGCAGTTTTCGACTTTTTTTATATGCCACACGTTATATACATGGATACTTATCTTCTTGAACTTTTAGTCCCATTTTCATTTACTTAAAGTTTGTTTTTCTAAGAATTAAGGGTTGGATTGATTTTTAAATGTTTTTAAAAATACTTATTAATAATTAAATGTAGTCTTTATAGGAGTTGTTTATTCTTTTTACGAAGAACACCAGTACCCAGACATTCCCTCCATATTTAGTTTGGTTTAGTTTGCCGACAAGTATCATCTATTAGTTTCATACTCTGTGTTTGGTGGTGTTTGTTTACTCTCATTTGTCGATGTTTTTGAAACAAGAAATGATATAATAGAGCTATCTTGAAAAAATCTTGGTCTAAATAAAATAATAGTTTCAAATCTGTAACTACAAACATTTTATTATGCTCAATTTTATAATAATACTAGTATTATTATAAGGCCGTGAAGAAGAGACTTAGCTATTTTAGATTGTAATTATGAAATGATAAAAAAATAATAAAGTTAGGCTTTTATTTGCTTTCGTACCATATTTGCGAGGTAGCCGATAAAACGCCACACAATTCCGAACGTTTCTACGAAACAAAGTTTTTATAACTGCAATAAAATTAACCATTTCAAAATAAGGAAAGTTATTTTTAACATATTTTTGAAAACATTCTTTCTTCTATGATCTTAACATATAAAAAACTGCACTTTAACTAATAATTACTTAGAAAGGGTTTTCACTAATATAAATATCACTTATTGTTGAAAATAAACATCAAAGGATAAGAAAAATCACAGATGTTTCCAATTAACATGGAGTATCGAACTGCAATAGATAATGCTTGTTAGAAAATTAAAGCAAACTTAAATTGCTCTTCTGTGAAGATCCCTGTTCTTTTTAACAAGAATAAACAACACAGACTCCTATTTTTAACAATTACTTAATATTTTTAAAAGCATCCAAAAAGCAATCTAACTCCTAATTCTTAGAAAGACCACCATTAAGTAAATAATAATAGGACCGGAAGTTCAAGGAGATATTTATTTACGTATGTAACATGTGACATATATAAAAAGTCGAAAAACTGCACATAAGGAACAATGTAATTTGGAAACGCCGTAGTCCTTCAACCACTGACCATAGAAATATATTACTAGAGGGGCCCTATTGGTTGAATTTTGAAACATCGAAAAAGTAACCTGACCACATTCGATTTTCATCATCATTAAATAAACAGAACAAAAAAACAGTAAATTATATAATAGAATGTTTAATATACAAAACACAACACAAACAATCTGCGGGAAGCCCAAAACAATTGATTAATTATAACCTCAACTCCCTCTTGGAGGAGGTTTCAATGAGGTTACACAGAGCCCCACTAAAAATGTTTCAGGCCTCTCAATGTATTAAGATAGGCTATGCTCCCTCTAGTATATATCTCTATGCTTCTGACAGTGTAGTCTTGCCGGTAAGTTTAATTCAAGTGTCTGTCTATACCTCCTTTTTAAGTTATTATATTATGTTTACAACATTTTAACAAATCATTTAAATCTGATAGCTTACGTAGTTTTACCATACCTTGTTCTGTTTAAAACATAAGAGACTAAAACTATTAGAGGGAGGATACAACAGCTCTTATCATTCCTTGGGTAGCTAGGTGCCCTAACGGTAAATTGGTGACGTCATAGTTTTAGTCTCTTTGGGTGTATAAATATGTACTCCGATAGAAGTTGTAGGGGAGTGGGGAGTAGTTCGTCTCTCTCTAGGGAGACTATAGTGGGGGTAAGTACAGTTAGAGCACCTATGAAAACTGTCTCACTTCCAGACCCCTTATCACTGTGTTAAACGGGTCCTGTACTCCCTCTAATAGTTTTAGTCTCTTTGTTTAAAACTCTGATCAGATCTATGCTCTTGCTGTTCATGAGTTTCTTTTTAACTCTCTTTGTTCTCGGGAACTCGAAATGTTCTCGGAAACATTTCAAAGAGTTTAACTGGTTAGGTTGTTCATTTTCTATCTGGAGAAAAGTTACTCAAGAATGTGTTTTACTCTAGAGCTCGTTGTTCTTTATATTATTTTTGTTTTTAATGCAATAGACAATCAAACAAGATAAAGTATGTAAAGATGGCAGTGACTATCCCATACAGTGGGCCGACTGAAGCAGTCCTTAGAGTACCAGAAGTAATTTAACAGAGATATATCTTAGCGCTGGGAAAATTAAAATAGTCTTAAGAGGACTTAGTATAGCATACAGATAAATGCTTAACAAGGACTTAGTATTTTACATACTTTGTCCTTATATGTGCATTGACATAAATGTACAAAGAGGTTGTCCCTATCTCATAGTATTGTGAACAAGCTAAAACAGTTTTAAGTCAAATTGTTTGATTTAAACCTTCTGCCGTAAACTAACATGCTTCTTCAAAGTTTCATATCCCAGCCATCTGTGTTCACATGCAAATATTAAAACTATTTCTTTTTATTCTTCAGTCTATAGTTTCAAATTCCATCTGGTCCTATTTGGGCCCAAAAAATCCACAAATAATCCCTTTAAAAATAAAAATAATGAAACAGTAATAAAAGAAGTATTATTATTAACATTTTTCTGAAAAAATTGTTAATAAATATAGTAAATTTTAATTTCAAGGGTATGTGAGGCTATCTAAGGTGGTTAAGCTCTATTATATAGTATTATAGTAGTATTATTATATAGTAAATATATTATATTATATACCAGGCCTGGGCAAACTACGGCCCGCGGAGCATTTTTATGTGGCCCGCGGACAAAATTAAAATGTTTGGAAAAAAAGATAAAATAAATTAAAAATAACAAAAATATTAGGTATATAAGCAAATAAATCGTTTAATTAAAAATTATTATGAAAAGATAGATATCAAGATAAGGAAATAATGGGCTGTTACTTTAACTTTAAAGTTTGGAGACACAAAAACTAGTAAGATAAGAAACAATTACATAAAGAGAAGCCCGCCTTTCATATCAATTCTCATTGTCAGATTTGGCAAATCTGCCAAATAAATCATTTCTAATTATTTTAGCGAATCTTTATTTACACAATAATAAGATAAAGAAATATATTTTGCCTTCTGTGAATTGCCGAAAAGGAGTTGATAAAATACAATCCCTTTGATGTTTTATTTCATAGGAATACTTTTTAAAATTATTTTTACACCTAGTATTCTAGCAAAATTTGTCTTCAGTTATAGTGCTAAAGTTCCCCAATTAAAGAATAAATTTGACTTTAGTAAAATACCAGCGTAACTGCAATTTGTTGCGGGTTTAGCATACTTTAAATTTAAGGAATGCGGCCCGCGACTGGCTGTAAAAAGACTAAGCGGCCCGTTTGCTAGAAAAGTTTGCCCAGGCCTGTTATATACTTTATAATATATAAAGTTATAGTAGCAATGGGGTGGGGAGGCAAATAGGTCATGTTGGGTCCTTCTTGCCAACCCTGATCCCTCAGCCTACACCACCTATACCAGGAGTATCTTGGAAAGGTTGATTAGCTTTAAAATTTAAACCTAAAGTGTTAAGATGTTTGGTTAACTGACTGTGGCTAATCTGGACTCTAACTTGGTTCCTTATAGTCCAAGAGCGAGGCCAAAAAAATGTGTCCAATTTTGTACTACTTCAAACCATTTTTTTTTGAAAATATACCTTAAATAATGAAGGAAAAACATAGTCTACCTATCCAGAGTGGAGCCCTTCGTATGAATGCGCTCGCTTAAAATATTAGAAAATCGCACAAATTCCAATTTTCTTGCAATAAGTAGTTCCCTGTAGGTCGTGTGCAAAACATAAAGAGGACATTTTTTAAAGCCGATAAAATTTCCTATAAAACGAGTGTTTTTTCGTAAAATCTGATGACTACAACTAAAGTTATGGCATTTGTTAACTGGTCAACTAAATTCACAAAAAGTCAATATTTTTTTCCAAGAATAATGACTGACTTTGTATGAATTAACCATTTTTTTGTTTTTGAAAGAACCATAACTTTGGTCGAAGTTATACGATTTCGAATATTGCATTTTGAATTGATGCTTTATTACACATTTTATCATCTTTAAAAAATGTTCTCTTCATGTTTTGCACACGACCCACAGGGAACCACTTATTTCAAGAAAACTGAAATACGTGCGATTTTCTAATATTTTGAGCTTGCACAACCATATGAAGGGCTCCACTCTGGATAGGCAGACTATGCTTTTCCTTCATAATTTAAGGTATATTTTCAAAAACATTTTTTTTGAAGTAATACAAAATTAGTTACAATTTGTATAACACAATACAGCTGATTCTTCAATTTGTATAACACAATACAGCTGATTCTTTAATTTGTATAACACAATACAGCTGATTCTTCAATTTGTATAACGCAATACAGCTGATTCTTCAAATTGTATAATACAATACAGCTGATTCTTCAATTTGTATAACACAATACAGCTGATTCTTCAATTTTTACTTGTCAGCAACCAACCATTTAAGAGTGACTCAGCATATTTTCCTAAATATTATTTATTATATTTAGTGGATTTTTTAATGTAATATAATGAAGTAATATTTTGAGAACAACTTTTTCTTTGCAGTAATACACTAAAAGATTTAGTATAATTTTAAGTGAAATAAATTAGCTATGTTTTGAAAATGTGCAATGTTAAACTTGGTAAAACATTTTGTTAAATGAAACTGGATGGAAAATTTCTATTTCTTTTGATCAAGGGGTAATGCAAAGAAACTTGTATTACTAGAGGGAGGACTAGGGTTGAATAACACAGTGGTAAGGGATCAGGTAATGTGACAATATCCATTTGGTACTATAACTGTACTTAACCCAACTCTATGGAGCCTAGAGACTCCTCATCCCTCTACAACCCCTGTCGTTGCATAAATGTATAATGCACCCTTAAACATGTAGGTAGCGCCCCTTAAGATGTAGATTTGGGCTCTTTTAGACCAAACCCTCCTCGGGCCATTTCGGCTCAGTCCGCCACTGTTTTCAACCTTTTTAAATACTTGTCTAATATTTTCAAGTAGTATGCGATTGTTTTAAGTTAGTCATGGCTTTGAAGATGGCCACTATGTTGACTGAATAATTATAATGAAATAAAATTTTATAGCATATAGAATTCAACCCTACTTTAATCAAGTTACTCAATATGGAATTTTGTTAACTAAGAAGTGCTACAAACGACAAACTATTGAATCTAAGATATTTACTATATTTTTCTTATTTTATTTTATTTACACTCTCTAGTCTTCCAATCTAGTCAATGTATCTTTTAGTAATTTATGTATTCCATGATTTTATGTCCATAAATTGAGCAAACTTGATTTATCTTTGTTACCTGTAACTATAAAGAAATAAAATACAAATTTTTATCCGGCTCTCATGCTAATTCTATGATAAAAAAAATTTGATCACCCTTTAGTTTTCCTGCCATTGGTATTGCCAACCTTACAACAATCTCTTTGAATCGCGAATTAATCAGTTCAGGAATATTCCATTCTATTTTTTAATGTATGTCATTTCTAACTAAAACAAGACCTACTATACTCGAGGGAGGACTATGATGTCATTCTGTTGATTCTAGAACTTTAAAAATTACTCACTTCAAAAATTAATTTAAAATTAACAAGCTCATAAAATATATTCATAAAATATTCTTATCAATCGGTTCAGAATTAATTTTTTTCTTTTAACAAGGTCAAATTAGTAATGTGAGAAATAAGCAAGCGTTTCATTCATAAAATTGTTAAGTTACCTGTATTATTGTTTTTTTGTTAATTAAATTGTTTTTATTTAATAGGCTAAGTTCAGCAACACTTTTTGTTGTTTTTGTAAGTATAAGTGTAAATTATACCAAAAATAGATTTAAAGATACAATTACCTCGTAAGTTGATAAGTGAGACATTAAATCTGCTTAATACTTTGAACATTTGTGAAATTTAGCAATTCGTTTGAAAAACGCGGTTAAACACAAAAAAATTGGGTAAACAGCATCTTTGACAAGAAAGTTGTCGAACCCGAAGATGTAACCAAAGATAGATGGCAGTGTCTATCTCATACCACTGGGTACAACTAACTTAAATTTTCTTAATTTTTTTTTGGTTTCCTTCTAATCATTCAAGAAATACATTGATCCATATTTTATTTAGATTAAAGTTGATTTAATGTCTTAAATCTAATTTTTATGTTCCTTCGTACAACTGATTTTGTGTTCCTTTTTACAAAACTATTTTTATGTTCCTTCAAAAAACCGTTTTATGTTCCTCGCACATCTACAAAAACAAATGTATTGTAAAATCTATGTGTGCCAAAAATTCTAGTTAATTAGTGTAAATAAGTCAAATACTGTATAGTGATTAAATTTAATTTTAAATGAACCCCCATTTAGGTGGGAATGGTGCTTCATTGGGTCTGTCATCCCAACATCTGAATCATGCTGGAAATCAATGTTTTATGTTCATATTCATATAGAGATATAGTGTATAAAGATGACAGTGTATCTAGCACACCATTGGGTATATTAAAGTCCTAAGTTAAGACTTAAGGACTTCAATAGTATAAAGTAACCCCTTACTTTATAACTTACTCCTAAGGGATTACTATATACTTTATCTTAAGACCTAAGAGATACTGTATAGAAATGACAGGGTCTACATCATACCATTACATACATTGAAGTCTTAACAGAACTAGATGTAACCTAACATAAAGATAAAAGTGTCTATCTCATACCATTGGGCAGGTTGGTCTATTTTTTATTACTTAGGTTTATTTTTTTAATATTTACCTAACAGAGATGGCAGTGTCTCTGTTATTCATTAGAATAGAGTATTTGCACAATTTTTTTTATTGCATTAGATATAAGTACGCCATATAAAAGAACACCCTGTAAAATATTAGAATTAAAAAACAAATACTTTTGATGATACACCAAAAAACTAAAAATATATTTAAACGTGTTCTTTTGGCGGGAAAACTGCCTCTTTTTTCACGGAAAACGGTCTGCTTTTGTGACGTCAGACATAAGAATACCGCCGTGTAGTACAATATTCACTAGAGCAACACTCATAAAAGTTTATACAGTCAACAAGATGATACTGACAGCTGTAGTCATCACGTTCCTTAGGCATTGTATTACCTGGACCACGGAATTGTTTTGTTTCAGTCTTCTTTACATTCTATTGAACTGTAAGCAACTGTTGACCTTACGATATTTCTAACTAAAACTCCCATCTGTACCTTAAATGACCCAACCTTTAGAACGTTCCGTTTTCACCCCACTCTCTCACCCATTCCCCATCTCCTCTTCTTTAAATGCTTATTACGACTATTTAAAATTAAATTAAATATTTTTTACAGCTTAATATATTTTTATTAAACATATTTAATCATTTTATGAGCAAAACAATTTTTTTTGGAATAATGCAAATACTCTATTGATTAAAGCAGTCCTAAGAGGACAAGATGTAAACTAACTTGCCTGAGGATTCATCTTCTCTAGGATAACCTTAACACCATCTTTATTTTACTATATTTCTATGAATATTCAAATATAAAGAAAAACTAGTCAACTTGACTGAATGTACCAAAACCATATAAAATTTAACATAAGAGTAGTATTAATTTGTTCAAATTTATTATAATGATTTATTTACCAGTTACCTTTATAATAATTTAACCTTTATAAATAAATGTTGTAACCACTACGTTTAAATTATTATTAGAAATGCATGAAGGAATGGTCTAGAAGTAATGAAAACAAAATCAACTTAGTTTTCAAATCAAATTGTTTTGTACAATAGTTTTAGACCAAGAGCCCAGGGGTGTTTTGTTAATAAAAAGTGTAATATATCATTTTGATACTACCGAGTTTTGCAAAACATGAATAGTTGACACAATTATATTGTGTCAAAAAGTGCAATGGCTGGAACCGGTCTTAATTTTTCGTAAATACCTTCCAGAAGAAGGATCTGCAATTCTGCCGACTCGTATCGGATGGGCGTCCCAGGCAGAACGCACTTTAGGGGTCAAATTTACCACCCAAGTTAACAAACAGTGTAATGGCTAGAAACGGGTTTAATTTTTCATAAATACCTTCCTGAACAAGGATCTGCAATTCTGCCGACTCGTATCGGATGGGCATCCCAGGCAGAACGCACTTTAAAGGTCAAATTTACCACCCAAGTTAACAAACAGTGTAATGGCTGGAAACGGGTTTAATTTTTCGTAAATACCTTCCTGTCCCAGGCAGAACCTTTGACCCCTAAAGTGCGTTCTGCCTGGGACACCCATCCGATACGAGTCGGCAGAATTGCAGATCCTTGTTCAGGAAGATATTTACGAAAAATTGAGACCGGTTCCAGCCATTCCACTTTTTATTAACAAAACACCCCTGGGCTCTTGGTCTATTTGTAAGATTTGTGGGGGAGATAGTCAAATTTGATTGGAGTTTGACACAAATATGCTCGTTTCCTAGGAGATTTAAGAAATAACTTGTAACCTTCAAGTGTTTTTAATAAAATTCTATGAAAATTACTAATAATGACTTGTAGCTTTTTACTTGTAGTATACAAGACTCGTACTTTTGTGAAACGGGGCCGTGGTGGTCTTTTATAGTTTACTTGAATTTATCATAGCACAAGTTTTTAACGTTTACTGGATGGTGGTTATAGAATTAAATAAATCACAAATGCAATTAAAAAGTGGCCCTTTTTGACACAGACGTGTCTAATGCTTTGGAAGTATAAATACATTTTATTCCCTGTTGTTATAAGTATGATTTGATTTGTTATATATATATATATATATATATATATATATATATATATATAATATTATATATATATATATAATATATTTGTTATATATAATATTTATAACAAATCAAATCATATATATGTGAGTCGCAATTGTGGCGGTACATCAAATCTTATGTTGGATGATTGATGGTACTTGGTGGTAGAAAGTTTGAGAACTCAAAAGTCTAAATTATATTTTATTATAATATAATAAATAATTCTAAATTAAATCATATTACTTCTAGAACATTTCTTGGCAATACAATAATTCAATTTAACTATTGTGTGTTATTAATAAAAATATAATTAGATTTCTGTTAATTATGCTTTATTTTGATTGAACAGGGTAGTTATAGTTTTTTTATGATTCATTAGTTTTATTGCGTTATTATCTGATTTTAAAATTTGTTTATAGTAATTTTATTGTCTTTTCCTATGGACGTTTCCTTCTCATTTTTTCATTCTACCTTAAATTAGTAAATAACTGATTTTTCTCATTATATAAATACTTCCTTCTCTTCTTTAATTATAGTCTTCTCCAAATAAATTTAATTTTATTATAATAAAATTGAGCCCGTTTTGATGAAAAGAAAGATGAAGAGTCTTTCTACAGGCTATCTTTGTTTATTTACAAATCAAGTAAAGTGCATTTGACCTAATAATAGGCCACCATTAGTGCCTTACAAAGAAATAAGAAAATACAAAATTAAATTATTTGAGTTTTTATTTATATATTTTATTTATTACAAAAGCCACTTATGTGGATTTAACATGTCTTTATAAAGTATACATATACAAATATAAAAAATATTAAATACACAACTCACATACATTATTTCAATTTTTTAAAGTAATTATAGGAGTGAGGGCAGGAAATGTAGTCTTGCAGGATGTAAGTAGCTAGGGAAGGTTTTTTTATATCTTTGTCAAACACTGATGATGGTCTCTTGTTAGTTCGAAAACGCTTTTCCTAATTTTTAAATAAACAAAGTTATCTGTGAAGACTCTTTATTTTATGTATTTACTAATTTATTTATTATAATTAAAAAAAATTGTTTTTAACTTTATGCTATTTGTTATTGTTTTATACTCTTGAGGCCAAATATAACATGACCCAAGAGGGGAGAGGGGTATAGTCAGGTTCGATGACAAAAAGACCTTGTATCGTCTGTTTTTATTTAATTTTTCTTTTAAAAAGATGTCGAAGTTTGAAGTGTAAAATAAAAACAAATTGAATGTGATTTAAACATTGTTGAAATCTGTTTTCTTGCATTAGTTTTGAACTCCCTTCTAGTGCAAGAGCCAGACTTAAAAAATGTGACTCATTTTGTACTACTTGAAACCAAATTTTTCTAAAAATATACTTTACGTTATGAAGGAAACGCATAGTCTGCCTATCCAAAGTGGAGCCCTTCATATGAATGTGCAAGCCCAAAATATTAAGATATTTTAAATAATTATAGAAAATTATTATATTAATTATTTGTATAATAATTAAACAAATTCCAGTTTTCTTGCAATAAGTAGTTCCTTGTAGGTTGTGTGCAAAACATGAAGACAACATTTTTTAAAGCTGATAAAATTTCCTTTAAAGTGATTATTTTTTCATCAAAATCGGATAATTAAAACAAAGTTATGACATTTGTTGAATAGCGAAAAAATTACAAAAAACCAATATTTTTCTAAGTAATTCGCTGACTTTGCAAAAATTAATAATTTTTTTGGTGACTGCCGTATCTTCAGTGCATGAAATCGTTGATAATTATTTATAAATTGGATCATCTTGGGTCATGTCATTGTTAAATCATCTTCCCTAGTATTGTTTTTAATGTATTTTTTTATAATCATTATTATAATTATTAATAAAAATAATAATAATTATTATTAATAATAAATAATAGTTATTATTGTAATTATTCTTATAATCCATGTGTTTTAGTGATTAATTGGAATAGCTTCTTTTTAAAAAAAAAAAAAAATGTCAAACTAGTAAACTAAAAAATTAACTAGTTCCAATTATTTTATATAAATAATACAAACAGTGTAGCTCAAATTTATAAAATGATAATTTAGGAACGAAAAAAATTAACTCAAACTAATTGTTTTTTGTAAAAATAAGATGCAGAGTAATTGTTGTAAATAATCAATTGACTATTGTAAATAATTTACCATTTTGTTTTTGTAGAACCAAATATATGAAATTTTAAGTATTAGTTTTTTTTGTTTTTTTGTCAACGAAGGGGAAACGCGACGACCTCTAGGAGAAAGCTTTATCCCTCGGAATCAAAGCATGGCTCCCTTTATCCCTAAAAGGGGATGGCTTCTGATCATCTAGGTTCATCATCAAGGTTCGTCTACCTAGGATTTCCCGTTGGGAAATGACGGCGACGAAGCCTAGCCCATGGCAACGGTACCATGGATTGTGGAAGTATCAGTTTTTGTTATTTATTTAAGTATTTGGTATTGTTTTATGGCTATAAAGTTTTTTTAAACAAGTTCTTTATTGGCAAAAGTATACAATATTTATTTTGTGTTAACCGGAGCCATATTTTATTTATTGATTTGGGGTGATTTGTGCCTCTTTATTTTTATTTTATTTATTAATTTTGGTATGACTTCGACTCTACAAGACAGAGAGACATCATATTCAAGAGATTGGAATCCACTTATACAATCACTTACCAATCACAATCACTAAACTTAAAAACAAATCTTTCCAAACTGTAGTCAAAGCATTGCTCCTCAAAAATCCTTTGTACCATTTAAAACATTTTTTCAAAATTAAATTTTAAATTTACTTATCCTAACTAAATAACTAAAAAGATGATTTATAATTATAAATGTTATTTAGAAATTTAAGCGTTATTTAGTTTTGACATGTTTTATTTATTAAAATGTATTTACATTTTATTTATTTAATTATATTTGACATTGTGATGTAATATATCATAAAATAAATTTATTTATTTATGAAATTTGGTTATTTTGGCTATAAAGTTAAAAGGAAGAAACGACCAATAAAAAAAAAACACAACAAATTTAAATAAAATTATATTGGTAATTTCTTGATAAGGTTTTTAATAGTGAAGGCAAGTGCATTAAAGATATTGACTCCTAAGTATGTCTTGTACTCCTGTCTCAGATCTGGTAAGTCTATGATGATTTGTAACCAAATTATCTTATTCATCTCTTGTGGTGGTGGATATCTTATCTCGTAGTTAAATATTTCTTTTTATATGTTTAAAACTCTGGTTTATAAATTTTTGTCGTCATATTTAAATTATTTTGTTTTAGTACATTTTCAAAAAAAGAAATGAGCTAAAATGAAAATTTTCATGAAAAAATGGGTTGGTGAGGTAGCACTTATGGAGGTGCTACCTCCCCAGTTATTCTGAAAGTGCTGACTCCCTGATCAAATATATATAATATATATATATATATATAATATATATATATATATATATATATATATATATATATAAAGCCTATTATTCATGAAATGTGTTTGAAAAAAAATTTAAAACATCACAAAACCTCAAAAATTGTGATTCTATATTGATGTTTACCCTCATGTAGTGCATGGTATGTATATTTAAAACTATCCTCTGGTAAATAGTGTTTAAGAATTAAAGAGGTTATATATACAGCAAATTGAAAAATTAACCACTGTCAATAATCAACAGGAATATCGACGTGTGGCTAATTCTTCAAGTGTTTAAGAACTTTATCAGATTTAGATTTAGAACTTTATAATTTTTTATCTAATTTATCTTAAGGAATCCATGATAATTTAGAGTCCAGAATAAACCCCAGAAATTCAACAAGTGTTTCTTTTGTTTCCCAAAACCTAACTATAATTTTTTATTACATTATATAAGCAAATTTGAAACAAAAACTTTTCTAATATATTAATTTATGTTACAGGAGAAAGAAAAAATCTTTGCGCTAAATGTGTTAAACTTTACGATAAAATTCATCATTGCGAAAGACAATCAATTGTTAGCTGTGCATTTTGCACATATACTTCTAACATTCGCTCTAACTTGAAGCGTCATTTGGCGACAATACATCGTGACAAGGATATTATCGTAACGGGAGTCATCAACGGGACTGTTCCTTTACAATTAGCACCATATGCTAAAAACAACATCGGGAAAAATAAGATCTCAATTAGACCAGTCGAACTTTTGAAGTATAAGTGTAATTTTTGCGATTACAGAACTGACTTTTTGACGGCTATGCCGAAGCATATCAAGCTGAGACATTCCCTTGATATAAGTATCGCTGATCTTTTAGAACCCGGAGTTTTAAAGGTGAGGAAAATAAATAAAATTGAAACTGAACTATCTTGTGAGGAGGATGTTGCGTATGACGGAATTATAAAACCAGAACCAAGTGAGCAAGAAGAAGATGTAACAGAAAAAATAATAAGTCAGCCTCCTTGTCTGGAGTCATAAGTTAGTTTTGCGGAAGATACAGATATAAAAAAGAAATTAAATCATCCACCTTGTCTGGAGTCATAAGTTAGTTTTTGCGGAAGATACAGATATAACAAAAGAAATAATAAATCATCCACCCTGTCTGGAGTCATAAGTTAGTTTTTGCGAAAGTTACAGATATAACAAAAGAAATAATAAATCATCCACCCTGTCTGGAGTCATAAGTTAGTTTTTGCGGAAGATAAATATATAACAGAAGAAATAAATCAGCCACCTTGTCTGGAGTCATAAGATCAATTTTCTCGCACAATTATATTGTATCAAATTATTTATTGTTTGCAAAACTCGGTTGTATCAAATCATATATTGTTTACATTATTCTTATTTATAGTTGCAAACTTTTAAAGATTCTTTACATTATTTTCATTAGTGTCATAAGCCAGTTTTTAATAAAATTCAAACTTTTTTTTTAACTTTATTGATTATTGTCTACAATAAATGTATTTGACATAGTGCTCATGCTGGTTAAAGTGACATGGCAGTCTTGATAGGAGGAATCACCCAGTGGTGATACTCCTTGGCGTGGTTAGGTAAATGTTGGCATTTTACTTATAATATAAAAATTTGGCTTGAACTAAATTAGTGGAATAGAAATTAATTGACTTTTGAATAGTTGAATTTTCTGAAATGTTTTGCGTTTTTGAATTTAAATTAATATTGATTATAACAGAAGGTCACGTGGCCACAATATTTTCATTAGTGTCATAAGTCAGTTTTTTAATAAAATGCAAACCTGTAAAAATTGTTTAAATTATTTGTATTCAAGTCATAAGTCAGTTTTTCTTTCAAATATAAACTTTTATGTTTGTTAACATTGTTTTCACTCACACATCACAAGTATAAAGAATGATTGCTGACATTGAAAATTGTCAGTATTATTTAAATTATTTTAAATAATAATTTATAATAATAATTATTATTATTTTTGTTATTTTAATAAAACAAGTGTAATGTCTTTAACAGAAGAAATGTATGATGTTCCCCTGTAAGGGAAAGCCTTAAGTGAAAAACTTCATGTTTACAGCAAAAAATAGAATTTTGAAAGTATAAGGAAAATTACAAAATGATTATTAATTTTGTGTATAATATATATATATATATATATATATATATATATATATATATATATATATATATATATATATATATATATATCGTAGAGGTCATTAACTTAGACACACACACACATGTATGTATGTATGTATAGTATAGTTATAGTGTTATGTATGTATGAGATTTTTGTGTCCTGAATGTTTCTATGGGACGATAACTTTCGAACTTTATTTATATATATATATATATATTATTTATATATATATATATAATATATATATATTAAATGAATATAATAATAACTATGTTATAATAAATAATAATTCCATTAATTGCATAAAATTATGAGATTATGGATTACATTCCTCTGTATTGTAGTCATAATTTTATGTAAATTAGCTTTTGAGCTGTGAAGCCTTAATAGCTTTATTTACAAAACTTAATTTAATTAAAATAAATTCAATTACTGAAGTTATTAATTTAATTACTCTTAACATCACTTTTTATAATATGAATAAAAAACCTTAAATTTAGTTTGTTACCGTTCAATATATTTATTTATTAAAAATATATTTCCCTGTCTTTTACATGTTTAATATTTGATCATTTAATTATTTGTTATAAATATATGTATATATATATTATATATATATATATATATATATATATTATATAATATATTATATATATATATATATATATGTATATATTTTATCTTTTCCCCTCAAGGTCAAATTTAATATTTTTAAAAACATTTTGTCCTTGTATCATAAAATTGTTAATAGTGTTTAAACTGTTCAAGCTAGAAAGGAGAAATTGAACTCGTTAGAAAGCTAAAGTTCTACTGATAAATAGTATCTGACGTACTATTAACTATGTCAGATATTTTGGAAATACTGCCCAAAAATTTGCATGAAAAATTATTTTTTGCAAAAATTGAATTTTATGGAATCTTTATGGTAGGGCATTAGAGGAGATAAGCAAAAGTTTAGCCAAGAACGGAAAAAACTTCTCTTATTATTGCCCTTTTAGAAAATCCAAATATTTGTATACATTCAATAGTCAAAAATGTAAGCTATTGTTGCTAGAAGTTGCAAAAACTGATAATTTTTGTCGTATAAAAGTGAAAATAATATGTTATTTTAAAAAAAAAATATTTTTTTTTTGAAAGTGAACTAATAATAAAATTGTTAGACTCATAGGTTGATTATAAGATTTCAATAGATGCTTTAAATTTATTATAATTTTTTAATTAATTTTATGTAATCAGGTTAATTATTTAGGAGCTTTAGCTACAGCATGCCTCTGCAATAGTGTTGACGTTCATCTTATTGTAAGGACATACTGAGTAATATATTTTCTGATGAGTTATGTGTAAATAATTTAAAAACTTATTTAATTTTTACTGTGTATTTATGTTCGACGTATTGAACCTTTGTTTGTGAACATTTCTAAGCAAGATAAAAAAGTTTTTTTTCAATGTATTGGTCTTGTTGTGTATTTTCACTTTTGTCTTTATTTATGTATTTTTATTTTTAATTTCTCCTAATTCAAATTTCTTGCACTTGTTTAAATGAGGTACTTATACGTATTATGATAGTTCTCTTTAAACTAACGGATAGGTGAACACAATATTTTTTCTTATACTTACGGTGGTAGGTTAGAAAAAGTAAAAAAAAAACTTTGTTCATATTGTGGCAATAATTTGAACTAATCTATGACGTCATTTTGGTTATTGATTTTTTATTATTTTTTTTTTGTAAAATCTTACAGCTTATGTCTTTACTGTTTTGTTGTGCAGTATAGATCAGTGCTTCTCAACAGGGGTGATGAAACGTGGGGTGGGGTTATGACGATTAGATGTGGGGTTAGGATGCTGAGTCATAAAGGAGCAATTTAAGAAGTTAAGGCAAAAAATAAAATATAGTTTTAAATTTAAATAAAAAGAAGCAGGTGGGTTCCAAATCAACACAGGTAAAAAAAGGTTATACCTCAGATTTTAATATAATTTGGCTGACAGGTAGGCACCATAGAAGAAAGAAAAAATTCAGATTTATTGGCTTATTTGGTGCAGCCTTATTGCCGCAGTAGGTTGGTGAAATTTCCAAAATATGTGATTTTCCAACATTTCTTTGACTATAAAAATGGCTGTATCTAAAACTATGCTAAGGGTATGATTTTTATTTTGGTGGCATTTGAAAGCTTAAACTTGATCCTTTTAAATAGATTCTACATACTGTTGGATTATAAGTTACAAGTTTTTACTATGAACAAATATAAAATAAAAATGCAATATCTGAAAAAGCCAATTTTTAAAAACAAAGTTTCATTTTGGGACGGCCATGGTTCCAAAATATAAAAAAAGTCCTTTTATATTTTGGTCCTAAAGTATAAAGAAGTCACATATTTTGCAATTATTTCTATCAATGATTATTGATAAACCTTAACTTTTTCAAAGTTTGACATACCTTAACACACGTTATGTTCTACTTTGTCCAATCCCATAGCGGTCCCAAAATGAAACTTTGTGGACATTTTACTTAACAGGTTAAGCTCTTTTTATGACTTTTTTCAAAATTGGTTTTTTTGAGATATTACCTTTTTTATTTTATATTTGTTCATAGTAAAAACTTGTAACTTATAATCCAACAGTATGTAGAATCTATTTAAAAGGATCAAGTTTAAGCTTTCAAACACCACTAAAATAAAAATCATACCCTTTACAGAGTTTTAGATTTTTGTAGTCTAAAACTACAAAAAAACATGTTGAAAAATAACATTTTTTTATGAAATTCACCACCCTACTGCCCAAATGAGACAAAAATTTGAATTTTTTGTCTTCCTTCTATGGTGCCCACCTGTCAGCCAAAATATATTAAAATCGGTGATATCGAGTCCAAAAATGTATTTTTTGTGTTGATTTGACATGGAATACCCAGGTAATAATTTCAAAATTTCAAATGTAGATTATAGATGTCGGCCTTTTACAAAATAGCACCCCCCCCCTTTGACTATTCTCAAAGGAGGGGGGACAAAACTTCTTGTTATGATATTACAGTCTGACTCTACTACCTAGAAAGTAAACAAACTCACTTCTCTTCTTCTTTAACATCTCAGCGGGTTTGCACTGAAGATGGCCTCTAGTTAGGTTGAAAGCGCTTTGCCAATAAAGTTTTGTTTTGTGGAGAGACTACATTCCTTTTATTATTTAAACTCCGTGTATTTTAAGTGCATTTTTAAATCCCAAGGCAGGAAATACTTTACCTGATTGATCTTATGAATTTTACCTGATACATTAGCAAAATAGCTTTTTCCTGAGTAAAAATAGTTTAGTCAAGGATCTTTAGTAAAGAGGAAAACACACTAAGTTTATTTGCCATATAACAAAGTGTATTTTGTTATATGGCCCCATCAAGAACAAAAAAATAGAGAAGAATTCATCACAAAATACATGTCAAAAACAAAATGTGCATAATCATTGCATTAACTGCACAAGTCTACAATTTAGGCAAACTAACTTCCCGATGGTTTTCTGTTGTTATAAGGTTATAATGAAATAATAAAAAAATTTAATTTTATAACAGTTTAATTTTAATTAATTTTATTTTAATTGTTACCATAGAGGTATTATTACTAGAGGGTCCCAATTGGTTGAATTTTGAAACATCGAAAAATTAACCTGACCACCTTCGACTATCAATATAATCAAATAAACAGAACAAAATTAAAGTAACTTATATACGAGAACATTTCAAATACAAATTAAAAAATTACATTCTCTTATATACGAGAACATTTTCAAATACAAATTAAAAAATTACATTCTCTTATATACGTAATACAAATAAATTAAAAAATTACATTCTCTTATATACGAGAACATTTCAAATACAAATTAAAAAATTACATTCTCTTATATACGAGAACATTTCAAATACAAATTAAAAAATTACATTCTCTTATATACGAGAACATTTCAAATACAAATTAAAAAATTACATTCTCTTATAATAAACGAGAACATTTAAAATACAAATTAAAAAATTACATTCTCTTATATACGAGAACATTTCAAATACAAATTAAAAAATTACATTCTCTTATATACGAGAACATTTCAAATACAAATTAAAACACAAAAAATTTGTGGTTAACCGGAAACAATTCATTCATAGCAATAACTCACTCTTGGAGGAGGTTTCAATGATGTTACACAGAGCTCCTGAGAGCCTCAAATCGATGTTTCAGGCCTTTCAATGTTTTGTGATAAGCTATGCCCCCTCTAGTATATATCTCTATACATGTTACTTAAACTGATTTTTATGCCTTTTTTGCTATAACCATGGAAAGGCAAGTTAGCTTCTATTTCTCTATCTCATACAAAGTCCATGGGATCAGAAAGTTCTTTTAACATGTCATCCCCTATACTCAAGATCCTAGAGTTTAATAATGATTCATTATCCACCGTTAATTGATTAAAGGTTTATTTTAGACATATGCTACTATCTTTTCTTTAAGTACCTTTACTATAAGTTGGCAATATCTTTAGGACCATTCCATCTCAAACAGGCAGGGGGTGTCAAGTCACCCTCACTGATTTTCTTGAAAATTTGTTATGATGTTCTATTCAGGAGTGAATCCAAGTTGCCAAAACGGTTTTGCTAAAAACAATTTTTTGGGAGTTAGGGGGGATTAAAGTTGGAAAATCACCAAATTTGGTGATTTTCCAACTTTAATCCCCCACCAAATTTGGTGATTTTCCAACTTTAATCCCCCCTAACTCCCAAAAAATTGTTTTTAGCAAAACCGTTTTGGCAACTTAGATTCACTCCTGAATAACAAATATCTCACCATAACAAATTTTCAAGAAAATCAGTGAGGGTGACCTGACAAGATTTTTGGCCATCTGCCTGATTTGAGATGATCTGGTCCTCAAAGATTATATAGATTAGGTATAGTCAAGATGTTGAATAAAAGGGATGACGCATTAAGGAACATTTCTGACCCATGGAAGTTTATGAGGTAGAGAAATAGGAGCAAACTTACCTCCCTTTAGGTTATAACTTTGCCTCTAAATTTTAAGACCTGCGCTGTTATAAGGATCATAAGCATGCGCAGTTCGTACCAAGCATGTGCAGTTGGTTTTTACGTGTGTTTCGTGTTGCATTCATCTCTATGTTTTGATTTTCGATGGGGTCACTTTGTTGAATGGCAATTCGACTTAGTGCGTCATCCCCTTTATTCAACATCCTTGGGTATAGTACATATGAGTTTCCTATTTTTCAAGCACTGTAATTGTTTATGGAAAAAAAATATTTTAGCTAAAATAATTTTATTTATTAAAAAAATATATACAATTTTAATATGAAATTAATAATTGGGAGTCATCATAGTTAAAAATAAATTGAGACCTTTTCTACATATTCTTTGTTAAAAAATTGAATATTAGGGATAACAAAAATAAAAAAATAGAATTCAGAAGTCTAAGGTCTTTTGAGCTTCCAGTATCTTCTGTTCTTTTGATGCATCTTCAGATAAGTTGTTTTATAAAAGATTATTCAATAGTTTTTAAGTATTCTTGTCATTTATTCTAAAACAAAAAAAACAAAATTTAAATAATACAAGGCAATTTTTTTAGGTTAATGTATGTACAGAGATTACTGATTGCCGCATGCTAGGTTTAAAGTGCTTTGCTAATAATAGTTATTTATGCACCAAGGGAGTAGAAAATGCTATTATTTCCCAGAGCAGTTAATTGCTTAAGTTAACAGTTAATTAAGCTAAAGGATTTAACTCCCGAGGCAAACCTGAGGGAGTTATGAGTATTAACGCATAACTTAGGCGAAGCAGAGGGAGGTAATTGCGAAGGGAAAAATTGCATTTTACTCCTGAGGTGCATACAAGATTTTAACTCCAGACGTTGGGGGTGCTGCCCACAAAAAAATCTTATCCTAATACTTTAAGCATAATCTCAGAGGCAGCTGGCTTCCCGAACACTGTTTTTGTTTTGATTTGTATTTTAATCGTTGTACTATGTAAGTTATTGTATTTTTGTTCTGTTTATTTTATTCTTAGAATAATACTATGTATAGAAGGAGCACTACTGATAACACAAAAGGCGGTTCACTGGTGGACTTTAGTAATGCTGCCACCCTAACAATATACAATTTTCTAAAAAATAGTTGGCAATACTTCCGGTTGCTGAATTATTATGCTCTATTATTAATTAATGATTGATTATTCATAAAATACTAATATAAATATTGGTGCATTACAATATTTAAAGCATTTTAAATTGTAGTTTAACGTATTAATTAAAATTATATTAAAAGTAGGCCTTGTCAACTAAATTTAGATTCTTGTATTCCGCCACCCTTTTGCCATCTAAGACCGGTTTTATTAAATACTTAGCAGGTGTTTTAAGTTATTATATTTGTTCTTTACGATCTTTCTTCATTAATGGATATTTATGACACATATTTAAAATAATGTTTTGATGTCAGGTTGGCAGCATTACTTAAATGCACCAGTCAACCGACTTTCATGTTATCAGTGGAATTACATTGTGTTTACGGTCCTGTGCCCCTTCTATATATAGTATTATTCTAAGATTTTATTATATTGATAATCGAATGGAGTCAGGTTACTTTTCTAATGTTTTAAAATTCAATCAATAGGGCCTCTCTACTATACTTTTCCAAAATACCTACAGAAGGTTAGGAAAAGTGAAAATATATTTTCATAAAAATACCAACTCACGTGATATTATGAAAGATAGGAGCTGCTACAACAGTGATAGTCTTCTAAAATATTTTAATAAACTTTTGACTCATCAGATTTCCTTTCAAGAAACTTTAAAAATAAATTGAACAGATAACTTTATAGATTCCAAGGAATAGAGTTCAACCTTTCAAACAGATCTGTAACAGCAGTAAGCAAAAGAATAATAATACTATCGTCTAAAAATAATTACATGCCATTGAATACCAAATCAACATGGGATATATTGAATTTTTATAGTATTTAACACAGTCATAATCAGTTGACACCAAGGAAAATTTTATTGAGCAACCAATGAGATTTGCCTGATAGGAAAATGTGGGCGTCAATTATACAACCAAGACTAACCTCATTGACTCTGGCATTATTTTACCACGCTGTCAACTGATTATAATTGTGTGTTGTACTATAATCCAATCTGTTTTTAGCTCATTTGGTGCAGGCATATTGATGCATCAAATGTATCAAGTGATACATTTACCAAAATTTGATATTTTTCGACATTTCTTTGACTATAAAAGTAAATGTATCTAAAATTCTGCTTAAGATAAAATATTCCTGGACCGGTTTCGGCATTTATTTATTTATTTACATACTTGAGGTTACTTTATTACAAAGTTTCTCAATTGTCAAATTTTTACAATTAAATGAAAAAACAAAACAAGAAAACAAATAGATTATAAATTATTAAATAGACTGCATAAACATAGGCAGCATAACTTGAATAACAAACTTGATTATAAAAAAACAAAAAAAGCATAACATTACATGAGAAACACTTAACATTTAAGGTAGGAATACTAAATTATCAGCTAAAAATTCGTTAACATTATATTAGGCTTTCTCAAGCAACAATGTTTTAGTGCTTTTTTGAAATTTTTGGGTGGAAGTTCAACTATTGAAGCTGGTAATTTATTAAAGCACCTTATTCCATTAAAATTTGGGGACTGATGTGATTTGTTGAGCCTACAAGTGGGAATTTGATGTTAGCAATATATCTAGTGCCATAATTGTGGTTCTTAATATAATTGAACTCCCCCTCAGCATACTTTGCTTTAATGAACAACAACAATGAAAAAATATAGGCTGAATGAAAAGTTAAAATTTTATTTTCAATAAAATATTGTTTGCACTTAGAGTCATGTTTAGCATTATTCATGATACGAATAGCTTTTTTTTGCAAAATAAAAATACTGTTGGCTACAGGGGCTGCTCCCCATTCTTTAATACAATACAGCATACGTGAATGAAAATAAGCATAGTAAGCAAGCTTCATGGTATCAAGGTCTAAAGTTAAACTAAGTTTACGTAGCAGAAATAAAATAGATGAAAGTTTACTACCTAACTCATTAACATGAGCTTTCCAGTTAAGTGTACTATCAAGGGACACTCCAAGTATTTTAATGGGTGAAATGTTTATACTATAATTATATTTAAGAGTGTGAGATAAAATCTGGTTTTTTGACTCATTTAAAGTTAACTTATTTACTATAAACCAGTCATTTGCTAGTTGATAATATCATCTATTTTATTAACTATAACGCAATCATCAGCAGGCGGGGCAACACTCGAGCTCACAACTAATAAAGTTATGTCAGTGATTAACTTCTAGTCTCAATGAGCACGACGAGCCCTCTGAAGATAAGGGAGGAAGTAGGAAAGGGTTTATAAAGGGAATGTTTACTGAGTCAAGGCTGTGGCCCTGAGTAGTCAGGTTTGCGTGTGAGTCATGCATACAACCTTTTTTAATTTAATCAAACAGTCCTTTCAAAACAAAAAAACTTAAACAATGATAAACGTAACTAGAAGGTTTCAGTATGGACGTACGCCAAATTTGGTGCCATTCAGCTAAAACATGTGTTTCAAGTTTGGGGAATAAAATTTAATTTATGCCTGATAATGTATTGACACTGAATATGCCATTAATAAGTTGGATTAAATATGCCAGTATACAATCATTCATAATAATTATCAGTAAATAATAAATAAATCAGTTAATCAAATTATTTCTTTGCTGAAACTTTTGCAGCAGTTATATTGGCACTTTACCATCTCCTCAAACATCCTTATTCCACATCCCCCCTATCCCCACTTCAAAAAGATCAACCACATACTCACATTTTTTGGAAATTAGCAAAAATAATATTTTACCTTTGATCGAATTGAAAAGATGATAGATCCAGTAGCCAAATTCAGTATTAAAGTATAGATTGTCCCATCATCGGTCCTCTTCATCCCATATCAGTCCTCTTGACAAGCCATTAAAGAATAGACATCAACAGCCAACAAAGAATAGATTGTCCCATCATCAGTCCTCTTGACAAGCCATTAAAGAATAGATTGTCCCATCATCGGTCCTCTTGACAAGCCAATAAAGAATAGATTGTCCCATTATCGGTTCTCTTGACAAGCCATTAAAGAATAGATTGTCCCATCATCGGTCCTCTTAACAAGCCATTAAAGAATAGATTGTCCATCATCGGTCTCTTAACAAGCCATTAAAGAATAGATTGTCCTATCATCGGTCCTCTTAACAAGCCATTAAAGAATAGATTGTCCTATCATCGGTCCTCTTAACAAGGCATTAAAGAATATATTGTCCTATCATCGGTCCTCTTAACAAGCCATTAAAGAATAGATTGTCCTATCATCGGTCCTCTTAACAAGCTATTAAAGAATAGATTGTCCCATCATAAGTCCTCTTGACAAGCCATTAAAGAATAGATTGTCCCATCATCGGTCCTCTTGACAAGCCATTAAAGAATAGATTGTCCATCAGACAAGCCATTAAAGAATAGATTGTCCCATCATCGGTCCTCTTGACAAGTCATTAAAGAATAGATTGGTCCTCTTGACAAGCCATTAAAGAATAGATTGTCCCATCATCGGTCCTCTTGACAAGCCATTAAAGAATAGATTGTCCCATTATCGGTCCTCTTGACAAGCCATTAAAGAATAGATTGTCCCATTATCGGTTCTCTTGACAAGCCATTAAAGAATAGATTGTCCCATCCAGAATCATAGTTAAATGAAAGAATAGATTGTCCCATCATCGGTCCTTTTAACAAGGCATTAAGGAATATATTGTCCTATCATCGGTCCTCTTAACAAGCCATTAAATAATTGATTATCCCATTATCGGTCCTTTTAACAAGGCATTAAGAAATATATTGTCCCATCATCGGTCCTCTTGACACAAGCCATTAAAGAATAGATTGTCCCATCATTGGTCCTCTTAACAAGGCATTGAAGATGAAGAAGATCCAGAGTAAATAAAAGAGAGAGATCATAGTCAAATACATTTATCCCTTAATAATCTACCAGCTCTTGCGTCAAGATATCAGCCAAAAAATACTCAAATTATATCTCTGCCAGTCCTTGCGTCCAAAATTAGTCAGAAAAAGGTAAAATTATATCTCCACCAGACATTGCGTACAGATATAGTTGAATGAATAGATTCCTTCGTCCAGAATGAATTGAAATAGGATAATAAAGGTAATTTTATTTAATAACGAGACGCCAATTTTGTAGAATATTAATTTTAATTAAAATAAAAACAGATCATTTAAAGAATGGAAATAAATAGTTCTTTAGGAATCAATAAGGGTAATAATCAAGTATTCAACTTGAGATTAGGTTGAGGTACGGGGTACCTCGGAACTCTTTCTCGCCATATCGGAATCTATCTTCAATGGGGTTATTTTTGGACTTTTAACAATGTTTTAAACCTATAAATTTCATTAGATATAAAAATTGAAATAATGTTGATTATTTAAAAAGACACTGTTCATTTATAGACTATTTCAGTTTTTCCCTTTTTTATCAATTTTTGAAATATTTTAGTTATATTTATATAGTACGACACGCAGCTAAAACCAGTTGACAGCGTAGGGAAAAAGAGTTGAGGAACCAATAAGGTTGGCCTGATTTGAAATTGAGGGCGTGGTTTAACATCCAGGACTAACCTTATTGGCTCCCTCGCATTATTGTCAACTGATTTTAGCCATGTGTCGTACTATATGGACGGTTTATGATAATTCCAGTTTAGATCCTTTGCGACACATCAGGGATAACCCCTGCGGTAACCAACTCAGGTGCTAATGGCAATCGTTACGCTCCAAGTGTATTGTAAAGTTGGCTTATTTAAAGTAAGAGCGTAACCTGGAACGCGAACCCCAGACTTCAGTAAGACAGTATATAAACTAGCGCTCGGTGCGGTAGTTCATGCAACTAGCCCCTGTTTTAGGACCACTTCAAACCCAAGAGTTGGACCACTGTGTCCCGCACCCCACCCCTACGGTACAGCTCTTGTTCAATTTATTAAATAATTGAGTTACTTTGATAGAAAATGTAGTGATTTTACTGCCTAAAATGTTTTAGGCAGATCCGTTCGAATTTCAGTTAAGAACAAAATTAAGTTTTTGTTTACCTTACATTTTGTCCAAATTATGAACTTAGAATTTAGAAAATAGTTGTTTTTTTGCATTATCATTAATAAAAATCACAGAGGCAGTTGCTAGTTTTGTTTGCAGAATCAGTTGAAATCCAGGTTTTGAAATTTTACTGTCAACACTTTAACACATACGGTATTAACAAGGAAAAGTAAAAAATAAAACCAAATATTAGAGTACCTCAGAACTTTTCCTCTATTTTCGAATTCGCTACGCTAATTTTTACTACTCTTTGCTCGTCCTCTGGTTATGAAAATCACTGGACCCGTTTCGGCACTGTTTTGTAGTAGCATTACAACTACATTGGTCAAATGAATTCACCAACCTTCGATTCACGCATAAAGATATATCTACTAGAGGGAGCATGTCTTAAATCTATACAGTGAGAGGCTTGAAACTTCTTTTTAGGGATCTTAAGGGCTCTATGTAACCTCCTCTGAGAATTAATTAAGGTGTGTTATGATAAATCATTACTTTTTTGATTAGTAGATATAAAGTTAAGAGTTAGTCTTAGGGGAAAGAAGGGAAGTTTAAGTTAAGTTTAAGAAGGAAAGATGTATGTTTTATAAATATATTTTTAGTCAAAAGTATACTGCATTTAAAGAATATTGGCACTTACAAACATTTTTAAAGTGTTCTGATTAATTTTTATTTATTTTTTAAGTTTACTGTTGTTGTTGATAGGGCGTATTGTTCAAAGCGGGACTAGAATCCACTATCGCACCGCAGCGGATTTATTTAGAACTATTCCTGGGTTATATTTTGTTACTTGGCGAACCTATTATTATCAGACTTCTAGCTGCTTTATTCTATTGAAAAACCGCTTCACATAGTTTTATTAGTGAAGTATAGTTCTTGCGGGAAATCACATGTGATAACCATTATATATGTGTTATCTCATAGAGAATACGCGCATATTCGTTTCAAAGCCGAATTAGCTCTTTTTGTTTTGGATTGAGTTATAATGACTTTTTAAAGACGAGCGAAGCAAAGCGCTCATTAGGGTTCTTTCTAAAGACCCTAAATGATGAAGCGAGTAGTAAGGATAAGTACCGGAGTCACCCGTGGTGTAGTGGTTAAGGTACGCGGCCAATACACTGAATGAATGGACTTTAGTCATGGGTTCAATCCCAGCACGGGCATCTAGGATTTTTATAAGAGGGATAAAAATTCTGCGTACCACGTCCTTCATAAGGGATGTAAAGCCGGTGGTCTCGAGCCTGTGCGTTGTCAGGTACTCGTTAAAGATCCCTTACCCTAAATGAAACTGGGTATAGGCAACATTTAGGACCCTCATTGTAGATTCATTATAATACTATACTGTTTCTGCCTTGTAGTTTAAAGCGTGTGGAGGTTTGGTTTAACAGCGAGGGCACGTGTTGTTCCTAGTTTTCACTAGACTATAAGAGTCAGTGAAAATATGTATGACTGCTTGAAAAAGCATGAGAGGAACCATAGAAATTCACGGCTCTAGATTAGACGAAATATACCTACACTTGAAATTAAAAGGAGTAGAACACTATTTTAGGGAGCTGGCAAAAAGGGCCCAACAACGTGGCCTACTTGCCTGGTAGTTGCTACCACTCCCCCCATATCACTATCACTAAGGATAAGTACCGAGGTACCCCGTTGTTTTCTGTTAGGTTTAAGTTACGTGCTTTATTACTATTTCTTATTGTTATTTATTGTTTCAAACGTATCATTTAGGTTTTTATTTATTTTTAATCACATGATATAAGAATGAGTTGGTAACAATTCAGAATGTTTGGTGACAAAATGATTTTTCAGATGGCTCCGTTCCTTGGCTCTATAGGGGCAAGCGGGGCACCTAAACTGTGGTTCCAAAACACCGCAGTAATATCTCTCGTGCCTCTTCAAATTAGATTTGGTTCTGTAAGTCCTCCCGCATGTCACGCAGACGAACTGCGGCCTCTGATCTGTACCCAACAAAATAAAAAAAACAAGTATGAATGAATGTAATAGAATGCAGTTCATAACATACATTACTAATACAGCAGAGCGCCGAGTTCTAAGTATACGAATTAACGTTGTCTCCAGGTGGTAGCTTTACAGAGAATTATTGTACTTTACAGCTCTTATAAGTAGTGGACTCTTGTGAAGTAAATGTATTGATATAAGGTATGTATCCACTAGTAATATATTTCTATGTCCAAAAAGATGTTCCACGCCTCTCAATGTGTTGATAAAGGATATATCCCCTCTAGATATATATATTTATGTACAAAAGAATGTTTTAAGCCTCTCGATGTATACTCTCGTAGTTTGTAACAACTACTTGATGTAAATCAGGTTTCATATGTAGCGACCTGGCCTCGTAAACGTGTTTTACGTCCCAAAGGACGTATAAAACACATATTTACGTCCCTAGGACGTAAAACACATATTTATGTCCCTAAGAACGTAATATTCTAACATCAATTTAAATCTCCCGAATTTTAAATTAGACGCAGAGTATTGTCTGTGTAGAACGTCAGCGAGCCTTCTTGCCAATGCTGGTGCATCTATGCCAAATAAAATGAAAGACACAGAACAAATTCTAAATAATGTAAGGAATGAAAAAGAGAATGTGTATAAACAAATGAAACCCCCAACCTATACAATTGTTATTAACAACCCTTCAAATTGTAACTTCTCATTTCTATCATCATCAACAATTTTTTTAAAAATTAATAAGAAATATATTTAACTTATTATCTAAGTCGTAGGTAAAGTTAAATACACGAGGGAAATACACGAGACCATACGAAGAATTTCAGCTCTCGTGTTATCTCTCTCGACTGGGCCTCGGGAGTCAATTTTAGTTATCTCCCTTGGCCTTACGGCTTCGGGTGATAAAGAAGTTTTCACCAGCGGCTTCGCCTTATGTGAAAACTTTCTTCTCCCCCCTGCCGTATAAATAACTATGAATTTACTTGTGATTATTCAACGTTTCCCAAGATGAAGCTGCTTTTCTCTTGCAGCTTTCTAGCGCTGCAAGAGTCTCCCTTACCTCTTTATGGACTAGTTTTAGAATAATACTATATATGGAAGAAGCTTAACTGATAACAGCAAAGCCAGTTCACTGGCGGTCTTAAGTAATACTGCCACCCAAACAATATACAATTTTCTTATAACAAAGTTGGCAATACTTCCAGTTGCTGAATTATTATGTTCTAATATTAATTAATAATTGATTTTATTAATAGCATTTTAAATTGTATTTTAACGTTTTTAATTAAAATTATCGTCAACTAAATGTAGATTCTTGTATTCTCATACCCTATTGCTATCTAACACAGATTTTATTAAGTACTTTTAAGGTTTTTAAGTTATTTTTTACTTAAGATCTTTTTTCATTAATGGATATTTATAACACAAATATATAAAATAATGTTTCGATGTTAGAGTGGTGCCCCTACTAAAGACCACCAGTCAACCGGATTTCGTGATATCAGTAGAATTAAATAATGTTTACCACCCTTTGCTCCTTCCATATTAGTATTATTCTAAGGAAATGGCTTTGCTGTTATCAGATGTGCTCCTTCTATATATAGTATTATTTTAAAGATAAACATAACCTTGTGTGGCAAAATGGACAGAGCATATCGACCATATGTGTTTTCTTGAGCGTTAGGATTCCCGCCACAAAGTCAGGATTCCGGCGGCCAAAAAAGTGCGGTTTTTTTAAATGTGCACTTAGTATAACCTGAAAATAGAAAGTTTTGCCCTTAATTGTTATTATTGACACCTGTTGGCATGAAGAAAAATCCAGTTTTCTTAAAAAGCGTAATTAATACGCTAATTAATCTGACAAGAAAAGTAAAACTTTTTGCATTACTTGATATTATTGACACCTGTCGGCTTGAAGAAAAGTGCAGTTTTTTAAATGTGCTCTTAGTATGCTACCTTATAACCTGAAAATAGAAAGTTTTGCCTTTAATTGTAACTATTAATTTTTCTTTAATTTTTATTTTATTGTAACTATATACGCCAGGGCCCCGTTTCACAAAAGTACAAGTCATATATACTACAATCAAAAAGCTACAAGTTTACTAATAATAGTAATAAATTTGTTTCACTAATGTACAAGTGTAGACTAGTAATTATTAGCGATTTTCATACAATTTTATTAAAATAACACTGGTAGGTTACAAGGTTTATCTTAGATCTCTTAGGAAACGAGCATATTTGTGTCAAACTACAATCAAATTTAATTATCTCCCCCACAAATCTTACAAACTATTGTACAAAACAACTTGTAGCTACAAGTGTCAAAATTAAGCGTTTCACGAATATCATTACGATTTGTTGTAACCTACAAGATTTTTGTAAACAATGTGTTAAAATATTATTAAAACCCAGTTTCATTCATATGAGTAAATTATTTCGAATGCAATTATTTCTAAAATACGAGAAGTAGTATTTATAAAAAATCTGGCGCGGTGGTCCGCATGTCGGACGAATTTCCTTTGGATGCGTGTTTCCGTGCTTTTTACATTATATAAGTTTACAACTACTAAATAAATAATTCCGGCGCGGTGGCCCGCTGTCGGGCGAATTTCATTTAGAATGCGTGTTTCCGTGCTAAACATCCCATTTCTTGCTCATGCAAGAACATGCCCATTGTGGTTCCGGTTCACGCTTTAGAACTAAGCAGTTACTCAATTGTCAAGCACTCGTAACTTATTTTGTCAGTATTTCCAAAGGAAATGCGCATAATTATCCAGTTGGTTGTACAAAACTATGCCTCTAAAATTAGAAGTACGCACTATTATTTGCACTAGTTTAAAGCTTAGTTACTTATCTTTAAGCTTAGTCAGTTATCTTAAAAGGTTTAGCGCATTTCCTTTGGAAATACAGACAAAAAAGTTGCGAGCAGTGCTGACAATTGAGTAACTGCTTAGGTTCTAAAGCATGAACCGGAACCACGCAATGGGCATGTTCTTGCATAAGCAAGAAATGGGTTGTTTAGCACGAAACACGCATTCTAAATGAAATTCGCCCGACAGCGGGCCCGCGCCGGAATTATTATTTAGTAGTTGTAAACTCATATAATGTAAAAGCACGGAAACACGCATCCAAAGGAAATTCGCCGACATGCGAACCACCGTGCCAGAATTATTTTCTAGTTGTAAACTTAATTAAGTAAAAAAACGAAAAAATTATCGACCCTTCCAGGATGTGAACCCAGGTACCCCTAAGTTCGAGTGGTCGTATTGACTCCGAACCACTAGTATTGAACTCAGAGGCCCAAAAAACATTGAAAACGACACCCTACTCGAATTAATTGTCAACGACCGTTGGTTTTCTTTAATTTTGTGGTATTTTCGACTTTTTGGTAACTTAAAGTGGTCGTATCGACTTTGGACCGGTTTCATTCGATTCAGCGCCAAAATTACATAGAAAACGACACCCTACTCGAAATTTATTTTTATCGACTTAAATTTGATTTTGGTAATTTGCAATGGTTTTTTCGACTTTTTGGTCACTTAAAGTGGTCGTATCGACTTGGACTGGTTTATTCGATTCAGCGTCTCTAAAAACATAAATGACCTTTTTCGTGGCAATTTTTTTTGAAAAATTGCTGACTCAGCAAACTGGTTTTCATAGGGTTCGTGTCCTCCCGAAGGTTGATTTTTGTACCAGTTTGGTAAAGAAATATTAATCTGTTCGAAAGATAGAGGGTTTACAAGAAAGTGTCTAGAAATACACACACACACACACACATATATAATATATATAATATATATATATATATATAATATAATAAGTTTCGCGAAACGTATTTTTTCGTCATTAGGACCTCTGAAACGGATTTGTGTCGTGGTCGAATTCTGCCATGACGACTATCCCATTAGGCGAATTTCAAAAGGAAATTCGCTAAAAACGTTGAACAAACTCAAATTGAGCACTAGATTACTAATAAACTAAAAGTTTAAAATAAATACGCCATAAAAACTAAACGTTTGCGATAAAAACTAAGTTTTAGTTGATAAAATGAACTTGTAACTCAGTCTTGGGTAGAAATTTTACAATTAATTGTAATATAAAAAAAAAATAAAATGTCGTTTATTAAATAGAAAAAGTGTATACTTGGTAAAACAAGTAAATTTGTCATTACAAGATGTTTTTTACAATTTTTGTTACTAAAAGACAGAGATATATACTACGGAGCATGCCTATCTCAAGACATTGAAAGCTCTGAAACAATTTTTGAGGCTCTCAGGGGCTCTGTGCAACCTCATTGAAACCTCCTTTAAGAGAAAGCTAAGGTTATACTAAATAAATTGATTTCGGCTTCCGGCACATCGTTTGAGTATTTGATTAGTATTTTTAGCGTTCTACTATACAAGTTGTAGTAGTTTTGTTCTATTTATTTGATTGTATTTATAAGCTAAAGTGGTCAGGTTACTTTTTCGATGTTTTCAAAATTTAACCTTTAGTAATAAAATTTCTATGCTAAAAGACTTTTGTGAAACGGGCCCCTGTTGGCATGAAGAAAAATCCAGTTTTCTTAAAATGATGTGCAATTATTGTGCCTCCTGACCTGAAAAGTGAAAGCGAAGAGCATATATGCGCCAAGAGGAAGCACCCTATAGATAGACTGTTTCGACTTGATATGAAATTCCTGTTAGACAGAAGAATTGAAGCCTTAATTGCTTTCATGTTCAAAAATTGTAAATGGAATATGATTGTCCTGAGTGGCTCGGGCAGTGCAATTTCAGAGTCAAGAAATAAAAATGTTTTTAATCCTGATTTTCACTGTACCAATTATGGCAGCACAAGCACTATGGCACAAGGAATGAAGGCAGTCAATGAATTATGTTCTGAAGTGGATATATTTACTACTTCTCTGGATCTAATGCAAGATAAAATTAACTGCAAATCTAAAAATGTTTTATATCTATAATGATCTTATTTCTGTAAATATTTGTACATATGATATTTGACTGTGAATTTTATTTGGATTTTTATCTGTATTCGCTACAAACATAATAATAACATTTGTACCCTTTTATAATTCTGTTTAAGACCTCTATTTTGGTAGGAATAAGTGCCCAAGGTAATTGGACACTTTAACTCCAAATTGAAGGTTAAGCGCTTAAGTGTAACTTAAGTGAAGGCTTAAAGCGCCTTATTTTTAGCGTTAAAACACAAATTATCCATTACCATACCCTCATTTTAAGGTATTTATACTATTACTGGTATATTTGGGGTAGTAGTAGTAATATGGGGGGAGTGGTAGTAACTACCAGGCAAGTAGGCCACGTTGTTCAGCCCTTTTTGCCAGCTTTCTAAGATAGTGTTCTACTCCTTTTAATTTCAAGAGTAGGTATATTTCATCTAATCTAGACAGAAGAGCCGTGAATTTCTATGGTTCCTCTCATGCTTTTTTCAAGCAATCATACCTATTTTCACTGACTCCTATAGTTCTACTGACTTCTAGTTGAAAACTAGGAACAACACGTGCCCTCACTGTTAAACCAAACCTCCATTCACTTTAAAGTACAAGGCAGACACTATAGTATTATATATGAATCTACTATGAGGGTCCTAAATTTTGCCTATACCCAGTTTCATTTAGGGTAAGGGATCTTTAACGAGTACCTGACAACGCACAGACTCGAGACCACCGGCTTTACGTCCCTTCTGAAGGACGTTGTAAGCAGAATTTTTATCCCTCTCATAAAAATCTCAGAGGTCCGTACTGGGATCGAACCCATGACTAAATAAACTCAGAAGTCTAAAGTCCATTCATTCGGTGTATGGGCCGCGTACCTTAACCACTACACCACGGGTGACTCCTTAGATTTGGGGTAAATAACACTATATTTGTTTAAAATTTGAAATGTAATGAATGATTCATGTTTATAAGCCAAAATTAAGGCGATTTTACTCTCCAATATTCTTCCAAATGAAATTGTCAAATTTTTACACTTTAAACGCTTATTCTCGCCAAAAAACGAATTTAGACAAATATATGCAAAAGGCAAAATCTAGTTTTAATCCCTAGAACCGGAAAACCTTCAATACATTTGTGTGTAAAAGTAATTACACTTACACACTAAAGTACCAAAATTTTATTAATTTATGTCTAATGTTACAAAATTTAAGAGGGGGTGGGGACATTTGGTCTATACTGTAAAGTTAAACGCTGCTTAAGTGATATTTTATTCTCTATAGACTAATTCCACTTAAATACTAATGCTTTTAAAAAATGGAGTACAAAAAAAAAACGATTTTTTTAGTAACTTTATTCAATGTACAATAAAATTGTATTCAGTTTTTTTAGTTAAAAATTTTACGATTAATCAAAACTGAAGAAAACACACAAAAACAATAAAAAAAAGTTGACAATAGCTAAAAGAAAATCATATAAAAAACAAAATTATAGGTGGAGTCAATAAAATTATTTAAGATTAATTAAGACTTATTCGTATTTTATTAACAAAAATAAAATGATTTAGATTGAGTCTTACTCAATCTAAATATTGTGATAAATTTAGGTTGGTGACATATTACCATAATATGGTGATATTGGTATAAAATTTCTGTGGATTTAATTACTATATTATGGGGATATTCGCATACAATTTCTGTGGATTAATTACCATAATATGGTGATATAGGTATCTAATTCTTTTTGGAATTTTATAACCAGAACGTGGTGATATTATTGTCAATTTTTTTAGGATTTAATATATTAAACAGTTGATAACATGGTATACTCTAATTTAACATTTCAAAATTACCAAAAATGGTAACAAAACACCACAACAATTTATGTAAATTTGAATTTGACGATATAGAGTAGAGACCAATATCGTCGAGGACATTGATTTCCCAATTTTTTAAGCATTTAATGTTGTAAAATGATCCACCCATGTTTAATAATTTTTCCAAAGTTTCCATTTAATGTAACATTTTGAGAATTACAACGAAAGTATTCGATAAAAAAATATGCATTGCTGTTAATAAATTAATAAAAAGTACCAAATAAAATAATTAAGAGCATGACAAAATAACGACTAAGACTAGAAATTTACCATACTGGTTTAATTTTAAACTTGATTATTTAAAAATTAATAATTAGCAGTTCAATCATGGATTTAATAGTAAATCAAAAATATGGTACTTCTTTAGATGGTTACTTCATTCCACAGGTGATTGACAAAGGGTATAGCGCAAAGAGACAATGGCCCGTATTCAAAGACATTTTCCTTAAGGAGAATGTTAGGAAAATGTTTTTAAGCCACGAAAACCATGTTTGTTTCCCACTTTTAAATACGGGAACGATCATTTAAATTTCGTGGCTTAAAAACATTTTCCTTACCTAAACCTAACATTTTCCTTAAGGAGCCCTTAAGGAGAATGTTAGAGTGTTTTAATATGACGTCACTGATATATAAAATAACTATCTAAAAAAGTGCCAACAAATCATATAAAGAGATCATTTGCTATATTATGGACTAGAGAGTACGTAGTACATTTAGAGAGATAAAACAATGAAGTTTCAATCCTTACAACGGTTGACGAAATAGCGCTAGTAGTACTTTGTATCGTTCTGATACTTGAATAATGGGGATGACGCACTAAGTCAATTGGCCTTATAAAAAAGTGACCCCAACGAAAACCAAAAAAAAATTAGAGAGAATTCAACACGAAACACACGTCAAAAATCAACTGCACATGCTTGGTACAAACTGCGCATGCGTACAATTCTTACAATAGCGCAGGTCTAAAATCTTATTAGGGATTTCACTAATAGGTCGCTATCGAATTATCCACGCCCTCCTAGATTTCTTATGAAAAACTATACATCGGATCACCAAAAAACCTTTCGTCATCTTGTTCTTTACCTCTTTATGGTTAAACTTACCTCTCAATGGTTTCCCATTTTTATTGCTTGAGAAGGTTACAACAAAACACGCTTAAATTATCACTCACTGCAGTAGCAAAGTGTAGTCCAAAATTTAAAATTAAATAAGCACAAATGACTTAACAAGCACCACAAATGTAACAATCACGAAAAGTACAGAGGAAAGTTGAGAAGCAAACTCGACAACCTTCCTACATAACCTGCGTTTGCCGCCTTTTTTTATTATAAACATGGGAAGGTAAGTTTGCTCCTTCTCTCTCTCTCTATCTTCTACAACTCCCATGGGGTCAGAAAAGGTCCTTAATGCGTCATCCATTTTTATTCAAAATCCTTTATTAGAACTAACAGGGATTGACCAAACAGTATGTAGTAAAGCCAGAGATATGGCATATCTCTAGCAATTTTAGAGCAATAGGCAGCTTCTTTAGTTCTGGTATTGGCTAATTGGATAGCGCTACAGTACGACACACAGCTAAAATCAATTGACAGCGCGGGAAAATAGTGTTGAGGAACCAATAAAGTTGGCCTGACTTGAAATCGAGGGCGTGGTTTAACATCCAGGACTAACCTCATTGGCTCCCACCCATTATTTTCCCACGCTGTCAATTGATTTTAACCGTGTGCCGTATAATAGTATCACGTAAGGACTGCGTGATTAATGATTTTCAAAGTGTTATAAGTTAATGGTGATACATTAGAAAAACAAAATAAATAGAACAAACACAATAAGTTAATTAAAAATAAAATAATTAGGAAAAAACTTAATTAGTTAAATTTTTCATTTCAATGACAGCCACGTATATAATTTCATAATGATCATTTCAATAAACAAGCTGATTGGTTAATTAATCTACATAACCTCTATAACTATCTGTTTAACCAACCAATCAGAACTAAGTATTTAACTTATGTTTTTGTCAACAAAAGGTTTGGATGGTTAACTATTTCATGAATAAGTTTATTGGTTAATTACTAAACCAGAATAATTAAACCCATTAAACCAATCAGAATCAAGTTATGATGTGGTTAAAATCAATTACTGTAAAATTACAGTAATTGTTGAACAGATAACTTCAGTGAGCGCCGTGGAATGATCTACAATTATAACAACACCAACTTCGTCTTTCCACCTATAAGCTTTAATTTAACTCTGAGCAGAGCCAGCTTTCGACATAATGCCATCTACAGTGCCGGTGAGATGTTGTCTTTCAATTCTTGGAGTCAGACTCCAAGAATTGAAAGACAACATCTCACCGGCACTGTAGATGGCATTATGTCGAAAGCTGGCTCTGCTCAGAGTTAAATTAAAGCTTATAGGTGGAAAGACGAAGTTGGTGTTGTTAATATTGTTGAACAGATAGTTTATAACACAAAACAAAGAGTGAAAAGCTGTTAACGATTAATTTCATGTAACCTTCATGCGCCTTTGCTTCGTTACACAAACCATAAAAAAGATGTCTCAAGCCTCTCAATGTATTGAGATAGGGTATGCCCTCTCTAATAATATATCTCTATGGCATGAAAAGTAAGCAATATCATACACAAGTTGATTGGTCTATTACTCTACTTAATTTGCATAACTCTCTGCCAATCAGTGACAAGAATTTACCTTATGTTATATCCTCACTAACTTAAATCTCGCTTTCTGGAGGGTTTATAATCTTTAATTTCGTGATGAGAACAACTTAATTAAATCCATGATTTAAATTTTAGATCTCATAAAAATAATTGTACTTTTTAGACTTAGTGCATCCTTGAAGGAGGCTGCAAAATGAATTAAAATAATTATATACGCAGCATTCATCAATTTTAACCTACTTAATTTACAATTAAATATACATTTATTAACTAATTAAAACAAACATTAAAGGCGAATTGATTTAAGTAACATAATGACTTAGCAAATTTTTAATAAGTAGAAAATAACCATAGATGTAGAGAACATAGAGATGACAGTGAGTCAAAATATCGATGAATTAGGGTGGGTATGAAAGAAAACGCAAGGTATGCAACAACTACGACCTGAAATTGGTGGAAAGCTGTCAACCTTAAAATAATATTAATAATAGAAGGAACATAGGATCGTCAATACAATGTAATTCCACTGATAACACGAAAGCCGGTTGGCTGGTGGTCCTAAGTAGGGGTACCACCCAAACAACAAAACATTATTTTTTAATATGTGTCATAAATTTATATTAATGAAAAAAGATCGTAAAGAAACAAACATAATAACTTAAAAACACCTGCTGAGTATTTAAAAACCGGTCTTAGATGGCAAAAGGGAGGCGGAATACGAGAATCTACATTTAGTTGACGAGGACTACTTTTAATATAATTTTAATTAAAATCGTTAAACTAAGATTTAAAATGCTTTAAATATTGTAATTATAACTTACTTCATTTTTAAAACAAAAAAATTGCCAGTCGGTGATGCCAACTTTTAAAATTTATTACAGCTGTCTATTCCAAGCATTATTATTTACTTAAGGTTAACGGAAAAACGAAAGGGTGATCAATTTTGTTTATCATAGGATTAAGCATAGGAGCCGATAAAAATTCTTCTTTTATTTCTTTATAGTTAGTTAATTTGCGATAAATTAGTTAAAAATTAATAGAACGACCATCGCTGCTAAAAAATTGCCAATATTTCATAGTTATATACTTTGATTATTTCAGGATTTTAAATATAGAATCAGGCTCTTATCACTGCAGACTTGAATTTGTCCGATTTAAGCCAGAAATAATAAAAACTAAACGGACAATTTAAACAAACAGTTTACAAAAAAGTGAATTTAGTGAGTTATTATATTATATTAGTGGAGTAAATAAAATTGATTAACAATTAATAAATTAAAACACAATTATGGTAAATACCGGCTTGTTATCAGTTAATTTAATTTCTGTTACAACTAATTTAAACAATTTAATGCCATAAAAAGGTAATTTTATGTGTTTGCGCAAACTACAATTTTTTGACAATAACTAAAATAAAACACTATATTGTGATTTTCACCTTATCACTCAATTTAAATACTCGTGAAAACCCTATTTTTCAATGAAATAGTGATTCTACTGAGTTCATACGCCCTAAAATTAATTAAATCAAACCACTTATAATAATCACCACATAAAAAATCGTCACAAATAATAGACCAAGAGCCCAGGGGTGTTTTGTTAATAAAAAGTGTAATGGCTGGAACCAGTCTCAATTTTTCGTAAATACCTTCCTGAACAAGGATCTGCAATTCTGCCGACTCGTATCGGATGGGTGTCCCAGGCAGAACGCACTTTACAGGTCAAATTTACCACCCAAGTTAATAAAATGTGTAATGGCTGGAAACGGGTTTAATTTTTTGTAAATACCTTCCTGAACAAGGATCTGCAATTCTGCCGACTCGTATCGGATGGGTGTCCCAGGCAGAACCTTTGACCCCTAAAGTGCGTTCTGCCTGGGACGCCCATCCGATAACGAGTCGGCAGAATTGCAGATCCTTGTTCAGGAAGGTATGTTAGGAAAAATTGAGACCGGTTCCAGCCATTACACTTTAACAAAACACCCCTGGGCTCTTGGTCTATAAGAAAAACCAAAAATCCTTCATAAGGACTTTAACAACGATCACCCTTTCGTTATCCATTTATTATCAGCGACGGTGGCGCTGCTACGGACTTTGAATCGCGAATTTTAATAGTTTTGACAGATGTGCTGGTTAAAATTTATAATGTAAAGAGAATTAGGGAATTTCCATTTGGTACCCGAATACCAAAAAATATATGTCCGAAAAAAATGTATACATGTTATGTGTGTGTGTGGGTATCTATGTGTGTGTGTGGGTATCCATGTATGAGTTTCTACCCTTGCGTATGGTGAGATATTGAGGAGACTATGGAGCCTATTTTTTTGTGAAAAACAACACTGATATCTCTATGTACTTTAACATCTATATAAGTAACGAGTTAAAAACAATTTTATATACAACATTAAGTACAATCTAGACTTTAAAGAAAAACCTTAACTCACAAGAAAAAGTAAAATTTATTGTTTCAACAGGAAAGGTTAGAGCAATCTAATGAAAAAAAATTAAATAATAGAAGGTGGATGACGAAGTAAAAAATAATTAGTCCCACAAGAAAGTCGATTAAAAATAGGATGGATGTTTCGGATCTTTTTCTTACATCATTGGATTTGTTAATCTGCCTCCGTGGCCGTGATCGTATAGGCACTCGATTTCGGCACCGGAGGTCCAGGGTTCGCAGCCCGGGCTATGCTCTAAGATTTTATAAATGTATTAGTATTAAAATGATTTCGCTAACTTTAAATTCTTAGAGTGTAGTAGAAGCAATCAACCTGAGGTGGTTTCCGTAGGGTGAATACCCTGATGGGCCGAAAGGCCCCGAAACGGACATTTTATTTTATTTTTATTGGATTCGTTACGCTCATTCTCACATCAGACGCGCTTCGCTCGTCCTCAGATAGTACAGACATTCGTTTTATTCTCAGCGGTCACCCATCCAGGCACTGACCTTGCTGGGTCAGTGTTATGAGATTGATAACAGACACCCACACATACAAGGCAGACAACTTAGTAAAAGTCACACAGGAGGCCTTAAAAGCACCTGAAACGGTGCTTCAGATATTTTGGTTAAACATATCGATATGTTTAACCAAAAACATATCGAGTTTCGTGTTTCTTTAACATACGATAAAAATAATCGAATGCCAAATAATGGTCATCATAAACTTTTTTAAATAAATTAAATGGAATATTGTAATGGTCAATGTCATAACCATGTATTACAGAACATAGAACTCATGCTGTTTAGGTGATACACTCTATGATACGAATCTAAAGAAACTCGATATGATTAGAATGCAAACAAAATAGACATAATAGCAATGTAAACAAACTTGTCATAATAAAAATGTAAACCTTGACCAAAGAATATAATAGATTTAGAACGTCGGAAGATATACGAGAGTCTGACAGAAGGTGGGATAAACTTGGTGCTGGCATCTAGCGGCAGCTCTGAAACTAACTTTCCTTACTAACAACATACTTTCAACTTTTTTAAATTAGTATTATGAAATAATACTAACGTCTTTTAATACCGGAAATGCGCATAATTCATCCAGTTGTTGTACAAAACTTGCCTCTAAAATTAGAAGTACGCACTAATTTTGCACTAGTTTAAAGATTAGTTACTTATCTTTAAGCTTAGTCAGTTATCTTTAAAGGTTTTAGCGCATTTCCTTTGAAAAATACAGACAAAATGAGTTACGAGCAGTGCTTGACAATTTGAGTAACTGCTTAGGTTCTAAAGCATGAACCGGAACCACGCTATGGGCATGGTTCTTGCATAAGCAAGAAATGGGTTGTTTTACGGAAACAGCATCTATAATGAAATTCGCCCGACCGCGGACCACCGCGCCGGAATTATTTATTTAGTAGTTGTAAACTTATACATGTGTAAAAAGCAGGAAACCACGCATCCAAAGGAATTCGCCCGACATGCGACCACCGCGCCAGAATTATTTTCTAGTTGTAAACTTATATTAGGTAAAAAACGATAAAAAATTATTGTCCCACTAGATTTGACCAGGTACTCTTGTTTGAAGTGCTCGCATCCAAGGAAATTCCCCGAGTGCGGACCACCGCCAGAATTATTTTCTAGTTGTAAACTTATATTTAGTAAAAAAACGCATAAAAAATTTCGACCCCTTCCAGGATGTGAACCCAGGTACCCTGAGTTTAAGTGGTCGTATTGACTCGGACCACTGGCATTCAATTCGAGGCCTAAATAAACATTGAACGACAAACCCTACTCGAAATTTAATTTTCAACGACCGTTATTTTGGTTTTCTCATTAATTTTTGTGTGGTTTTTTCGACTTTTTGTCACTTAGAGTGGTCTTATCGACTTCGGACCGGTTTCATTCGATTTAAGCGCCCAAAATTACATAGAAAACGACACCCTACCCGAATTATTTTTTATTATCGACCTAATTTTTGGTTTTTGGTCATTTACAATGGGTGTTTTTCGATTTTTTAGGTCACTTAGAATGATTCGTTCGACTTCGGACCGGTTTCATTCGATTCAGCGTCTCAAAAAACATAAATATTAACCTTTTTCGCGGCAAAAAATATTAAACCCTGAATTTTTGCCGATTTTTTGAAAATTTCGCTGACTCAGCAAACCAGGTTAATGACGTCCATAAAAACCTGGTTTTCAATAGGGTTCGTGCCCTCCCAAAGGTTGATTTTTTGTAACTCCAAGTTTGGTTAAAAAATATTACCGTTCGAAAGATTAGAGTGTTTACAGAAAGTGGTCAGAAATACTATATATATATATATTATATGTAATATTATATATTATATAATTATATATATATATTATATATATTATATATATATATATAATATATATATATATATATATATATTTATATTATTATTATTATTATATTATTCTTATTATATATATATTATTATATATATTATATTATTTATATTATTATTATATATTATATATTATTATTATTATATATATACTATTATTATATTATTATTATATTATTATATATAATAATTATTATTAAATAATTTTATTATAATTATATATATTATATTATATTATTATATTATTATTATCATTATATATTATTAATATATTATTATTTATTATTAATTATTATTATTATTATATTATTAATTATTATTATTATTAATTATTATTATGATATTATTATTAGATATATATTATTATTATATTATATATATTATATATATATATATATATATATTATATATCTATTATATTATTATTATTATTTTATATTTTTATTATATATATACACAATATATATATATAAGTCCACGCGGAAACGATTTTTTTCGGTCATGGGACCTCTTGAAACGGATTTTGTGTCGCTTGGTTCGAGTTCCGAATTCCGCCATGACGCCTATCCCATTAGCTGGTTAATTTCCAAAGTTTCGCTAAAATGAAACAGACTTGACTGATAGGGATATAAATAATATTAAAAAATTGATATTTTTATGCAGGTAAAATAGAAGAATTTGATCTAAGAAGGGTATATCAAGATCATTATCTATCATATCAAATTTTTATATGATAAGAATGAACAATATTGACATAATAAAAATGTAAACAAACTTGAGACACAAAGAATGTCAAAAAACTCGACATATTAAGAATGTAAACAAACTGTACAAATTCTCATTTCATAAAGAAATAAAACCAGAAAGTGGACACCAGTACACTCATTGGTTTCTCCATTTCTTAGACAGCTCTAATGTTTTAACAATAGATTGCATCAACCTTACCTGATAAAAGGTTTAACATAAAATCAACATTAAAAACTAAAATTAAAGTACGTTTGATTTGACTACATTGAGTATTTTAGTTACTTTGTTGGAACCTAAATAAATAAATTAAAAATACAGAGCTAGATAGAAATTATATTTCCTCAAATTAAATTATAAATAAAAATATGTTTGACTTTCCTCGCCTCTTAGTAGTAGGTGCATAGGAAAATTACATACAAGAACATTTAATTGGACAATTTTATAAATATAACCTATTACAGTATAACCTCTAATATGGATTAGCTTGAACCATATGATACGTCTACTTCCTGTAGAAGTTTTTTCAAATTTGACCGTGTTACAATTTTAATATAAGAATAAAATCAAATCTCTCAATTCATTCAATCAATTTTAATGGCTTGCTGAATGAAAATCTTAATACATTTAGCATCCATGCTCAGCAGTCACATGTTTAATATGCAGAAAGTCAATAACTTTATAAATATCATACCTTTTTCCTATGAAAATCATTAATAATGACTTAGGGAAAATAATTTAGCTAATAACTAAATAAAATAATTGTCACACAAACATTGGCTTTGGATCCATTCTTTAGAAAACAGAGAAGAAAGAAAAAAAATGATTTCTATAGATAAAATTATAGTAACAAACATATATTAATCATAGGCCCTACTTCAGTGTCTATAAATATAATATGAGATGTACACAGATGGTAGTCTTGAAATTGCTTAGCATAATTAATGAAAGAAGGGGCATACGCCCGCAGTGAATTAATATGAACTATACTCTCGGTGTTTTACTAGAACATTGTCGGCAGAGCGAGCCTAAACGTAATAATTATATATGTTTACTTAATAATTCTAGCTGCACTCAAACTTCTTTTGACATAGTAAAGCAAATTAAGGAAATGTTACACATGAAATAAAATTTTTCACATATGTAACTCTTTATGTACATATTTTGGTTCTTATTGCTTTTATATCATTTTAATATATTGTATCACAGAATATGATATTATAAATCGATTTTAAATATATATATATTTTAATCAAATTAATATTTTATTATTTTGAAAAACCATAAGTGTTATATTATCTCACATGGACTTCATACTATAACCAAAGGTTTCAAAAATTTAAGGTCCAGCCAAAACTAACTTCTACATATTATAAGGTAGTTAGCTCCTTCACAAGTATAATAGATGTATGTATAAATGACATGTTGGCATGAAGAACTTAATTAGTGGGCAAAAGAGACTAATACTTAGAGGTTGGAATGGGCAGAATAGCACAGGGATACGATGATTATCGAAGTAAGAGTCATTCAACTCATGGATCCATTATTATGATGTCTTACGCACTACTCTGTGGTCTCCTAGTAGCGATGCATCTAAGATATAAATCTCATCTCCACTAAGAGATAAATAATTTTTAAAAATAAACTAGTTCTTTATTTACGATAACCACACTATTGCAAACACTCGCACTCTGATCTCGAGCGGTGATCTCTCTTCGCAGAACGTCTTTTAACTTCATACAACTAGGATCAATTATGTGTAAAACAGTAGCAATTTAGTGTAATACATTAAAACTTATTTTAATTTAATTTTACACTTAAATAATCATAGTTTAGGTTTTTTTTCCTTGATATATTACGTCGATATGATAATATTATTAGTTAGAAAGTGTTAAAAAGTTTCGTTTCTCTCAATGATGTTTAATATTGCGCCTCATAAGGCTACTCCATGTGAATGTAGTATTTATGCAGATCCTTGTCTCTCTCCTCTCACATACCATATTAAGTTAATAGTTCTCTTGGTATAATGTAGGGTTTAAGATACTTATTATAAAATAAATTATCATAAGGAAAAATTATCATCTTAAATCTAACTTGAATAATTACATAGTGCTATTTTTATCGTGACCTCATATAAGGTATTAATTTATATGATATGGCTATGTCAAACCATGTTGCTCAAATCATTTTTGAACGAGATAATCATTAATTTGTATATCTAACACAACAAAATGATTTATAACATACTCAACTGTTAAATAAAAACTCCTAGACACATGTCATATAGATATAGAAATGCACTAGAAATTGAGATATCTCTTGGTAAGAGCAGTTAGTAATTATAGCAGCAAAAAATCTCTCATATCAAATGTAACAATGCATCGTCTTGGAATGTAACAATTTGAACACAGATGATATATCTAAAATCATTGCCGATAGTATACGCTCAGAAATTAACGAATTACTAAATGTAAATGGAAACTCTAGTTATAGATGTAATTCTAGATAATATAACACTCCGCTCAGAATGTAAAATTACAATAAAGGATGTGAAATACATCTAGAATTATATTAAATGTAAAAAACCTGACATCATAAGAATGTCAACGATTTGCCATTGTAAGGATGTAAACAAACTTTACATGATAAGAATAAAAACATATCGGATAGATATAGATAAAGTAGATTGTTTACAATCACTTCTAGAATTAAATGAACATTAAGTAACCAGTTTGCAAATATAGTTACTAACTATTTTATGAAATTTAAATAGATTAAAAACCATTTACAGTCTATTATTTAGTTTAAATATCCCAAGGTCATAAGTATTTGGGGATTGACCAATCAGAGAGCCGCTGCAACCTCTCACTTAAAAAGAGAAAAAAATCCCACCACAATAACCGCTGTAGGGAAAAACCTTCTTCTTGGCAATGGTTCACTTTGTTTATGGTTCTTCTTGATTACATCGTTTTGAAAACTACTTTCAAATTAATCTTAAAATTGCTATTTTAAAATAAACTACACAAAAGAAATGTAAAAAAAAACATCGCCAAGAAAATACGGGTAAAATAACTGATTAGTTTACATAGTTTTTTCCGCTCCCTTCTTGCAGGGATTTTTTTTCTTAAGAACGAGTGGTTCTAAACTGACCTGTCAAGATTTTTAAACTAAACGATAGACTGTAGTGCTTTCTTGTTACTGATTTTTAACTAAACATAGACTTATGCTTCTTGTTACTCCTCCAATGATGAAGGTATATCAACTATTATTTTTTTTTTTACTTAAAGTGACTATATTCCTTTGTTGTAGGACTCTTTGACAAAGATATTCCTATCTTATATAATTTGATACTACAGAGTTTGGCGAAACACGAACAGTTGACACAATATCATTGTGCGAGAGACATCTAGGAAACGTAACAAGCAAAATGCAATTTTGCATACAATGTAGCATTACATTTTGCTTATTCTATCTTATTTAAAAGTGTTCTTGTGTTTAAGAAATATGAAATCCTATTTAATAAAAAGATGGGAAATATTCCTCTCTCTGTAGAACCTTTCAACAAAAGTTATCAATTGCTATGTTATACTAAGAGAGAAATATTCCTGTTTTTATCTTAGGAATTTTTAACGAAGGAATATTCAATATTGTTTTTTTAATAAATTAGAGTAAAGTTCGTCGATGGTTTATAGCAATTTTTTTAAAAAGACATACTTTTTTATAAATATGCACAGATGTTATAAACAAAAAGGCCCCAAACTTGTATTTTAAGACTAGAATTTTGAGATTGTAGGGTAATTTAATTCCAAAATTATATTGGCTTTATAAAAATAAATACTTAAAATTATTATTAATTAAAAAATAAATTAAGTCTAAATTTCATTTCGCCAGCTTGTAGTTGGCTGCAGGAAATGTCTCGATTCCTCTCATGATTTTTCTATTCGTACTTAAGCACCTCAACGGTTTTCTCGACATTTTCGTGTCTCGTCGCAACATGCAGTTTGAAATTGTATTTATGTTTAGTAGAAAAGTTACAATGTTCACACTGATATATGGTTGCCATAGGGTTGTGCATGACACGTACGTGCTGATTGATATGCTTTTTATGCTTCGCTTGATAATTGCAGTGCGGACATTGGAACTGAGGTAGTTTGCCGCATTCAAACTTCTGATGCGCGGCGAGGTGTCCTTTGTTCTTGTATTTCTTGCCGCATTGGTAACATACAAATTTTTTAAGGAGTGTCAACCCGTCACCAGTGTACGAAAGCATTAGAGACCCTGTTAATGTTAACCAGAAACAAGCAATACCCAGTGTTAGTATAACCAAATACCCAATTAAGTTTTCACCACAGTGGCATAAAAAATTATTTCTTAAACCCATGAAATCCACCATCTTGGAAGTAATGGTAATAACGGACAGATGATAATGTGTTCAATCATTGGTTGACAATAATCATTGTGTTCAACCATTCCTCAAAGTTGGCATGCCAACTGGAGAGAAGTAGAATAATAAAATTAGCTCGAAACACATTAAACTTAATATCAACCACCAACATCGTCTTTCCACAAATTTTAAACTTTATTAAGCAGAGTCAGCTTTCGGCAGTAATGCCATCTACAGTGCCGTGGTAAGATGTTGAGTCTTTCAATTTATGGAATCTGACAGATTCCATAAATTGAAAGACTCAACATCTCACCACGGCACTGTAGACGGCATTAATGCCGAAAGCCAACTCTGCTTAATAGTTTAAAACTAGTGGAAAGACGTTGTTTGTGGTGATATTATTGTAGAACATTCCACTGCGCTTACTAAAGTTATTGTAACATTGAACTTATTTTTTATGCCACACAGTGATCCCAAAGAATAAATTAAGTCCCATGACAAACTATTTTGATGAAATTCACCTTCAGAGGATATATTTTGTATTTTTCAATTGCAAGCTGTTGCAACAGTGTCACAATATGACAAGGAAATCATTAAAAAAATTACACATATGTAATATTTACTTATAGTATCAGGCAAGAAATTGGAATATTACTGACAAATATAATAAGTTTAGACCTGAGCTTAAGTGTTGACAGTCTGTAAAATTATTATTTATGTCTGAATTAATTAAAATATATTGATTCATAAACATAGATGGCTTTAGCTTAATTCATTTTTTTTTTGGTCAATTTAGGGGAAACACCGGGGGCCTCTAGGAAAATTGCTTTATCCCTTAGAATTAAAGCAGATAATCCCTGAAAGGGGATAACTCTTGATCATCTGAAGGAAGGTGTACCCTATTTGTAATCCAGAGGGAATCGGTAAGGTGGTGAAGCCTGAAGGTCCAGGTGCTAGACCTGAAAAACGCAACCCATTTTGTACAGCTTTCAACCAAATATTATTGAAAATACACCTTAAATCTACCTTAAAAAAAGAAACCACCTTAAAGACTATGTTTCTTAACCATATAAGGTATATTTTCAATAAAAAGTAGTTTAAAGCGGAACAAAATGAGTAGTGTTTTTTAGGTCAGGCTCTTGGATTAAATAGCTCATGGTCCCAGCTTGCAATCGTGTTTGAAGTCACCACTTAATGAGCAATTTATAAAAAAAAGTGATTATATTGCAGTGTAAATTCACAAATGAGGCAACTGAAACTGTTATCATTTGGAGGACCAAAGGTGAATTTCAAAAATTCACTATCATAATATAAAGTAAAACCTCTGTTAACCGAAATAAATACATAACAATAGTTAATTGCAGTGTTAATTTTGCAAAAAAAAGTAATAATACATAAATGAAAGTCTTTACTTTTTTAAAGTAATCACTTGAGCCAATAATTTTATAAAGAAGTAATAATAAATAAATAAAAATCAATTACTTGTGCAAATAATTTTATAAATAAGTCATAAAAAATGTGAATTACTATAAGCCAATAAGTAATAAAACAAGTGAATTACTAATAAACACAAATAATATAATAATTAAGTAATAATAAATAAATAAAAAAGTGAATAACTGTATGCAAATAATTTAATTAAAAATAAGATTTATCCTTCATTTGTGCTAATTAAAAGAAGTATTTTTGCAGTCATGTTAGTAAACTTAATGTTAAACATGCAATTAAAACACCAATTAATAAAACATTTCACTCTGACCAGGTTGAATGTGCACAGCTCTACTGATATAATAAGAAGTAGTATATGATACAGTAAAGAAGGAAATTGGTCAATTATTTAATATATTTTATATCAAATGTTGCGTTTGCAGGAAAGTGCACTCCTTGCTAGTCTGACACAATTAGTAGAGCCACTTAATACCATGATTATGCAATGTAATTCAAAAACCTGTTTCTCTTATTTCTTTTTTAGAAAGTTCTAATAATTAACTTTACCGGGTTTTACATACCTAACCTGTGTAAAATCCGGTAATGGTGATGACAGCATCAATGTTGATGAATCCAAAGTTTCGCTTTCATTGCGGGAGACATCATCAGGTATGTATGACATCATAGATGAAAAAAAAACAATGCTCTGCAAAACTAAACTCAATTTGAAACTCATCTGAGTTCAGTTTCGTAGAGAATTCACAACCCTAGGGTTACCTTAGGGTCCAATATTGGGTCGCAAGAAAATGTAAATTATTTTTAAATTGAATTCTGAAAAATATGTAAGTATACTTTAGAAAATAAAAATATTTTATTAAATTTATTTTTTTAGTTTCATCATGTTTAATGTTATAACCTCTGAATGCGTTTATTGTTTACATAAAGCGCGGTCGGAATATCCACGGCCTTCTAGAACGTTGGATCACAACAAACTTTTTTCAAAATTTTCAGTAATTACCCGGATTTGTGATAAATGAAGCCCTATTCCGTAATCTGCACGCTCTTGGTTAATCTCAAAGAGTATTTACATCCAACGATTTATTTTTAATCTAACTTGGTACAACATAACTACTGTTAGACGTCAATGTTAACAAATATACATTCAAAAATAACACAAAATATTGACGTCTAAACAGTATTATGTATGTACCAAGTTTAGATTAAAAATAAATCGTTAGTGAATGTAAATACTCTTTGAGATAACCAAAAGCGTGCAGATTACGGAAATAGGCTTCATTTATCACAAATCCGGCTAATAACTGAAAATTTTGAAAAAAAAGTTTGTTGGTGATTTAACGTTCTAGAAGGCTGTGGATATTCGACCGCGCCTTATTGAATTGAATCACCTTATAAATTTCTACCATCTTGGAGAGTTCTTATATATTTATGTTGCAAAGGCAACTGACTTAAATAGATATTGTTATGAATATCTGTCACTTCAGTCTAATACAAGAAATATACATAATTAGTCTAAAGCAGAGACTATAGATACTTAAACAGTAAGACTGTAGACTCAATGGTGGGAAAATTTGGATTTCGGTCGACACTAGCGCGGCGAGGGACCTACCCGCCGGAAATTAAGGCGTGGCTTAATTTCCCACTTTTTGCCCACAGTCAGTTTGAAATTTAATTTTTATAATTTTTATAGTCATATTTTTAACTAGCTTTTTTCGCCCTTCATTGTCTTTAAACTTACATAGAACGCTTCTGATTACTTTTAAGTTTTTCATTCAAGTAATTTATTAATTTAATTGATTCAATCAGGTAATAATGAAATAGCAGCTAAAGTTTACAGGTGCTAGAAGATAGATTTTGGCATTTAATGCAGCCTGTATTTTAATTATATCTGCAAGATGCTGCGGACATATGATTAAATGTAATTACCTGATAAAATTGACTAAATCAATAAATTAATTAAATTAGCTTTACACTTACCTGCCATCAGTAGCGTTCTCTTTACTTTTAGTGTCTGCATTTTTGTAATACAGAACATGACAACGGTGAACCATTTTTGTGAAAAATAAATAAAGAAAACAATAGTTTTATAATAACAATAAATTCATTAATTTTTTGTTATACATAAATTTTAATATAATCGCTCATTTTCAGAAAGCTATTGAGGTTAGTTCATGAGTTGTCCGCACCGGTCCGCCACAGCTCTAATTTTTAGTAGCTTGCGATAATCAAATCCAAACTTTTCCTCATTTAAGTTAACCCCCCCTCCCCTGGTCTAAAGTAAATTGCATCCTTTTCTACACACTAAGCAAGGAAATATTGTTCAATTTTTGTACATGCGTATCTTTTTTTAAACTATTTTTGTAAGATTTTGTTTGTTGAATTTTACATTACTGTCACTTGGAACCCTGGTCTGTTTTTTATGTAAATAAATAAATATTAATAAGCAAATAATAATGTACTATTCTAGTAATACAGTACTCTGTAAGTACCTGTTTTGTTAATTAATTTAGTTGTTATTCAAAATCCAACAAAATACTAAGTCCGCAACACTTGCTCATATATAAACTATAAGAATTACATCACAGGGTAGTTACAAATTTTTTGGGTCGCGAATAAAAATGGTTAAGAAATGTTGTTGTAAAGTATGTGTTTTAATCTCTGATGTGCTACATCCCTGAAGACGCATCCCACAGTGAAAGCGAAACTTTTATTAACACAATCACCACTGAAAACCTAAATATTCATGAAAAATCACCACAGAAGCCCCCATAACTTTTTCATACCAAAACTAATCTGTCAATAACTAGATGCACTTTATTCAAATAAATTGTAGTAGAGAAATAATTTTTTTAACGACTTTTACAATACAAATTAGTGATTGGCAAGGCAATATATTATTTGATACTACCAAGTTTTGCAAAATATGAATAGTTGACACAATATAATTGTGCGAGAGATATCTAGGAAATGTAACAAGCAAAATGCAATGCTACATCTGGGAACTGTTCCATCATTCGACTCATCAATGATGACTAGGTGTCTCTCGCACAATTATATTGTGGCAAGGCAATACTTTTACAGAGAATTTCATGCTAAACAAATGAGCACTAACACCAGCAAAACAATGTTATTTGATTTTATCAGCAAGTCCATATTTTGTTAAATGAATTTAGAGGCATTCTTTTAAATTAGTAGGTTAAAACTACAAAATAAATTAATTTATTAAATTAAATAAATAATTATTAATTAAAAAAAACATTAATTAATTTATCATTGGGCTCATTCTTAATTAGAAATTAATAGAATTAATATAAATTAAAAAATTATAAATAAAATTAGATTTTTTTTAATTTAATAGAAATTAATAACATATTTTAAATAAATTAAAAACAATTAATTAAATTCTTTAGGAATATTAAACTATGGCCATTATGTGAAATAACACTATGGACAACATCAGCCTAAACATAAACACTACATTGACAATTAACAAATTAATAAAAGTAAATAAAACACAAATACATTAGACTATATAGCATAATAGCACATAATTAGCTAGAAACCCCTAAACTTTAATTGTTGATTTATTGTCAACAAATAAATAAATCTCATTTTTTGTGTTTTATGGTATGTATTCGTGTTTTAATCTATTTATTTGAGTTTTATTTGCTTTCTTTGATTTTTTTGATCTTGCTGTTAATGTAGTGTTGATGCCCACAGTGTTGGGTGAAATGGCCTCAGCTATATTTTTAAGAATTGAAGTAATCGTTCTTAATCAACTTTAAAATGAAAGAAAACATACATATAAACAATATTAACACATTTTTAGTAAAATATACTAACAAAATGGTTAAATAGAACTAGGTTTGAGATAAGTTCATTAAATGAAGAAATGAAACGGATAAATAAAATTAGGTTTATGATAAGTAAATAAACAAAAAAATGAAATGTATAAATAAAATTAGGTTTATGATAAGTAAATAAACAAAGAAATGAAATGGATAAATAAAACTAGGTTAATAATAATTAGATAAACAAAGAAACAAACAGGATAAAAAAACTATGTTTAAATAAAAAAAATAGATAAATAAAACAAGGTTTATGACTAAATTTAAAAAAAAATAAATAAAACTAGTAAATTAAAAAAATAATAGATAAATAAAAACTTATAACTAAAATTAAAAAAAAATAAATAGATAATAAAACTAGTTTATAACTAAATAAAAAAAAAAAAATAATAAATAAACTATTTAACAAATTTAAAAAAAATAGATAAATAAAATAGTTATAACTTATATACTAAAAAAAAAATAGATAAATAAAACTAGGTTTATGATAACTATTTAAACAAATATAGGTTCAAGAAAAGAAAATTAAACAAAGACAAAATTATATAAAAATAAGTTTTAAGTAATAATAAAATTATTAAAAAAAGGTTAAGTTAATTGAAATGAGAAACAAAAGAACCAGATAAATAAATTAATTGTTAATGAAATTTAAGTAATATTTACCAAAGGTTCCCTCCTCCGCACCATCTGTAAATAGGAAACAGAAAAATAATGCAATGTTAGTAAGGTGGACGTTTAACAAGCACCGTTGATTAGTCGTGTTTACCCAAAGAATAATGAAAAAGTAAAAAATAAATAAAACAATTAGTAAAGACAAACTAACAAAAAATAAGAATCATAACTTAAATTAGTTATACTAAAAAACACAAGTAAATACTAAAAAATTCTAAATAATAAAGGAAAGAAAGAAATCAAACTAATAATTACTGAAAAATTAAATGTGTTCAAATAATGACAGTGGTGAGGTAAGGTAACAATCATCCAAAATTTAATATTTAAACAACAAAGGTTGTTTGAACAAATTAAAAGTATCACTTAAACTTAAGTATTGTTTCTGAATACAAAACTAGGACAATACTTAAGTTTGAGAGACTTATGTATTTGAAAACAGTATAAGTATCACACAAACTTAAGTACAATTATTAAACACCACAATCGGCCAATATTTAAATTCGAGAGAGACTTATGTACGTGAACAAAGTAAAAGTGTCATTCAAACTTAAGCAATATAACTAAATACCACACTCAAACAATAATTAAGTTAGAGAGACTTATGTAGTTGAAAAGGTATAAGTATCACTCAAACTAAGTCTGTACTAAACAATACTTATGTTTGAGAGAGACTTATGTACGTAACAAGTAAAAGTGTCATTCAACTTAAGCAATATAACTAAAACCACACTCAAACAATAGTTAAGTTACTTATGTTAGAGTACTTTTGTATTGTGAAAAGAGTATAAGTATCACTCAAACTTAAGTTTGTAGCTAAACAATACCTTGTTTGAGAGAAAGACTTATGTACAAAACAAGTAAAAGTGTCATTCAAACTTAACATATAACTAAATACCACACTCAAATAGTTAAGTTAGACGAGACTTATGTATTTGAAAAGAGTATAAGTATCACTCAAATTTAAGTGGTGTAACTAAACAATACTTATGTTTGAGAGAGACTTATGTAATTGAACAAAACATAGCAGCCACTGTCTGGTTCGACAACAAACAAGACATAATTCTTTCAGGCTACTATCTGGTTTAACAGGTGACATGCTATCAACAATAATGATCAGACAATTTCTCAGTTTTAATTTAGACCTCAAATTCAAAATTTATTCATTGATATTTATTAAATTTTAATTTATAATTGTTCTGTAACAAACTTCTGTTGGTATTTTAAACTTAAGAAATGAAGCATAGGGTACGTCGCAACATTCCCTCAGATTCACTACTTTCATACGATGGGAGTTACGATGATTACAGAAAATTTTGTGAAAACCACTCAAGAGATCTTAAAATACCTGAAACGGATAATTTAGATGGAATTCAGATTTTGGCTTTTCAAAGCAAACCCAACACCATCACTATACACACACACACGGTATAAATGAGGTAATTTTTAAATAATTAAATTAATGACTTAATTTCTATAATATTTTTCTTTACTAATCTACAAATTAAAGATGATCATTTCACCCAACACTGTGGGCATCTCCAGACCATCAAAAATAAACTTAAAACACTACATTAACAACGGATTAAAAAATACACACACAATATAAAAAGACTAGAATTAAATATCACAGAATGAAGTTAATAAAAATCAACTTTGTCAAGAAATAAAAACAAACTAGCTTGTTGTTAGTTTTTATTTCTCGACGAAGTTGATCTAGTTTTTTTGTTGACTTAATTCTGTGATATTTGATTCTAGTCATTTTATGTTGTGTGTGTGTATTTTTTAATTCGTTGTTAATGTAGTGTTTAAGTTTATTTTTTGATGGCCTGAAGATGTCCACAGTGTTGGGTAAAATGATCATCACTAATTTGTAGATTAGTAAAGAAAATATTATAGAATTAAGTCATTATTTAATTCTTAATAATGTTTCAGTTCTATAAACCAAAAAGTGAGACTAGGGATTTAAATGAGTTAAAGTAAAAATGTTCCCAGATGTAGCATTGCATTTTGCTTGTTACATTTCCTAGGTGTCTCTCGCACAAATAAATTGTGTAAAGTAAATAGTAGATAAATTATATTCCGTGGGGTTTGTCTTTAAATAATAAATATTGTGCTATTGGAATCAATTATTTAACCGAGAGATATTGTAATATCATTTTCCTATAACATGAATCTTTTAATTTAATGATTTGACTTCCTTATTTCTCAAAAGGAGGGACACATTGCATTAGCAATTTTTTTAAACAGTTTTAAAAAATGAGGAATCTTCCATCGCCATTTTTTCCGATGAGATTGCAGAAGCTGAACAGTGTTGGTACAGAAAAGCACAAGAAGACTCATTCGATGACGAAATTAAAGATTTAGTTAGAGAAAAGGCCATTAAATCATTACCTATAACAGAGAAAAATCACATGGATCAGTAAATATCATAAGGAATAACAGAAAATAAGGTACAAACAACCGAATAGTTGTTTGTACCAGTTAGAATAGTGGACATACAATTAGGGTGAGTTCGTGGGGTGAACAGTTAGCTCTGAATTGGACAGTGTTGTAGAGGCTTTTACCCCTACCACCTTTAACCAAAGTTAAGTTGGCGAACTCTTTTTGATCTCATCTTGAGATTAGTGGTAGGTAACCTCAAGGTTTCCGGTATAACTTTTTAACAACAACGCTTTGATACAATCGTCATTACTTTTAAAATCTTGTTTATGTCTTGTGTTGATGTTTATTAATCCTACTTGAGCAAGTCTTACAACTCCAGGCTTTATTCTATCTCATTATTTTTCTGAATTTGATTAATCCACTGATAGTAACTAACTACAACGTATTGTAAAGTTAAAATAAATAATAAATACATTTCTTTCATGTCAGCAAAAAAAATTCGCCAAAACAACCAAAAATTGGTAAAATTGACTGAAATGTAAGTAGACTTTGACCAGCAATGCCACCTTTATTTATGAGATACGCCCACCGATTAAATCCGCCTACTAACCGGCAACAACATGCTGAAAACGGCTCTTTGGTCAGACCAGATTGATGGCTAATTGATCAGTACTCGCGAACCTACCTTTAGATTGCGGTACAACTAAGTATTTAAAAGTGATGTTTGGTTTACTAAAATGTAACAACTTTTCATAAACTTGTCTTAAAAATAAGTTTCCTGGGGAGCAAAATTGTATCAAAGAGTAGGAACTCTGTTGATAGCTTCTTGCCGATTGTCAATAATGTTTATTGTAGTATCATTCTGCCAAGTTAAGTATCATTTGGTATTAGTTGCTTGGTATTTTGTTTAATTTACTTATCATAAACTGCTTTAAAACACTGTTTAAAAACTGCAACAATGACAACACAAAACTTAGCAAATTAGAATCAACACTGTAAATGATTACTTTAAAGGGAATAAGTACAAGAATTTTAAAGAACAAAAATTACTAAAATATAAATAATTTATTTGAGCAACACAGAAATTATTTAACAGTGAAATAACAATTTAAAGTTTAAATAAATATTATAGGATTGTGAACTTACAAACTAATATGGTAAATTATAAAAACTTCACCATTTTATGAAGCTGATAAAATTTCCTATAAAACAAGTGTTAAATCATCAAAATCGGATGACTAGAACCAAAGTTATGGCATTTGTTAAAAAATGCATAAAAAGTCGATATTTTTCAAATAAATTCGCCGGCTTTGCATAAATCAACCTTTTTTTGGTGTTTTTGAAAGAGCCATAACTTTAGTTGTAGTCAACTAATTTTGATGATTAAAACACTCGTTTTATAGAAAATTTTATCAGCTTTAAAAAATGGCCTCTTCATGTCTCGCACACGACTTACAGGGAACCACTTATTCCAAGAAAACTGAAATTAGTGCGATTTTATAAAATGTTGAGCATGTGCAATCACATGAAAGGCTCCACTCTGGATAGGCAGACTATGCTTTTTCTTTATAGTTTAAGGTATATTTTTAAAATAATTTGGTTTGAAGTAGTACAAAATGAGTCACATTTTTTCCGGTCCGGCTCTTGGACTATAATTGGACTTATCTAATTTTACTCTCATCTCTCCGTTGCAGTGAATATGTAGATGGTTTCATTATTTTAGCCACCAACCATTATTGGAGGCAAAATTGGCAACAGAAGGTTTAATTAAACCTTCTCACCAACCACTCTACACCCTGCCCTATTTCATTTTCTCCTCTTTTAACCAATAACAGACCCACTTAAGTCTAAGCAACCGATGGAATCCCAGATGAACTAAAAGAAAAGTTGACATCGACTTAACATTCCTGTGAATCGAAAACTTGCTTTGTGATTCGGAAACCGAAACTGCATATCACATACTTCTGAGATGTGAAGCCCTAGCCTTTCAAAGGTTCACCAACTTTGGTAGCAGCATTCTCACTAAGTTTGACTCTACCAATGAATCACTGGTCAAAAAGATCCTAGACCTAGTCCGGGGAAAAGGATTATTCTGACCTGGACCAATTGAGGGGATTGTACAATAGACTTCCAGTCGCAGTGCAAATGGGGTCTATCCTCGACTCCAACCCCAATCTTTAATAATAATAACATTCCTGTCAAAAGATGGCATGCATACAGACGTCTATCCGAATCAGGATTGTCTTTTAAGTAAAGTGAGAACCCATTAGTTGGTTGGACTAAGGTGTGTCTGTGGTTGGTACAAAGGGGGGGGGAGGAGGAAATAAGACCCACAAAAAGGTGCGGCTTGTAGCGTTGTATGTGAAAAAGTTTCAATAATGTTTCCACAGTTCCACCGCTCCGATGGATTTCACGAGATGTGAGTGAAACCAGAGAACACCCTAAGTTCCTACCAGTTTTATAGGGAAAGAGCCCTACAAATTAATTCCCAGAGGTAACGCCTCTTAAATCTATTGAAGAATTAAAAGAAAAATATAAAATCCACCGCATGATGTAATTCCGACCACCGGTGGGCTTGAGGAGAATTAAAAGAAGAACGGAACATAAAAACTGGTATTAAATCCTGAGGGCATATATAGAAGTCCAAAGCCGACTTATAAACCACAGGTGAACCTCATCTAAGGTAGTTCAATGTTATGTAGCGTAAATAAATGTTTCCTGTAATAATGCTTATCTTTAGTTTTAAAAGGACAATTATCACACGTAAATATTTGAGCTTTGGGGTCATGTTGTGTCACGATATGCTTGTTTAAGTTAGAGCGCTGCTTCGTTGCGAATGTACAATGAGGGCAGCGGAGTCTTACAACTCTATCGCAAGTTCTCAAATGCACCGCTAAGTTTTCATTGCGATACCACCTGTTACACTGTGTACAACTTGTTCCTCCTAGAACAATGAAATAATAAAAAAAAGCAAGAGAAAATATTAAAAATAATAAATATAAATAGCATTAATTTTATTGTGAATAAGAGTACTTTGTTTTACGGATGTCCCAATTAACGTTAGCAGTCTACAGATGGTAAAATATTGGTCAAACCTTCATACTATTCCAGTATTTTTTGTTTAAAAGTAAGGTGGTGTAGTGATGTTGAAAATTGGAGGAAAATGTAAACATTAAATGAAATTGTATAAAAAATATTAAAATTAAAAAGTTTCTTATTTGTGGACTTAAAAAAAATATATAAATTAAAACAGATTAGTTACACAAAAGTCCTTTATTTTTTTAATATATAATAATAATAAGCTTTTGACTAAAAATTAGTCATCATCAGAGTTTAACAAATATAAAATGAAAATACAATTTTACAGACTACTTCATATTGCACCTTGGTATAGTTTGGTAAGCTATGTTTGAGCTGAAAAGCTGTTTTCATTTTATATTTGTTAAACCTGATGATGACTAATTTTTAGTCGAAAGCTTAGATTATTAATATATTAAAAAATAATAAAGGACTTTTGTGTAACTAATCTGTTTTTATTTAAAAAATATTAACATGTCAATGGAGGAAACACAGGGTAGCGGAGTTTATGGCAGTTTGGAGTAGAATCTGGACGTGCCTGAATATAGCTCTTACTTCAAGTTACTCTAGGGTACACTGGAGTAATGTGCTGAACAAACCTTTGGATTGACATTAAAATTGATATGAACAGCCAACTATCAGCTGAACTAATACAAGTACATCTCAATTATTTTAATCGGGTTTAAGAGTACTTCTTAAGAGTTGGGGTTGAATCCCTGTCTACAAGGAATACTTTTTGAATATTGATGTTGAATCTTTGAATATAAGCTATTACTAAACATATAGTGAAAAAGAATCAACATGCAAGTTTACAACTGTGAACTTGCAGTCACAGACAGTCATGTCTGCTGATATAAAAAGAATAGTACCAAGTGAACTTTTTAAGAAATATAATCAACAAGTCACTTCACTCACATATTTCAGGTTGTTGAGACAACTGCCAATGTTAAAAGAAGAAAAATGTTGGGTGCTAGGGCTACTTTAAACGCCTTGAGTAATTGTAGATGAGGATGTCACGTTGTTTGTCATTGATGAAGGTTATTTTGTGCCACAGAAATTCAAAACAATAATAAAAACATACAATTTTTATGTTTTACAAATAAAACAATATGGAGGGCAGGGGTTAACTAAATGAGGAAAGTTTGGATTCAATTATCGCAAGCTACTAAAAATTAGTGCTGCGGCGGACTGGTGTGAACAACTCATGAACTAATCCCAATAGCTTTCCAAAAATGTCTGATAATATTTTTAAATTGAAATTTATGTACACCATGGCAACTTCTATGTACGACAGCTTCATTTATTGTTATTATAAATTGATTGCTTTCTACGTTTATTTTTATTTTAACCTAATAAAAATGGTTCGTCTTAGACATGTTCTGTATTAAAAAAATTCAGAAACTAATAGTAAAAAGAAATTTTTTAAAACTTCCACAGATTGTACTGATGGCATGTAAGTTTAAATTTAATTATTTATTATTAATTATTAATTAATTTTTTATAATAATTAATATAATTAATTAATTATAATAATTATAATAATTAATAATTAATAATTATAATTAATAATTAATATAATATAATATAATATATAAATTAATTAATTATTATTTATTAATTAATTTATTTATTTATTTATTGATTTTTTCAGGTAATTACATTTAATCACATGTGCGTAGCATCTTGCCGATGTAATTAAAATGCAGGCTGCATTAAATGTCAAAATCTATCTTCTAGCACGTGTAAACTTTAGCCACTATTTCATTATTACCTTATTGAATTGATTTAATTAATAAATTACTTAAATGAAAAACTTAAAAGTAATCAGAAGCGTTCTGTGTATGTTTAAAGACAACGGAGGCCATGCGAAGCGCTACGGCTAACTAACTGTATAACTATACAAAGTATTAAAGTAAATTTCAAACTAATTGTGGGCAAAAACGAGAAATTAAGACATGTCCACTAAATAAAAAGGTAGGTCCCCCGCTGCGCTAGTGTCGACCAGAATCCAAATTTTTCTACCATTGAGTTGACAGTCTTACTTTTTAATTATCTATAGTCTCTGATGGAGGGATTGTTTACAAAATATTACGACATTCTTCTGTTATTAACAAAGCTGCAGTCTTTTAAGGATGTCATGTTAATTGTCATTGATGAAGATTATTTAGTGTCACACAACACTAAAATTTCATACTGAGCACAGACAACATAACACTATACGGCAAGATTGTAGACGCCCCTCTTCTTCTATCTTTGACACTTCACTAGCGCTGGTTCCCTTAAAATAGCGGTGAAAAATGGAAACACAAGTGACTCCCTCCCACATCTATACAAATCTTTACTTGATCTTTTTGAAACTGGCACATATTAGCTTTTCGAGCTGTATAGAGACATCCCAAAATGGCACAGAGTTACCATTATTTCTGTTTTATTTTCCCTTAATACAAAATGAGGCAAAGGAAAAATGGCACTCTACAGAGTTAAGAAACTCGGCGATCATTTGTATTTAAAATTGTATTGTATGTATTTATGTAACTCAAATAGTAAGAGTGTATACTTATGCCACATTGAATTTAATAAGCAAGGAATTTAAAAGAAATTATCAAAAGGGAAAAAACTAAAAGAAAATGTTTCAATAAAATGAACACACCAAGTTAAAAAAGTAAATTGTCATAACAAATGTTTAACAACCAAATAATAATTGTGTATTCGAGTTTTTCTGACACCCTATAATTCGACACATGGCTAAAATCAATTGACAGCGGGGGAAAATAATGCGAGGGACCCAATGAGGTTAGTCCTGGATGTCAATCCACGCCCTCAATTTCAAATCAGGCCAACCTTATTGGTATCTGAACACTATTTTCCCACGCTGTCAACTGATTTTAGCTGTGTGTTGTACTATAGAAATAAATAAGTCTAACCGATTATAACCGACAAGCTTACTATTTTCTCCGCTAACTTGGGGGATCGGCACTGCTTTGGAACAAACAAATCACTGAAGCTTGACCCCTGAAACTGAGAGTGCAGTTAGCAATTGCTACATACACACAGCGTATTTAACAGGCGATCGTATTGGAAACGCATTAAATACGATAATGTTCTTGCACCGTAATTGTTTAGTCGATTGAGTGAGATTACGTGATAACTGATCCCGCTGAAACATAGCGTCTTGTTTAGTAAAGGTTCACTTTTGGTTATAAGGAAGTTTAAAACAAAAAATATATTTAATTAAATTGTGATTTCTTTGTGTAATAATAAAGTTACACAAAAAAATAATATTCCAAAAGTTATTTGATCAAAAACGGTAATATTGAAGTGAAATAAAAGTTCAACAAGAAGGTTATCTGTTAAATACGATCGTCTCTAAAGGTACATACAGCGTATCAGGGGATCCATTTAGATTCCATCTCCCTAGTTCTAGCATATGTGATGGGATCCCCTCCGTATGGTTCATACAGCTAGTAAGTAGTAATATAGGGGGAGTGGTAGTAACTACCAGGCAAGTAGGCCACGTTGTTGGGCCCTTTTTGCCAGCTACCTAAGATAGTGTTCTACTCCTTTTAATGTCAAGTGTAGGTATATTTCATCTAATCTAGACAGAAGAGCCGCGAATTTCAATGGCTCCTCTCATGCTTTTTCAAGCAATTATACATATTATCACTGACTCTTATAGTCTAGGGAAAACTGGGAACAACACGTGCTCTCACTGTTAAACCAAACCTCCAGACACTTTTAACTACAAGGCAAAAACTGTATAGGTTTTATAATGAATCTACAATGAGGGTCTAAATTTGCCTATACCAGTTTTCATTTAGGGTAAGGGTTCTTTAACGAACCTGACAACGCACAGACTTGAGAACCACAGGACGCAGAATTTTTATCCCTCATACAAATCCTAGAGGCCTGTGCTGGGATGAACCCATGACTAAAGCCATTCATTCTGTGATTGGCCGCGTACCTTAACCACTACACCACAGTGCATGACTTTTCATACAGCTAATATTACCATATTGAGAAGATCGTATCCAATACGACCGCGGATCTAGAAGTGTGTTGAACTTACTAAATGTTGACATTTGTTTTCACAATTCTTCGACAGTTGACATTCACCCATCATTCATATAATTTCAATCATTCTTAAAAATCTCTCACTCACTCCAACGAGTGAGTGAGCCCGATTTTTAAGATCCCCTCAACAATTTGAGGGGATCAGGCTCACTTGTTATTGTATTTCAATACACCACAATATTATCCTGTTGAAAAATCTTAAAAGAACAAAACAATTTTAAACATCAATTATTGAAACATAACCTTTGTTAGTTGTACACAAACATAACCTGACTGTAAATAAATTACAGTAAATTAAAGTTGCCTTGACTTGCTTCACAAACAACACGTACCGATCGGTTAAAACACAAGGAAACAACTGAGAACCGACACAACAAAAACAAAAGACAAGTATACTTAATCATAGAAGCACAATATTTAATAAAAACAACTCTAAATATTAGCTATGTTCGAAATAAAAGGATATCAACTATTTCAAGCTGCACAACTATTTTTTTTAGTAGCCCGGTATTTTGATACCAGTTATAATATAACAAAGAAATTAATTAAATTAATCGTAATGCAAAAACTAAACTAACAAAGGGGTTTTCTGATTATTTCAATAATTAAAAAAATAATGCTAAAAATAAAACCGAAACTAAAATAAAACAAACGTTTTTCATATTCTTCTTTATGATCTTTTTAAATAAGTTGTGTTTAAAGGAGTTTTGTACGTAGGCGCAACAAATTGCGCACTATTATCTATAGGCGTCTTTGTATTGTAGATACTTAATTAAATAAAGATGAGAGTATCCGTCTCATTCTAAGGATTAATTTAACTATTCTTAAGTGTTGAGGAGTACTTGTAACCTAATTTGCTATATTATAACCTTCTTGTTTCGAACCAAGGAACTTTATATTAAACGATAGGAGCGTATACCTTCCAAATTTAAAAAAAAATCGGATACTGGGTATCTCGGGACTTTTTCTCACCAGATCGAATTTGTTGTGATCATCCTCCTACTTTTTACTCGCTTCGCTCGACCTCAGATAGTATTTAAATTAGTTTTATTACCAGCGGTCACCCATCTAGGCACTCCAGACTCGATGCTGCTTAACTTTTTTGATCCAACAAAAACCATTGATATATTTGCTGTATTGAAACGAAATAGTGTACTTATTTATAACGTAAAGACATACACTAGTACAAAATTTCAACTCAATTGGATAATATTAAAATTTATAAAAAAAGTGTAAAGTCATTCGATAAAAATTGAACTAATGCAATAATAAGATAATCGAGAATCAGCTACGTCGATACTCGCGTTGGATATAAATATCCCTGGACCGGTTTCGGCTAACCGCATCATCAGCAGCGGGGCAACACTCGAGCTCTCACTAATAAAGTTATATCTTGACTCAACACACATTCCCTTTATAAACCCTTTCCTACTTCCTCCCTTATATTCAGAGGTCGTCGTGCTCATTGAGACTAAAGTTAATTCACTCAGTGACTAGCCAGGATTAATTTCGGGAGGGGCTGAATGTTAAAAATTGTATATGTCATGTATATATATATATATATATATATATATATATAATATAATATATATATATAATAATATATATATATATATATATATAATATATATAATATTAATATATATTATATATAATATATATATATATATATATATATATATATATATATATATATATTTGTATATTTGTATATTTTGTTCAATGTTTTCAAATTATTTTATATCTTTCAATTTCATTGTATAATTTTTTATATATTATGATATTTATTATAATTTACTGTTAAAAAATATATGTTATGTAATTTATATTTTTACATATTTTTATAGGTTTTTTTTCACATATTTAATGCGGGTTTTAGGTTATGTAAAAATTTCGGGGGGGGGGGCTGAAGCCCCTCAGCCCTCCCTGGCTACGCCACTGAATCACTTATATAACTTTATTAGTTGAGAGCTCGAGTGTTGCCTCGCCTGCTGATGATGGCGTTATGCCGAAACCGGTCCAGGGATATTTATATCCAACAGCGAGTATCGACGGTAGCTGATTCTTCGATTGCTTCTTCAACTTGCGGTAAATACAACCTTTTTAATAATAAGATATAACTTAGCATATTGGTTGCTCCTGAATATGGCTACATGCGTGCCATATCCGATACCATATGGCACCTACCATATGTGCCATGCCGATATGGTTAGAAACCAGATCGGTTAGAGATATGAAAAACAAATGTTTCTGTGTTTTACGGAATTTTGAAATTTTCGCTGTCGAAATTGCAGGTTCATGACGTCATAAAAAATATTTTCATCTATATAGAGGATAACTCAACTAGACCTAATGATTGATTTTTGTTTTAAGTTTCAACTCATTAGTATAATTGCACTGGGAGATACGATGATAATAGATACACATAGAGACAGACAACTTAGGGTGCATTCGCGACGCTCGAGCGCTCAGAGCGCTCGGGTCAGTGTGTTCAGTGGTGGAGGGGGATGGTGGGGACAAAAATTCCCCCACCATCGTACTGAGCACACTTGGTCTCGCGAACGCGTTTTATTCAGGCTTGTGTGTACAGTTATTAGGTTATGTTACTGTTGTTGTCATTTTTTCAAAAATTCAATCATTTAATTTAAATTAAAACGTATAAATTAAAGAGAAACAGAACTAAACAGCAGAAACACAACAGAAACAGCACAGTACATGTGAATATGAAGGTGAGATAAAATTTTGTATTTCCCGCTAAAAAGGTTTCAATTGAATAGGAGTGGGGAGAAGTGATCGAACTGAACCTGCCGAAAGCACGATTAGTAGGATCAGTCCCACCACTACTATCCTGGCTTCCCGCTTCTTTTGGCTCCTCCCCCTGGCCACGCCTCTGAGCACAATCATGGTAACTAGAATACACCTCTTGTTCAGAACGCTCTGAACGCTCGAGCGTCGCGAATGCACCCTTAATTAAAACTTAACAGAAAACCACTTATGAGGTCTTAAAATCACCTGAAACTCATAATTCAAGTGAAATTCCAAATTTCGGTTTTTTTGCAAACACAATACTTTTCCTATACACCAATGGAAAAGTATAAACATTAAAATACTTTTCCCATATACCTACGGTATAAATGAGAAAAAGTCAAAAGAAAAAAAAAATAAATATTTACCAAACAAAATATACGAATTTTATTTACATGTTTTGTTACATTGAAAGAACATTGGTAAGATCTTCATATAATTTTATCTCCAGACGGTGTATAATGTAAAGTTTATTGACTAGTTTTTAGCGAGTAAAGAAGCACGTTTCACTCCCATGGGAGAAAAAGTGATTCCTATTATTGGATTATTAGAGCCCATTACATAATTTTTTTTTAGGGGAGTGGTATTCTCTAAATTCATACAGGTGACCGATCAATTTTTGTAATTTTCCGCAGGGTGGCACCCCCAAACTTTATAAGGGGGAGCCGACCAAAAAAAGTTTTTTTTGGCTCAAAATCCGTTTCAGGTCAAAAGAAGTTGTTTGGAGCAATAAAACAATTTTTGATTTTTTTGGGTGCAGCACCCCCAAAATTTTTAAGGGGGAACGACCCAAAAAATTAGAATAAAATACAACAAATGTGTTAAAATAAAATCATCGTCTGGAGATAAAATCTCGTATGCACCTTGGAAGTAAAATTATATTTTTCCACTCGCATTTACCTCCCTCGGCTTCGCCTCGGGAGTTAACAATCATAACTCCCTCGGCTTTGCCTTGGGCGTTAAACACATAAATCCCTCGGCTTCGCCTCGGGAGTTAAATACTTTGGTTCCCTCGGCTTACGCCTTACAGGGAAATAATAGCATTCTTTACTCCCTTGGTGCATAAATAATTATTAATAATATAAGTATAGCTCGAACATTACTTCATTTATTCTAAGCTACAATTAAGAAAGACAAAACACAGTTGTAGGATCAAATGATGAGCAAAGATATTAGGCTCCAATGCTTGTATACTATAATGATATACTAATTATTGTTAATACTAATAATTAATACTAATTATTGAGACTTATTTAATTTTATTTAACATCATATAAAATACAGTTAGAATTTGTATGATAATGATATAATTATATTATATGATATAATTAAAATGCCCGTTTAGGGCCTTTCGGACCATCAGGGTATTCACCCCGCGGGAACAACCGCAGATGAATTGCATCTACTATCCTCTAAGAATTAATTCTCTTCCCGGCAATTGTTCGCTTTGTTAGTGGTTCTTCTTTTGATTACATCGTTTTGAAAACTGATGTTTAAAAAAATCATTTTTAAAAAAATGATATTTTAAAATAAAACTACACTAAAGAAATGTAAAAAAAAACATCGCCAAGAAAATACGGGTAAAATAACCTGATTTGTTTACATAGGTTTTTTCCCTCTCCTTGCGGGAAAAATTCTTCTTTTTTTTCTAAAGAATCAGTGGTGCCTAAACTGACCTGTCAAGATTTTTAAACTAAACGATAGACTGTACAGCGGTAGACTGATTTTTGTACAAAGTTTCAACTCTCTAGCATAAATACACTAGGAGCTATGATGATAACAGACACACACATACATACAGACAGACAACTTTGTGAAAATCACTCAGAAGGCCTTAAAAACACCTGAAACGTATAATACCGGTGATATCCCATCACCGGTATTATCCGGTGACGGAACGGAAAAGTAAATAATAAGGAAAATAAAAACATAAAAATGAAAGTCAATGAAGTACCGTTGTGGTACTTGTCCATGATAAGAGCTGTTGTATCCTCTTTCTAGTAGTAATATTTTGTTTGGATGTACAATATATATATATATATATATATATAAATATATATATATATATATATATATATAATATATATATATATATATATATATATATAATATATATATATAGGCATATCGTCCAAACATTCATTTACTCAAATGCTGATTGAACCGGTGAAGTTTCAGCGACTGCTTGTACTTAGTTGCATATCCACATATTTCACAAGTATACTTCTCGAAACTTGGATCATGGTTGACTTTAAAATGGGACTTAATGGCAGCTCTGTACTTAGAGACGTAAGAACATTCAGGGCATTTATAGCCTTCACCGAGGTCAAGTACATCGTCGGAACCTGGAAAAAAAAATAAAAAAGGGATGGTTACTCACTTGCAACTTCGATGGATTGAATGAGTTTCGTGATTTCAATCATAGAGATGTATACTAGAGGGAGGCATAGCCTCCCTCAATACATTAAGAGTCCTGAAACATCATTTTGGGGCTCTTAGGGGCTCTGTGTAACCTCATTGAAACCTCTTCTAAGAGTAAGTTAAGGTAATAAGAAATCAATTTTTTCGGCTTCCTGCGCATTGTTTGTGTTTTGATTTATATTTTCAGCGTTCTACTCTATGTATAATTCACTGTAAGTTTGTTCTGATCATTTGATTATTGATAGTCGAAGGCAAGGTTCTTGAATAAAGGGGATGACGCATTAAGGAACATTTCTGACCCCATGGAAGTTGTATGAGATAGAGAAATAGGAGCAAACTCACCTTCCTCTTGGTTATAATGGAAAAAAGGCGCCAAACGCAGGTTATGTAGCAAGGTTGTCGAGTTTGCCTCTCAACTTCCTTCTGTGCTTCGCGTGATTGTAACATTTGTGGTGCTTGTTAAGTCATTTGTGCTTATTTAATTTTAAATTTTGGACTATACTTTGCCACTTCAGTGAGTAATAATTTAAGTGTGTTTTGTTATAGCCTTCTCAAGCAATAAACAATGGGAAACCATTGAGAGATAAGTTTGCCTCTATAATTTAAGACCTGCGCTGTCATAAGAATTGTAAGCATGCGCAGTTTGTACCAAGCATGTGCATTTGGTTTTTGACGTGTGTTTCGTGTTGAATTCTCTCTATTTTTTAGTTTTCGATGGGGTCATTTTTTTTATGGCAAATCGACTTAGTGCGTCATCCCCTTTATTCAAGATCCTTGTCTGTAATTCACTGTAATTGTGTTCTGTTCATTTGATTATAATGCGTCAAATATACCAGGCGTTACGAGCAAAGCGAGTCCGAAGAATTGAGAATGAGCGTAGGGAATCCAATGAGGTAAAAAACAGATGGAGGATACCCAATATTTATTTATTGCTAAAATGTTTTAAAAAGTGAGAATGACATTAAACACGTAAAATTAACTACTACAAAACTACAATGATCTAAAATATATCGTTTTGCAAAACAGGAATAGTTGACACAATATAATTGTGCGAGAGACACATAGGAAATGTAACAAGCAAAAAGCAATAGTAGCATTGCTTTTTGAAACAGAGAGGGACATGACATTAAGTCGAGCCATCAATGATGACAAATGTCGAATGATGGAACAGTTCCCAGATGTAGATCTGGGAACTGTTCCATCATTCGACATTCGTCATCATTGATGGCTCGACATAATGTCATGTCCCACTCTGTTTCGTTACGTCTAACTAACTCATCAGGGCGCCGACAGAGCCTGAACTCATACGTCGAGCCATCAATGATGACGAATGTCGAATGATGGAACAGTTCCCAGATGTAGATCTGGGAACTGTTCCATCATTCGACATTCGTCATCATTGATGGCTCGACATAATGTCATGTCCCACTCTGTTTCGTTACGAAACAGCAGTAAGGCGGTTAGAGAGCACCGCTCGTCTCCGGTAAATACTTCACATTACATTCTTCGGAATTAATTGAAGGTCAGAGTGAGTTCAGGCTTTGTCGGCGCCCTGATGAGTTAGACGTAACGAAACAGAGTGGGACATGACATTATGTCAAACCATCAATGATGACGAATGTCAAATGATGGAACAGTTCCCAGATGTAGCATTACTTTTTGCTTGTTACATTATCTAGGTGTCTCTCGCAGAATGATCTTAAATGTTTATAACCTGACTATAAGAAGGATTCAGTTGTGTTGTGAGTTGTCCGAGTGAGTATGATGGGTAATGACAACAGGTTTTTTTTACAAGGGGCAAATCTGATGAGTTTCATCTACAATATCAAAGTTCCTCGGTTATTTATAATGACTCAGTAATCCACGCTTATTCTCGAGAATTTGACATTTATTTCTCAAAATAAAGGCACTACTCTATATTACAGTAATAAAATACTTAAATAATTATGGCACACCTTGTATTTATTTACTAAACGACAGACAGTTTATTTAAAAGTAACACAGTATATACTTTAACTAATTTACATACTTAAATTAACCTTACTTAATAATATGACACAAATTTATTATTTATACAGGAACAGGAATATATGATAATACTGAACAACGACTGATTAAAATAAGAACTGTAGTCAGTTTCAGTAAAACTAATGTCCATTAGGTCGAAGATAGGTTAAGACTTAAGACTTGTACAAAGCCTTCTAGAGTAAACCTTATAGATATTTGTTTAATGTACAGACCTTAGACTGTATTCAGTTACATTAAAACATATTAGGTCGAAGATAGGATAAGACTAGTACAAAGCCTCCTAGAGTAAACCTAGTGGATATTTGTTTTAATTTAATAGACCTTAGACCTGTATTCAGTTACATTAAAACTAATGTCCATTAGGTCGAAGATAGGATAAGACTAGTACAAAGCCTCCTAGAGTAAACCTAGTGGATATTTGTTAATTTAATAGACTTAGACCTGTATTCAGTTACATTAAAAGAAATGTCTATTAGGTTGAAGATATGTTAAGACTTGTACAAAGCCAAGGTCTTTTAACAACAGACTCTAAAGTCTGTTACATTAAAACAAATATCCAATAGGTTTACTCTAGGAGGCATTGTACAAGTCGTAACCTATCTTCGATCTAGTGGACATTAGTGTTAGTGTAACACAAAAAATTTTATAGGGACCTCTATTTTAAATATTCAAGCTTTTGAGGAGGAATAGGACCTATTCCTCCTCAAAAGCTTGAATATGTTAGTGTAACTGAATTCAAATTTACTATTGGATATTTGTTTTAATGTAACAGACCTTAAACCTGTATTCAGGTACATTAAGAAGTAATCTCTACTAGGTCGACAACCTTATACAATGCCTAGTATTAACCTAATGTGTTTTTAACTAAACCCAATTCATATATTGGACCTGTATTCAGTTAATTACATCTGAATAGCCTCGTGATCTAAAATTCTAACCTAAGTTTTGAAATGAGATGAGACACTAACAGTTTTTTGTAAAGTACTTTTAATGTAGGTGAAATTGTCCAAAATATACCAATTTACTGATGTTAGTTTTTCAAAACAATAATACGAGAAGAAGGGTCTTCCTTAGGCGTGTACTCATATTATTGTATAGATATTATAAGTGTATTATATTATCATATAAAAAAATTGTATTTATATTATTATACATGTGTATTTATCAGTTGCATTAGGTATTAATAGACGCTTAAATTTGGTTGATTTCGGACGATTTTCACCAACAAATATCCACGATGCAATTTATTTCATGTGGTGATTGAATCGGTGAAGTTTCAACGATTGTTTGTATTTGGTCGAATAACCACAAATATCACAAATGAATTTTTCAAAGTTCGGATCATGATTGACTTTCAGGTGAGATTTAACGTTCGATCTGTACTTGGAAACGTACGGACATTTGGAACACTTGAATCCATCGCTAGTTTCCAAGACGTCGTCCAATCCTGTTGAAAAAGTAAGATAAAACAAGCGGTATTAATTAAAATTGAACGAACAAAGTATTAATAAAAAGAAACACAAATTACAAAGATGAGACACAATCAACAAGTGGCCAAGTCTTCAAGTAGTGTTGTGTCCACTATTGCTAGACAGGAACAGGCAAATCCCCGTAAGGACACCTGCTTTCGTCCCGACCTCTGATAAGTTCTAACCTGATCTTTTGCTTAAAGTCCTTTAAGACCAGCATCCCCCGTTATGTACTGCGACAGAATTCTTTGTACAAAAATCTACCATTTAACCTCTTAAACCTCTTATTATTCTTTGACTTCAGACAGCACTTACTCAAGGAGAGCAAATGTTTAGAAAATAAAGTAAAGTAAAGAATACAGGAAAAATAAAGACTCCAAGCAAATCATTTCAAAACAATTTTAATAAAGATTTCAACAAATAGAGAAACAAGTTATAAAAACCATAAATATAATACTTAAAAATATAAGAGAGGCACTTAGTTTTATTTAACAAATAGTTAGTTTTATAAATCGTTTAAAGTCATGAGAGGTCGAATAACAAAACATGAACCAGGAAGACTATCGCCGAAGAGTCAAGTGTGTTTATAAAAACGGGCGATATCATTACCTCTATGAGACCCAAACCTCCATGACATTAAACGCTAAAGTAAATATCGTTACAAAGGTCGTGATGTACAAGTACAAAGGTTTTATGTATTTAAAAAAGCATTGAAGAATCAACTTCCGTCAATAATCGCTGTGGTAAAGTAATTTTCACAAGGTGGTGGATAGAGTGGAACCCGAACCACCAATTGACAAAAACGAAAACGGGAAAACCATGACACACCGGTGCACATAATACCAAAAAACACAAAGCATCATAGCCATTCCCTTGAAGCACACCTCTGGAATTTTTTCAGCTTAACACCATCATCAGCAGGTGAGGCAACGCTTAAAAGGACCTGAACATGGTATACTCAAAGGACTGGAAGATATACAACCATAGAATTTATTTGAAGTGTTCCAACAACAGGTCTTATCCGATTCAAAGACCTGTTCCCATTTCGTAAAAGATAACAGTTTGATGTATTTATTTATTTTTATGTCACTTATATGATGGCCTCATGTGAGATTAAAAGCTCTTTGCCATAAAATTATTTCTGTAGAGATATTTTCTTTTCGTTTCCTAGCACAGAACTACTGACAAGACTATTATTAAAGAACAACTTAGTCACAATTTGAAAAATACTTTTTTGGTACTCAAACCACTGGTTGACAAAATACAAAAACTCGAAAACCAGGACACATCGGTGCGCATAATAATAAAAAAAAACAAAGCATCATAACATAACCATAAGGCACACCTCTTGCATATTTACACACCTTAACTCAACTCATCAGGATATAAGCGACTAGAGCTGCTCTTTGAGACTAGGAAATATTCACTGATAATAAGGTCAGTCTGACAGCAAGTACGGACGGTAGCTGATTCTCTAACACTTCGTTAATTGTGGTAAATAAAAACTTTGAAATTTCAAACATAAAGTGCTTCACTTTCTTGCTTGAGACAACTGGTTAATAAAATGATTTTCAGGTAATTCAACTTCATGAGTCCAGCTCATATGTTTCCTGTAGTAATGTTTATCTTTAGTTTTAAAATTACACAAATTACACGAAAATATCTCAGCGTTAGGGTCGTGTTGAGTTTTGATATGTTTAGTCAAGTTGGAGCGGCGTTTCGAAGCGAAGATGCAAAACTGGCAGCGGAAACGTTTGATCCTGTCGCAGGTTTTGTGATGAACAGACATGTTTTCAGATCTATACCACCTGTTGCAGTATTCGCAATCCATTCCGTGCAGGTCTTGTACGATGTAACCTAGAAAACACGAAAAACATCAAGTTACTTCTTTAGCATAAAGAGATGGTAATATCTCTCTTATACCATTAAGTGGTTTGGATCAATCCAAAGAAAGCAAGTTGTAACCTACCTTAAAACAAGTTTCAAATCTCTAGCATAAAAGCACTGAGCTACGATGATAATAGGTACACTCACATACATACAGACAAACAACTTTGAAAAAAACTACTCAAGAGGTCTTAAAAAGTAATTAATTCAGATCAAATCTCGGTTTCGGCTTTTCAGCAAACACGATACTTTTCCTATAAGCCAACGGTATAAATGAGAAAAAGTAAAAAATGAGGCTAAACAACTGACAGTGTTGACGCATAAATACACCACACCACAATAACCCCTATTAGAGGCATCACTCTAGCCAACCAGCTATATAACCGAAGAAAGAACACACAAATATTCACAACGACCACTGAACATTCTTCAGCAATATAATTAGGAAGAAAAGCAACCTAAATAAAGCCAAATCGCCATGAAATTTGCATTAAGCACTTTAAACGAAAGTTATCTAGACTCAACTAGTCCAAGGAGTTATATATACGAGCTATATGAGACAAAATATATCTTCTGGTGCAAGAATCATAGAGGAGTAAAGTTTTATAAGTGAATGAATCGGTCACAGGATTTCACTGTATACTTAAAATTTTTAACAGTTCCATACTCGTCAGGATCAAAAGAAACTAGACTTTGACGGTATGGTTCCGGTATGTCAAACAAAAGGTCGGGACAGTTTGAGCTCTATATTCAAAGTTAAAAACCTTTTTTTTTGTAGTAAGGATTGTTTTCTGCGACATACATTGTTGTGTTTCATACTTCGGCAAGCTCCCACCAAAGGCATCGTCAATATACACGTCATTGTGTAAAACAGAAACAGCTTAAAAAAGAGTTTTTACTTTCGTATTCAGCTAATTTATTTAAAGTTCTGTTGGCTAATCAAGGCAGGCGATGAAGAAAGACAATAGGTAACAGTTTTCAACTAAAATTCTTGTAAGGGAGAAACTGGAGTTTTTCACCAAATAATATGCTGATGACGCTGGTCTTCATGCCTGATCAAAAATTGATCAATGCATTGACGAATGTCAGTAGAATAAGAAACGTATAAGAATAGCGACAATGTCAGTTTGAAGTTTCGGACCTATAAGTAGAAGGTCATTGATAGAAGTAAAGTTCTTACTGGAAGTACTTCTATCAAATAAGACACGAGTGTGTGATGATGAACTATTATTATATATAACAGCATAGTGTGAGATAAAAAAAAACTTCTGAGTCAGGTTCACTCAAAGCTACTTGAGTCATAGGTGATAGAACTTAGGTCGGCTTCCCTTCTTGTATTTGATGGTTGCCTTCCGCTTTTCATTAGATACAATTAGGGACAGGGAAAATAGGGGCATTACCTGTTCTAAAAATTCGTGTTGCCTGTTTACAAATAATGGGATAAAGGTAAAACCAAAATTCTGGTCTGGCGTCAGGCTGTTCCAAGGAGACAACTCCAAGAAAAAGCTCCAAGAATCCCAAAAGCCTTCCTTTTTATTTTATTTTATAGTTACACTGTATTCTATCACATACATAGATGCTACAAGTAATAGAGATGATGAGGTTGTTGTGGCTTGTTGGTCTTGACGGAGAGGCTACCCACAGGTAGAACTCCTTGGCGTGTTTGGTTATTTTTCTTTCCTTCACAAATACCCCACTATCTGTTGACAGAGGGCATTTCTATATTTTATTGCTCGCCAAGGAGGTCTCTAGACCAACGCCTTCTGAGTCTTCTGGGTGGGTTATCAGGGATGTGGCGGGATGATAAGGATTGTACGAGTGGATTGGAGTGGAGTTCAAGTGAATTGTGAAAGGTTAAGTATCTGGAAAGGACTAACTACATCGTGAACAAAAAGGATGTCAAGGTCATTATAATTGGTGAAGTTAGAGGCATAAGGTGGAGAGGATGTAATTTTTATGATTTTGGATTGAAGTGATTGAATTTTATAGGAGTTGAAAGGTTTTGTTGAGCCCCAGATATCAATTCCGTAGGCCCAAGTTGGTTTAGTAGTTAATTTAGTAGGCCCAAAAGCCTACTACTGCGAAAACTTCTAGCTCGCTGCGCTTGACTAGTTATAATTTGTCAAGTGCTCCATCAAAATTAGGGACTGTAGACAATTATTATAAGTGTTTATAAACAAATAACAATTTACTATTCTAGTAATACAGTACCCTGTAAGTACCTGTTTCGTTAATTAATTTAGTTCATTCAAAGTCAAAGAAATACTAAGTCCGTAAGACTTGCTCATATATAAAGCATAAACATTGCGTCGCGGGGAAATTACCATCAAATGTTTTGGTTCTTAGATGAAAATAGTTGAAAAACTCTGCTACAGATAGGATCTTCAAATAAACTCAAAAAATATTTTAAAAAATCCAAAAAAATAATATATATTTTTTATAATATAATATAATACATTAACAGTTTTTTATATTTAAATTTAATTATATAAAATACGTAAACGTTCAGGTATACATTTAATGTTGTAATAGTATTAAAAATATATTTTCTAAAATTGTAGGCGAAATACAACACTGTTTAAAAAAGTAGTCAGACTAAAGAGGATGAAGCAGTAAGGAAACTATACTGACCCCATGGACGTCGCAAGAAATACAGAAATTGGAGCAAATTTATCTTCATATAGCTTGGTTATAGCAGAAGGGGCGAAACGAAGGTTATGTAACAAGGATCAAACGAATTCAACATATATTAAGAGTTTGGGGCAAATAAAACATTTTAATTAGCAACCTTTATTATTTTTAATAAAAATATTAACACACAAGGTGGTAAACAGCAAAATAAAGTATATTATTTTTCAATATTTGTTTATAACCTACAAAAGGATACCTTACTCACAAGGTTAGTTCACCTCTGAATTTAAGACCTGCGCAATTAATATAATTATTGTAAGCATTCGCAGTTCGTACCAAGCATGTGCATTTTGTTTTCAGCATATGTTTTGTAATGGATCCTTCTATATTTTTTCCTCAACGGGGTCACTTGAGGAATGAGAAATCGCCTTAACGCTTCATCCCCTTTATTCATGATCCTTGCAGGTAGATCGTCTATAATAATCTACAGGTCACGTATGTATAGTTTATCTCATTTTAAAAATAACAAATGTAAAAAAAACAAGCTTTGATTTGTTGCTAAAAAATACTTTTTTAGGAACAAAATTACTATACTCATATAACCTACTTGATGTTATGCCTATAAACAAAGAGACTAATTGGTAAAAGGAAGATATCAAAGAGAGAGGGAGGACTTGGGTAGTACAGCACAGAAATAATGTGTCTGGTAGCGTGGGTATTCCTGTTGGTACTATACCGATACTTGTCTCTACTCTACAAGAGAATCCCTGTCCCCTTTAAAACAGATGGGAGAGGGAGTCTCTTGTAGAGTAGATCATTTTAAATTGTATGATAGGTGTAAAGTAATTTATAAACCAAGTAGGGTAACAAACGCGATTTCTGTCAGACTTGGCAAGTAGTTCACATTTTGTCCACCAGGGAGTTGGCTCAAATTTTCCAATGACCGCGGCCATTTTGTTTTACCCTAGTAAATGTAAACAAACTATTTACGGTACTCAAACTTTTGTTTTTATTGCATTTATTTGAACAGTTTAGTATAAAATTTTAATAATTTGTGTAAGAAATAAGTTTTGACACATCCAATACAGGTTTAAGTGCGAATCTTAGAATACTAGGTTTGTTTAAATTACTTAAAACGAGCGGCTAATTAAACTTTTTGTTTGTGTGCACATCTTAAATTAGTGCATTGTTGGGAGTAAAATTTGTTTTTACCCTTCAAATATTAATTGTAATTAGTAATTTAACAACTTTAACCTACATTTTTTTAGTATAATAAAAGCAATCGTAATTTTAAGTTATATTTAAGGCAATACATTGTCGACTGTATGTTCTTCAAAATCTTAATAAAAACATGTGGTTTACCTTTATTATAGTTCCTCCTTTTCTTTAACTAAACCATTGTAACAATTATTTCACAGAATTTAATACAAAATCATTAAATTATCACCTTAGAATAATACTATATATAGAAGGAGCACTTAAACTACTTTCGTGTTAACTACTGTTAACACGGAAGGCGGTTCACTGGTGGTCTAAAGTAATACTGCCACCCTAACAATAACAAAGTTGGCAATACTTCCGGTTACTGAATTATTATGTTCTATTATTCATTAATGATTGATTATTCATAAAATGCTAATATAAATATCGGTGCATTACAATATTTTAAGCATTTTAAATTGTAGTTAAGCGTTTTTATTTAAAATTATATTAAAAGTAGTCCTCGTCAACTAAATGTAGATTCTTGTATTCCGCTATCCTTTTCAGCAGGTTGTAAGTAATAATATTTGTTCTTTACTATCTTTCTTCATTAATAGATATTTATGACACAAATTTAAAATAATGTTTTGTTGTTAAGGTGGTACTCCTACTTACGGCCACCAGTTAACTGGCTTTCGTGTTATCAGTAGAATTACATTGTGGTTACGGTCACATGCTCCTTCTATATATAGTATTATTTTAAGATTATCACGTACATATTAAACTAAGAAAACACGATAAAAAATAAAAATCACCCAATGTTATCAGATTTGCCAATAAAATTAAGTAAAAAATCGTAAATCCTAAAAGCTCATGCGCAGTTATTCCAATTTAAGCTATTTTTTATTTTTGAGGCAGCTATCAGCTGATCTCGCACGTCTGAATTTTTACACAGGTTAGTATAGGAGTTTCCATACTTGGTTTATATATTACTTTTGTGCTAATCATGAAAGTGGTCTTTATCATAGTGCTATATTAGTTTACTAAACTTTAAGTATATATAACACTAAGTAATTTATAAACATAACCCCATCTTCCTTTAACATCTTAGTCTCTTTGGCAACAAATTAAAAATTACTTTAAAAGTGGTACCACCAAAAATAATTATAACTAAATAAAAAAATTATAAAAACTAAATTCAATTATAAACAATAGCATATACAATTTATCCAATTACCAAAATATTTTGAAGACAATCACCCACTTTGAAACTTAAAAAATGTCCAATCGAAAAAAACGATAATGTTGCAAAAATGTACGAAACCGGGATGAAACCGGTATTATCCGTTTCAGGCGTTTTTAAGGCCCCCTGAGTGGTTTTTGCAAAGTTGTATGTGTGTGTGTGTGCGTATGTGTGTGTCTGTTATCATCGTAGCGCCCAGTGTATTTAAGCTAGAGAGTTGAAATTTTGTAAAAAAATCAGTCTACCGCTCTATTTGTGCTATTCGAAAAATAATTGATTTATGACGTCATTAACCCGCAATAATGACTGCAAAAATATCGAAAAATCATAAAACGCAGAAAAATTATGTGATCGACGTACGATGACGTATCTTGTAAACACGCTAAAGCTCAAACTGGAGCTTTAGCGAAGGAAATACTCCCTTGGAAGCGAAAAGTGCTTCTTTACTCCCTAAAAACTAGTCAATAAACTTTACATTATATACTCTCTGGAGGTAAAAACTATTTTTTACTTGATCGCTGTATTGAGGAATACTAAAAAAATAGAGATCACCCAATCAAAAGAGATCAGCTTAGATAAAATAAATAAATCGGCGATTGTCTCCAATAAATCCAAGGCACATATAGCGTAATGTGTTTTCATCGTTACGGGCATCACGTTTGATTAAGTAAGTTTGACTAACCAACTGTTAAGTTAAGCAAGCATGAAATGGCGAAGGTGATAAAATATTGTTGATTTTTCGCAAAAACAACTTTCCTTTGCCTTGCAAAACAAGGCTTGCCGAAATCTATAGCTCTTATATTTTAATGTATAGACATTATACATAATAAACATAACCTAACTAAGAATAACTACTCTTCTTAGTACGGTTAAAACGTTTGTTTCCATAATCTGTGCATAGGGTAGGCTCTTTAAACTAATTTAAGAGTTGACACAATATAATTGTGCGAGAGACACCAAGGAAATGTAACAAGCAAAATTCAATGCTACATCTGGGAACTGTTCCATCATTCGACATTCGTCATCATTGATGGCTCGACATATGAGTTCAGGCTCTGTCGGCGCCCTGATGAGTTAGACGTAACGAAACAGAGTGGGACATGACATTATGTCGAGCCATCAATGATGACGAATGTCGAATGATGGAACAGTTCCCAGATGTAGCATTGAATTTTGCTTGTTACATTTCCTTGGTGTCTCTCGCACAATTATATTGTGTCAACTATTCATGTTTTGCAAAACTCGGTAGTATCAAAATGATATAATTTAAGAGTCCTTACACACATAAGGTATACCTAAAACCCTTTTGTGGGAAATTGATCGGGAATTGTCGCTAGAAAGAGTGTTCATTGGAACCTTTGACTACTATGTACTATCTTTAATTAATTTAATTTCCCCCCAATAACAATTTTTATAAGGATACACATATCGGGGGGGGGGGGGATTAGGCGGGTTGAAGGTGATCTGGGTCATAAATAGGAGTTTTGACCATCGGCAGTTTTGATCATTGAGATAAAAAATATCTTTATGCAAAATTTCATTAGTATTGAATCGGAGAAAAAGGATAAAAGAATTGTCTGGAATTATTTCAATTAATAATGAACAGTTAAAGGGCTCCTCAAACGATCATGTGCGGGGAAAAATGAATATTAAATACTTGGTCAAACTTGCTTAATCACTCGCGCGGCCTTAAACCCATAACTCCGATATCATTTAGGTTCAGTCCGATAATTTTTATGCTTATTAATAATATGAAGATAAAGTGATTCTTTCCTTTTCGTCTTGTAATTACACTCAGGGCATGGATGCAGCTGCGCATGTGGATCATGCTTCTCTTTAACATGCCGCTTTAGAGTATGCTTGTTGACGAAGGATTCGTGGCATATTAAACAAACGTTGTTTGATAAACCTGGAAAAAAATACACAAAATTTATAAATAAAGTGATAATGCTTATATCGTCAGCGTAATGTAGTTCTCAAAAGGTAAGTTGAGGTGACCGCGTTAAGAGAGAAGAGGAAGTTACCTATCTTTCATACTTTTGGACATCATAAGATTTAAAGGATGAAGGAATTGAGTTCATAGACAAGGAAACAAGAAACAAATACATCACAGAGGTTTCAATTTTATGAGAGAGCCAGATATCAAAATTTCTTCTAAAGAATCGGCAATTTCTACGATTGAACAAAAGTAAAGAAAAATAACGACCGTAACTTCACGTCATCTTGATATCATGCCCTAACAGATTAGACTGTTACTATTAAGTCTACAAGCGGGCTTCAATTCAAACATCAGTGGAGGAACTTGTTTTTATCTCCTTGTCATAAGAGGGACTGAAATTCTGAAAATCTACAGTTAATTCGCAGAAGGACATCGTAAACATTTACTCTTAAGTATTTTATAATGCTGTATAGCACTGCTGTAGAATGAGTATACAGTAGGTAGAATGCCACTGTATTTAGAAATTTTGAACATTCAATAGAGATTACGGTAATCGAAGTTTTTAGAGTGAGTTGCTTTAAATTATCACAAGAATGGAATAAGTTATAACTTGGTTTGATACAACCAAGTTTTGTAAAGTTGTGAAAATCAGTGACATAATATAATTGTGCGAAAGATAACTAGGCATGTAGTTTTATCTGATGAGTTAAAAGTTACGAAATACAGCGGAAAATGACGTTGTGAACCATCAATATTAACGGATGTCGAACGATGAAACAGTTTCCAGATGTAGCAAAGCATCTTGTTCGTTGCATTCCAAGGTTTCTCTCGCACAATTACATCGTGTCGATTCTATGAGTCTTTTTAAATTTAACACCACAAGGTACTAAGCCCAAAGCGATAATTCCAACAGAATAAAGGACATTTTTACAATATTGTTGCGGTTCAATAATACTGCTGATAGTAGCAGTTCTTTACTTTAAGGCTCAATCAAGTCTTAAAGCTCTATTAAGACTTGCACCATGTTTAGAAGATAAGGTGTTAAATCTTGTTCACATAGAATAAGTAGCAATAAATCCACCAAGTCAAGGAGACGTTTGAAAGAAAAGAAATGGAGAGAGAAAGATGATCGACCAACCCGTGAAAATCGACAGAGCGGGAAAACTATACTAGATATTAATTTTATACTTCAGTTTCTGACTTCTAGTCAAAACTCTTTAGACTTGAGACTGTGCTCAGCAATAATTCTACGTTAATAAATATTAAAATTTTAAAATTAAGAAACAAACGGGAAAATCTTTTACCACAAAAACTACACATTGGAAGATTTAGAACTCGAACTTCATGAATTAACTCATACATCGTCATCGTCATATATTAATTTTTTAACTACATACTGATCACGATGTTCTGCACCCGGCAAATCTTCGAGGAATTGAATTTTCTCGGTTAACGCGATCTTTACCGGAAGATGACGCACTTCTAATAATATAGCTTTAGACGATGTACAATGTACATAGTAAATTATTAACTACATTACATCAAGTTTAAATTAAGGGGTTGAAATTAACACAACAGCTATAAAATAGATTAAATGATCAGAGCTGTTGGTGTCAGTTGTAGTTAACGAAGACTTAACTTGTGGCCATAGCTTATAATTGAAGGCATTATTAATGCCGTTAAATAATTTCCTCTTTAAACAAAGGTTTTTATAGAAACTAAATGTGCAATTTTTAGGAGTTTGATATAAAATATTTCACAGTTTGGGAGTTTTACTTGTGGATTCTATACCCTTTAGTAAGACTATACATATTTACAATAATACCTTCACCAATAAAGTAATTTTAGTATAATGTTATTAGATAGTAATAGTAATTAAGGGCATATAGGTAACATAGCAATAAGACCAAGTCGTTAGGCCTTTACATAGAATATATTATTTCATACCTCATGAGTCCAAATGAAGATAATTGGTATCCAGTACACAGACAAACAGTGGCTTTTACTTGTTGATTCTATGGCTTTAATAAGAAACAACATGTGTCTGTCTCACTGAAGGGCTAACCTTTCCTACTCTTGAAACATAAGGCGGAAAAATCTGAATACATATTTTATTAAAATTGCTATTGAGGTTTCTCAATAGCTTAAACTCTAGTTAATTACGGGTTAAGGGATCTTTTAATCTTTAGGAATCTTTTAGGAGAACCCAAACTCTTACAGACTAAGGCCCGTATTCAAAGACGTTTTCCTAACATTTTCATAACATTCTCCTAACTTTTTTCTAACATTTTCCTAACACCTAACTTTTTCCTAACATTTGCCTAACATTTTCCTAACTCCTAACACTCACCTTAGTTTAGGTAAGGGAAATGTTTTAAGCCACGAAATTATTAAATTCGGGAACGATCATTTAGATCATTCCCGTGTTTTAAAAGTCATTTAGAGGCTTCGCATGGTTTTTTTAGTAAGAAACCTAAGGTAGTTAAGTCAAAAAGTGATACCATTGTAAAATAATGTAATATATCGCAAAATATCAATGTTATTAACTTATTACCTGGATTTACGACACACTTTGTCGTATTAATAACTATCTACATAAATTTACATAATATAAGTTACTATTAATCCACTTACCTTACTATTAGGGAGTTTACCCTGAAATTCTTTTAACACAATCAGATTTTTTATTTTCTATGGTCTGTTTGTGGCGGGATTCAAAGAGGAAATTCAGTTGGTCCGGTGTGAATAATTCAGTCATTATTATACCAAAAAAATTTTACTCAAACAAAAATGAATTTGATGACAAAATACGAAAAACAAAATTGTGTAAATGATTTAGCAAAATGAAAACAGTGTTGCACTGATTAACAGGTCTTCATTTAGACACCTTTGGATTCGTACAACATTGTCCACGTTCAAACTTGAAATGCTTGATACTGCTTTATTTATGAAAGGTGTTACAATAATTAAACATTGTATTTGTATTAACTCTACTGTTTACTGAAAACATATGTAAATAAAGTTTCTAATATATTTAACATTCGCAAAAGCAAGGCCGCATTGTTGTTTATGACAAAGTGTGTCGTAAATCCAGGTAATAAGTTAATAACATTGATATTTTGCGATATATTACGTTACTTACAATGGTATCACTTTTTGACTTAACTACCTCAAGTTCTTACTAAATAAAATCATGCGAAGCCTCTAAAATACTTTTAAAATACGAAAGGAGAATGTTAGGAAAATGTTAAGAGAATGTTAGGAGAATGTTAGGAGTTAGGAAAATGTTAGGAAAAAGTTAGAAGAATGTAAAATGTTAGGAATGTTAGGAGTTAGGAATGTTAGGAAAAAAGTTAGGAAAAAGTTAGGAGAATGTTAGGAAAATGTTAGGAAACGTCTTCGAATACGGGCCTTAGAGATATCAGCATTACACCCGATTCGAAAGAAGGCACATGTAAGGATTTTCATTCTTCGCAAACAAATCAGGACCCAACTGGCAACTGGGATCAAACCAGTTTTACAAGCGGTATATTCTATAAAGGTATCAAACTGTTGCTTTTTTGGAAAGCGCTCAAGTCAAACCAAGAATTTAAGAAATGACTTGACATATTAATTAGTTGCACTAGCAAAGCGATTTCAGCATACGCAAGTTAAATCGGCGAGAAGTGTAAGATACGGAAATGGATTAAACAGAGTATATACATGTTTTTATAATTCCCATCTCATAGTTGAAGTATCTTACACTTACCGTAGACTTGTCTTTGTAGACATAGCTAAACTCTATAAGGCTATCTGTACATCAGTTCAGTTATCTGTGCATATCTGAATGTTCCTTCACTTGTTAATCAGCCTCTAACGTTTACAAACAGTTTCGATTAAATAGCACTTTGAAAATAAGGGAAAAAAGTCAGAAAAGTATGAAAAAGACATATTTAATCTAAATATATAAAATTTTTAAATTATATAAAAAAGGAAATAATTTTTGCTTTAAAATTATACAATGTGATAATAATTCGTACACATAAATGACACAGCAATTGTCCGAAACACTTTTACAAAACCAATTATAGTTAGCTGTTCTTAACTGTTATACTACAAGATAACTTTGAAGCTTATTTAAGCAGTCAGCTCTCAAAAATGCACAGAAATTGCGGACATATTCACTGTTAAGTCGAAGAACTTAAGGTTTATCAATGAAAGCTAAGTAAAATCATTAATCGGTATCATGATGACAATGGCTTTCGATGGTGTGTCGTTTCTATTGCGTGATGAATCTCTAGGGATATTTTTTTCGGTCGCTAAATATGCAGCTGTTAGCGTATTTCATTAGGAAAAAAAAATCTCTAATGGGATATTTCAAATGTATTGTAACGGCGATAAATACATTTGAAAAAGTTACGAGGAAGTTTTGATTGCAGTTAAATCTAAAAATGTTGTTTTTACAATGGTAACCAAGGCGAAACAATTCTTGTTGTTTTTATCTCTATGGATATCATTTATCCAAAGGCAACATATTATTCTAAAATTAGATCTACGAAAAAGTTGATGGAAGGTAGATCTAATAAATTTTTCTTTTCCAATAATAGCCTTTTATTTAGTCTATATTTATATATTATTCCAATAATAATTATCATCTATTGTAACTTGTTTGTTAGGTTCTGCACTGATGATGGCCTCTAGTTAGGTTGAAAGCGCTTTGCCAATAAAGTTTTGTTTTGTGGAGAGACTTCCTTTCTTTTATTATTTATCATCTATTCAGTCAAAATAGATAATAAATCCCTTTTAGGTAGATGATGGTTTTCGATGGTAGTTTCCGTCGTATCTAAATATCATCCTTATCGATATTATATATATCACAAATGATTAAGTATATCAATGGTGATTCGTAAATATTAAATAAAAGAGTTTCTCAAAATCAATTTTTTTAGTTTTAATAACATCCTTCAATGTCCCATATTCTTGCCATTATTCCCACTCAGGAATGGAAAACAAGATTTGTGATAACTTTTAGTGGTAGAAATTTTTTTGTCCAACAAAGGACTCATTCAACTATTCATGTTTTGCAAAACTCGGTAGTATCAAATGATATACTTTATTAAGTTAGTCGGTAGGTTCTCTCAATGTTCTTTCTAGAGTTTAATTTTTATAAAAGTGAGATCATTTAAATGAATTAATAAGTGGTATAATTTGATACTACCGAGTTTTGCAAAGCATGAAATAGTTAACATAATTTAATTGTGCGAGAGATACCCAAGAAATGTAACTGTTCCCATTATGTTAAGCCATCATGTAATAGCACGTAGTTATTACATGATACGCGTACATTCGCCATGTATGGCGAATATCGCATTATGTAATAGTTCCCAGATGTAGCAGAGCATTTTCCTTGTTACATTTGTTAGATGCCCCTAGCACAATTTTATAGTTTCGTCTCAATATCAATTGGAATATTTTGTCAGAGTTAATGAATTTTGAGTATACGATGTGTCTCATCATCAAAATGAATATTGAGTATACGATGTGTCTCATCATCAAAATGAATTTTGAGTATACGATGTGTCTCATCATCAAAATGAATTTTGAGTATACGATGTGTCTCATCATCAAAATGAATTTTGAGTATACGATGTGTTTCATCATCGTATACGATGTCTCATCATCAAAAGTATCAATAAACTTCTATTTCTTACTTATTTTCTCTTTCTTTACAAATACAAAATGTTCAGCATTGAGACATTCTGTTATTTCCATACAATTGATGAAGCACATTTCCAAATTTCCTGTGCTTGAGTGTTTCATGCTGCTTCAAATTCTCCTTCCTTTTAGTGATATACTCGCATTCATTGCACGAGTAAGTTTTAGCAAACAGACTATGCTTCTCTTTACGGTGACGTAAGAAATTGCTACGCTGTGAGAAAGTCGAATTGCAGAGGTGGCAGTAGGTATCTGGAAAAAAATAAGCAAAAATAATCAGACAAAAATGTAAAAAATAAGTGAATATAGAATTTCTTTTGTTGTTTCTCATATTAATTATATTAATGCTAAGGTTGGGCACTAAGAGGAATAAAATAACTACTGCTGTCTATTAATACACTATATTTCGCCCTCTACCACAGGGCATATTCATGTAATCTACAACATAGATCAATACAAATAAATTAGGTAACGTAATGTTGGAACTAAAACTATTTTATTAATTATTAACAAATAAATTAGGTAACGTAATGTTGGAACTAAAACTATTTTATTAATTATTATAAACAACTTTTATAAAAAGTTTATTAGAAATAAACACACTTTTAATTTTAATGAAGTAAAAATCTTAGCCATGGAAAATAATGATAAGAAAAGATTATTACTTGAAGCTCTACATATATCTAAAGAAGAAAATAATATCAATTATAAAAAGGACAGTAAAGAAATAAATAAACATTATAGTGGGATACTCCAGAAAATAAATTCAAATTAAATCCTATTCCCGCCTTTTTTAAATTCCAATTATCTATATAGATCCCCTCTCTCAACAATAATTTTACTTCACCTATCCCTCTTTCTTCAGTATTTATACTCACTTGTTCATGCTTCATACAGTTTTTGCCATTTAATTTATATGTTTGTTTAAAAAAAATTTTAATCTTATTGACAATTAGCATTAAGATGCTAGAAATTTAATTGTAAGTAATATAATTTATTTATTTATAAAAAAATCCATAATAATAAATAAAAATAATTAATAATTTTAATTAATAAAATAGTTTTAGTTCCAACATTACGTTACCTAATTTATTGTATTGATCTATGTTGTAGATTACATGAATATGCCTGAGGTAGAGGGCGAAATATAGTGTATTAGTAGACAGCAGTAGTTATTTTATTCCTCTTAGTGTCCAACCTTAGCATTAAAATAAAGTGAATATAGAAGTTCATATGACCAACTTATTCTTTTGCTTCAGTTCTAGTTTACCGGTGGATGGAATTATACTGCAACATTTATTACTATCAGAATATACTATTACTATTTATACTGCAACATTTATTACTATCAGAATATACTATTACTATTTATACTGCAACATTTATTACTATCAGAATATACTATTACTATTTATACTGGACTGGAATACGTCCTCAGAATCGCTACTCTCGTCCTCAGATAGTAAATACATTCGTTTTAGTTACAAAATGAGTCACATTTTTCCAGGTTCGACTCTTGGACTATTAAATCATCTAACAAGATAAGAATAACATCATAATAATAATGCCCGTTTTAGGGCCTTTCGGACCTTCAGGGTATTCGCCCTGCGGGAACTACCTCGGGTGGGTCACATCCACTATGCTCAAAATAAAGCTAAAGTTGGCAGAAATTTTTTTACAACAAATCCTATTCATAATAAACTGAGAGCATAGCCCGGGCTGTGAACCCCGGACCTCCGGTGCCGAAGTCCAGTACTGTACGACCGCAGCTACGGAGGCAGATAATAGCATCATTTAACACGTAAATTAAACCGTGAAGATAAGAATGCTGCAATAATGTTATGGGTTGTCCCAATGAGTAGAGTAGGGGTTAGCAAAATTCTAATATATGAGGAAAATAGCGCTCCTTCATAGTAATAAAAGTTTCTAGTATTGGATCATATATTTTAAGAGAACATTCTTATAACTATTAATTAATTTGAGGTAGTTCCTTGTTTCTGCTACTATAGCGAAGCCGTAGTTCCTGCTTTTATTTTAACATATTCTATCTTATTTATGAGAATACACATAATGTTTAGTAACGCTGTCTAGTGGAGAATGCATGAACTAAACTATTTCCACAATTAAACAAGAGATAGCGCTAGCTTACTACCAATAGTGTATCACATTAGTTCTTTTTTTAACCACCAGTATAGTTTCTATGTACTAATACTAATAAAAATAATTAAATAAAAACAACAATTTATAATTTATCATATTTATAAACAACAAAAATAGATTTTTAGATTATAATATTTGAAAACATAGTACCTCGGAAGGATTTTCACATTATAGAATAAAAACAATTGATCTAGAAGTTTTAGGATGAAACTATAGACACATAGGTAAAACTTTCGAAATCGAATTATTGCAATAATTGCAATAAAATTTTTAAGGAGACGGCAGGCCCCATGTCTTACTTGTTTTGAGACATAATTCACAGGAAAGGAATGGAGGAATAAATTACAGAAGACGGTCTCAAAACATGACAAAAATTAAGGTAATTATAAAGAAAACGAGATATAATCATGGAGATATTATTAATTTAGAGACCCTGAAGTTTGGGACATCGAAAAAATAAGCCATCTTTAATTATTAACGTAATCAAATTAATTCTGGTGTGGAGGGCGTAATACTTGATTTTACTTGATGTTTTAAAAATTTCTGACTCAGTAATATGAGGTTAATGACGTCACAAAAACATAATATTCAATAAGTTCTGAGTCCTTTGTAAGGTTGAATTCAGTACCAAGTTTGTTTTAAAACTAATGATCCGCTCGAAATCGTGTTTGACAAGGTTCGACTTGTGTCCAGAGACAAACACGTCAAACCTATTTTTTCCATGATTTAGGACCTCTGAAACGGATTTTGGCAACAATTCCGATTGTGTCCTATTCCATTCGTGTTTTTTCCCAAATTAAATTGACTAAAATACCCTAATTTTTACCATATTATCCACAATACATTGACTTATTTAATAAGCCTATACATATACATTTCTTGTCATAAATACAAAGCAAACATTTGGACCATCTATGGTTTAAAACGTGTAATACTTAAACAAAAAAAAAAAAACAACAGTGACTTCCGTACTATACAGAAATAACATCCAGTGAGTTTTGTAGTATACCGAAACATCATCCACTGAGTTCTTTACTACAGAAATATAAAAGAATAAAGGTGCATTCAGAATACTGCGGTAGCGATGCGTCCGTCCGTTGCGTGCGGTGACAGCTCAAATTCCAACCTATGTAATTATATGACGTTCTTAAACAGCTTGCGGTTGCGTTGCGGAAAATGGAAATTTCCGCAAACCTACTAAATCCGCACAAATGATATAGTGATTAGCATTTGATTGATTACAAAACACCTTAGAGACCTGACGCAAAAGAAAGCTTTCCTTTTTTAAAGTTTTGGAATTTTTCTTACCCCCTCTTCCGATTTCGAGAAGAATACTTCTATTTTGTTTGGGTTTTGATTCTTAAAGTCGTTTTACTTTGATTTTAATAAAACAGTTATGTTTTTTATCTAAAAAATGAATATTATCTTGTTATTATAACACAATGTTGTTATTTTATTACTTTTATTTGGGCTGTGTCTTTTTAAAGTGTTTAATTTTTATTTATTAGTTCAAAGTTGTTTTTTTTTATATTTCTATTCTTAAATCAAATTTATTTCTTAATATTCTTAGTGTTCGCTAATTTGAATGGTATAGTTTAATTATCCTGATCAGTTTATTTTATCTTAATGTAATTGTTCTGAAATGTTATGCATTATTTCTATTCTGTTGGTTTTACTGCCTAAATAGTATTTAAGACGTAGATCCTGGAGTTTAAATGTTTTTTTGAAAAACAAGACTATTTATTACATTTTATAACAAGTACATTACAATAAAATAAACTAAACAAGATCATATTTCGCCGTTTTGATCAGGTTGGTCAGTTAAAAAATATTTAAACTTAGACCATATAAAATTTTAAATATAAAAAAATAATTTGAACGAGAAGAAGAACTATCATTTATTTAGTGTGAAAGTTCCCATTATCATGATTAAATAAATTAAATTTTTGATTTAATGAAAAAACTAAAATGAAATCTAAAAAGACACAGCTTGTCCAAAACAACCTTTTCTTCTTCTTCTTTGTTATCTTTGTTAAGAAAAAAATATTTTTGTTACCAAAATTCGGAACTAGGTTGCACTGTGTTAGCGGCTTTTGCGGCAGTAGTGTTGTTATTGTGGAACCATCATTTTCCGCATCGCAATGACCGCTACGCACGCAACGGCCAGACGCATGGCTACCGCAGTATTCTGAATGCACCTTAAAGAGTCGCCTGCGTTGACGCAAATGTTCAATGTCACAAACGGCCACTGGAGCAAATCCCCTACTCCTCCTAATTTGCTCAATGGCCATTTGTGACAATGAACATTTGCGACAACGTATCCTCATGCACCTTAAAATCCAGACCTTAACATTCCAGTGTGTTTTGTAGTATACAAAAATATACATGAGTAACATCAAATGAGTTCTGCAATATATAGAAATATACAGGAACAACATCATAAGTTAACACAGTGATTAACGGCGACGTGTACTTTCAAGTAGTTCTTGTGTTTCGTATTAAAGCTACAAAAATCACACTGATACATAACAGGGTTCGGGTTATGGCGTGTAGTGATGTGTACTTTGAGATTATCAGGTAGTTTAGCCATGTAGGAGCAGTGCGGACATTTGAAAGTGGCTTCTTTACCGCAAACAAACCTTTGGTGGCGTTTCAGATGAGTTTTGTATTTGTAGCCTTTACCGCAGTGTTGACATACGAACCGCTGTTCTGACGAATCTAGATAAAAAACCAAAAAGAAAATCATATAAGTAAATTAGTATATTACGCAATTAGCAAACGATAGTAATTTATAAAACTATAGAGATAGAGATGTTATTACTCAAGGATCTTGAATAAAGAGGATGACGCATTACGGAGCATTTCTGACCCCATGGCAATTGTTTGAAATAAAAAAGAAATAGGTGCAAACTTACCTTCCCCATGGTTATAATTTGTTTTCATAAGTGGATATTTATAACACATTTATAAATTAATGTTTTGTTGTTAAGGTGGTACCCCTACTTAAGACCACCAGTCAATCGGCTTTCGTGTTATCCTGTGCTCCTTCTATATTATTATTATAGAAGTTCTTTAACATCTCAAAACCGTTGAAATTGTGATGGCCTTGAAGCCTCAATTTAGGTTTAGGCCATTTGCTGATAAAGTTTTGGGAATAGACTTTTCATATGCATTTCTATCTCCTATAGTAAGAAGAAGCAATTTTGAGGAGACTTTTTCATTTTATATTTTAAACCCAGATTTTGTATTTACTTTCGCTTTTCTCAATAAGAAAGACGCATAAATTTTAACCTTAATCGAGATAAGAAATAGTATATTATGCTACTAGGCAGCAAAATGGAATTTTGCAGACGAGTTTTATAAATTTGCCCCCGAGCCGAAGGCGAGGGCGGGCTATGGAAATTACCTGCAGAGGCGTAAGCCGAGGTAGGTAATTAATTGCACGAGTCTGTAATGTTTCCTTTGCTGCATAGTAGCATATACTATTTTATCTACTAACGGCAGAAAAAATACACAAGAGATTATTTTAAATACTTGCTGCGAGATTTTTCAATAAAGACTGCTTTGAAGTAGATGCAACGCTGACAATATCAGGTGAAGTGTGGTCCAATAACTCGTCAATGTCAACAATGTTTGTATCTTTAATATCTTTTCACTTCACTGTTGTTCTCACTCATTATGTTTTAGTAACTTAACTTTAGTTTACAGATTTAGTTTTTAATAACGTTCTATTTTTGTAACTTTATATACTTAAACTAAATATACCAACATGAAATACAAAATCTGACGACTTAAACATTAAATATCTGTCGATTCATAAACAGCTGGTAAATAATTTAATTTAATGCCAAAATCATCAGTGTTGCCATTTTGTTTCCAAAACATTATATATTATTAGATAAACAAATGTTAAATGTTAAACATTTAATAATAATATCGTAATTTTAAGTAACAATAAAGAAAGTTACATGCTAGAATAAATCATAGTTTACAAAATAAAACAATACCGAAATTCACGCAATAATTTGTAAAATAATAACCTCCGCTCATTCATTTTCCCGCCTAGGGAGTTTTGACTTGTTTCCCATGTTATTTAAATGAGCCATAACTCCTTAGTACTTTTTTCATTACCAAAACATTTTGCGTACTGTTTTGAAACATTTTGCGTACTGTTTTGAAACATTTTGCGTACTCTTTTAAAATATTTCCCGTATTGTTTGACAGTGTAGGTAAAATGACATTTTGCAGCTTAAAAACAGTCCAGTAATGGCTAATTTTGCTGCCGTGAGTAGATAAAATTGTATTTCACATTAAAAAAATAAAATAATAAAATATTATCATTATTTTTATTATTATTATTATTATTATTAAATTATTTTTATTATTTTAAAATAATAAAAATATTAATTTTATACATTTTTAAAAGCAATTAAAAGAATATAATATTTAAAACAAAGTAAGATTCGCGGCAAAAAGCTATTACGTCACTAGGGTTATATAGTTGATTGGTGAATCAACTATTGGGATGAGTGAATCTGATTTTGAGCAGTATGCGGCGTTAAGATAACTAAAGCAAGAGCTCTATTGATGCAATTTTTATTAAAGTTAATAAATAATAACTATTTCCTCAAATCCAATGTAATAGTTTCATAAATTGAACGAAAAGTTACGTATTTTCATTAGGTTTATTACTTAATAAACTTATTACCGCTACGACTTATAACCGCTAATAATTCGTTTTAACAATTTAAAATAGCATAAATATAATTACAATATTGATAAAATAATTAAAATGTTAAAATACATATAAATAATTGTAATCAAATGTGACAAGAATAATTTTCCGCCAGAACTTAATTTTACTAATAAAACTGTAAAACGGTTTTGCAATAGAATAAAGCAGCTAGGAATCTGAAAATAGAAGGTACATTAAGCAACAAAACATAACCCACGGATAGTTCTAAATAAATCCGCTTTAATGCGATACCAGTCCCGCCTTGAAAAATATGCCCCAAGAACAACAGTAATCTTTAAAAATGAATTAAAATTAATAAGAACACTAAAAAAATTGAACAAAAGTGCTATTATTCATTAAATTTAGTATACTATTAAATAAGAATATTTGGCAAACATGCATCTTCCAAGAAAGGAAGCGTTTATGTGGAGACTCTACTTTCTTTTTATACTTTAAACCCAGGTGTTGTTCTTTTTTGCTTAATTCTATTTAAATTTAAATTTCGTTTTTGTGAATTGACTCCATTCTGATATTATTTAGATAGAAATTTATTTAAATTCCAAACAATTGCTTATCGAATTGATTTCATTTAAACGACAAAAGAGGAAAAAATAAAATAAACAACATTCTTATTCCATAACTTAAATTTATTCTACAAAAAATACTGAACTTAAATTCAATGGTGCCAAGTTTTAAAACTACAAAATACATAAATTTAAAACAAACAAAAAACGGGTACGGGGTACCTCGGAACATTTCCTCATCACATCGGATGCGATATGCTCATCATTTTAACTGCTTCGGACTCGCTTCAATCGTCCTCAGAATATAAATGACAAAATTTGATTGGAAAACGTTTTCAGACTCGCTTCACTCGTCCTCAGGCCAAAAGCATCTGTTTTTATTCTCAGAGGTCACCTATCCAGACACTGACCTCACTCGATGCTGCTTAACATTGGTGATCGACCAAAAATTTAAAAATTGTATTAAAATGAAACTTGGTATACTAATAAAGCAATACACCTGTACCAAATTTCAACTCAATTGTATTATAATTATTTATCTTGAAAAAAGTAACTCGATAGTCGGTAAAATTTAAAATAATGCTGATAATGGGATGGAACAAGTGGGCAAATTTATAGATCTAATACATGACTAGATGCGTGTTAAATTTAAAATTAAACAAAATATTTTTCCGCGCTTTATAAATTTTCGTAATTATTCTGGGCCATTATTGCCTGTTAATGACGTCATTAAAAATATATTTTTTTTTTTAATGACGTCATATAAATATTTTATCTACTGTATTTATCTATGGTATAAATGAGGAAAACTAATATATACCTACGGTATAAATGAGGAAAGGTGAAAAGATAAATAAATAATGAAAATGAAAACTTAAACGACTTATACATGCATTTATATAATCATAATGAAGATAATTATAAAGAAATAAATAATACAAAAGTTTATTAAATCTTTTTTCTTAATTTTTAATTTAATTTCATATAGTATAAATGTTTAAGAGATAGTTTTGGTACAGTAATCGAGAAGGAACAAAAAGTCAGACAATGGTGATTTGTATCAACATTCAGTAAATTATAATTCACCATCATCGGTAAATAATAGTTGCACCAGGGGAGTAAAGAATGCAATTATTTCCCTAAACAATATGTTGGTCCCTAAAGGTGAAAGCTAAGGAAACAACGCTTTAATTCCCAAGGCGAAAAGGAGGAAGACATGTATTTAATTCCCGAGGCAATGCTAAGGAAATTATGAAAATTAACTCTTGAGACGAAGCCGAGGTAATTATTACAAAAGAAGATAATTTTACTTCCAAAGTGCATACATGATTAAATTTCCACCATCAATAAACCCAATAAAGATCATTAAGCGGTCTCTTAATGATCTTTTAAGAGTCCCTTCATGATGAATTAAAAGTTCCTTAATGATCCATTAAGAGTTACTTGTTGAACCCTTGAGAGCCCTTTTAAAGATCTCTTAAGAGCCCCTTAAAGATCCATTAAGAGTTCCTTGTTGATCCCTTGAGAGTCCCTTTAATGCTCTCTTAAGAGCCCCTTAATAATCCATCAAGAGCCGTTCCATCAAGACGTTTTTGTTTAACGAAGTTTTGTTATTTTTGGAAATTGAGTTATTAATTATTTATAATCAAGTGTTTAATAATCATGGACAGTGATTCAGACATTGAAAATACGCCGCAAGAATTAAAATTTTTGGCCTACGAGGCGATCGAGAAAGTGTACCGGCAAATTTTTATACATTATACTGTTTTTTCTAAATAGTTGTTACTATTACTACGCCCGAAAAAATAGCATATGCTACACAAATGGAAATGGCTTTTTTTTACGTCGGCTCCTTTTATTGACTCTCTTCGTTCGACCGTAAATGCAGTCACCCCGGTAAAAAAAAACTTCTTCGCAGTCTTATAACATACTTCACACTTTATAAATAAATCGATTAAAAGATTTACAAGAAAATTTACAAGGCAAAAAACTTTATAGGGAC
>JACMZG010001859.1:6372304-6397304 GCA_018340805.1 Microvelia longipes
AGCTGAAATTGGTCTTAATCGATTCAGCTAGCCGTCTACCTAAACACGAAATACCTTGTTTTAAAGCCATTTCAAGTTTCAAAAAAAAAATTTTTCATGACGTCATAACTTTGATTGATGACGTCATAATGCTTTTATAAACAATAGGCCTCGTAACCTCCTCAACATCTCGCGATTTGCAAAGTTTCGTTTCAATTTGAGAACGCCTTCGAGAGTTATCGTTCGCCATACGAAAGGGTAGAAACTCTTACATACATATATATATATATACATATATATATATATATATATATATATAATATATATATATATATATATATAATTATATATATATATATAATATATATATATATAAACTTTTTCGGACATAATTTTTGTTATCAGGAAGCCAATAGGAACCGATTCCGCTCACTCCCACCCTCAACTTCCGTCATCCGAACAACCTCATAAGCGTCATTTCATTATGAAAAATTCCTAAAAAGACGTCGAAGCCCTCTTACAACCAAACATGTAAAATAACTCATGTTGCAATCTGAATAGTTATAACAATGGATTGCTCTAATATTGAAATCAAACAATATGCTCTCTTAAATTTAAATTATTTAAAATTTCTTAACATACTTGATAAAGATTTAAGAAAAATATATCACTTATTAATACAGTCATTATATTATTGTTAGATCACACATATTTTCATGTTACAAAATAATGAATCATAAGTTGTTGTGAAGTCGTTATAAACCACTAATTTTTCATACAGAGGCAATATTCAGGAGATCAAATTAAAATATTGCAAATTTTACAATTTTCCCTTGCTTTACCAAACAAACCCTACCCTCATTTCAAATTTCAAGTTTCTACGATTATCAGAAGTGCCTTAGAATTATGATGAGTGATTGAGTGAGTGAGTGACTGTCAGGGTCGAAATTAGTCATTTTCAAAGCGAAATTACTCGTGTTCTATAAAAGATAAAGAATTGTAATTTTACAAGTGATATTGCTTTGATATAATCTTTGCGTCAGCCAAATTGAAAGATTCTAGTTTTATCCAGTCAAAAGATACAAGGGGTAGAAAATGCTCTGAATTGCTTCGGGAAAAGGGTGTTCGTCAGTGCCAGCCTTAGATATGAAACTTGTACCTTATAAAGCAAGACTTGGCTGGGGCACTACCGTGCCCCAGATATTGTCTTGCGAATTCTTTTTTTAAGAAATTTTTTCGTCAGAAACGAATTTGTGTCGTGGTCAGAGGTTTGTCTCCTGCCATGACGCCTATCCCATTAGTGAATTTTTTCCCCAAAGGAAATTCGCTAAAAAGGTAAATACAGATCGCCATGTGTGAAAACGCAGGCGATAAAAATATGTTAAAACCCTAAATTTAAATGCGGAAAAGTATGTCTAGCTCGATGAACTTTAAAAGCATTTTTATGCTTCGTCTGATATGAACATACTTCACACTTGTAGACGACTGGATCGGGGTTATGCTTGGTTCTTAAATGGTAGTTCAAATGACCGGATTGTTTAAACACGTAATTGCAATGAGGGCATTCAAATGTCCGACATTCTTTGGTACAGTTTCCAGCTGCAAGGTGGCTGTCCAACATTTCTTGAGAATAACACTTTCTTCCACAGTTGCCACAAGTGAAGGCTCCTTGGTTGTTGTAATCTAGAAAAACAATAATTAGAAGAATTAATAAACAGGACAAACACCAGCCATAACCTTGTTAGTGCATTACATTCATGATTTTTATTTTATTGTGCGATCTAATAACTTGTTATTGGCTGTAAATTTTATTTAGTCATGTAAGTAATTTGTTTTATTTATGTTAATTGCCTAATTATGACGTAATAGTTGGAATATACATTTATTGCTTTTTATTAATATTTTGTAGAACTTAAGTTTATTTATTTAAACAATTCTTATTATATAGTTCTACTCACAAAGTACGAGAACAATAAACAATTTACTGTATTAATAAACAATTAAAGTTATGTTGTCAAGATATAAAGGCAACACTGCTAAATTTGCCTGCGAGTTCCATCCCAATCCATTAAAGTAATGTTGTCAAGACCTGAAGGGGGTCGCCCCCGGGGTCTCGACATCTTACGCAAAATCATGACAGCGGTGTCACGTGACTAATTTTAGTCCTGTACAAACTCGTCGTTATATAGACACATGGCATGGTTTAACGATGTCTCGATATGTCATAGTCTCGACACTACATAACATCGACAGGCGGTGGCAAGTTCTCCCGTAGTTTCGACACTAAATAACGTCGACACTTTTCCTTGGTCTCAATATTCGTTTGTATCGACACTTCATAACCTTAAAGACTACGTGAGAACTTGCCATCGTCTGTCGATGTTATGTAGTGTAGAGACTATGACATGTCGAGACATCGTTAAACCATGCCATGTGTCAATATAACGACAAAATTACACAGAATAAAAATTAGTCACGTGACACCCCTGTCCTGATTCTACGTAACATCGAGACCTATAATAGTGTCGAGGGTTTGTAGTGTCGGTACCCAAACGGGTCTGGAAATATTTTTTATATTAAATATTTATATTTTTAATATTTTCACTCTGGCAGGATTCTGCGTTGTATCGACACGTCGATGTCTCGACACGACGTAACATCGACAAATGATTTGGTTAAAGTGTCGAGGTTAGGTAGTGTCGAGACATCGTCGTGTCAAAACTACGATGCGGTACCACCTGAAGGCAACACTGTTAAATTTGCCTGCGAGTTCCATCTCTATCCATTAAAGTAATGTTATCAAGATCTGAAGGCAACACTGCTAAGACTTCCCGTGATTTACAACTCTATCCATTAAAGTATTGCTGACAAGTTTTGTTTTCACATTTCCTCATTTATACCGTTTGTATTTAGGGAAAGAATTGTTTGCACGAAAAATCTAAATGTAGATCTCCCCTGAATCATCTGTTTTAAAAAATCTAAATGTAGATTTCCCCTGAATCATCTGTTTTAGGTGCTTCCCTATTATCACTGATGTTATGATTCCTTATCAGTTTCTACCAAGTTTTCAGTCTGTATATGTTTATGTGGCTGTTATCATCGTATCTGTTCCGTTACGATGCAAAGCATTGTGTTTTCAATCATGATGTCCTCTATCTCTTAAGATGACTCGCACAGTGGAAGCGACTCGAATGTACATTGATTCATCTTGTACATTAACGCAGTGGCTATAGGAAGACCTAAATTTTCATGATAACATCCACGGATTCCTATGCAGAAAATTACATTTTCATCTAGAAGGGAGAATAATTAACTTTCCTCTCTTATTTTCAGGGAGGAAAAAATCGTATTACGGCCTGTTTGTGAAAATAAGGGAGGGAACAAAAATCAGGGCGGAAAGTACATCACTTTCTGTTTGGCGCAATCGGTTAGACATTTGCTTGGAAATCTAAAGATTAATTGTTCGAATCTAGTCCGGGAAACATTATTTTTATCGTTTTACTATAAACCGGGGCATTAATTAAAATTTTTATCAACACATGCATGCATTTTTATGATATTTGCTTCTGTTTTAGTGTGTTTTGATAATGTTGCAACGTCTAAACAAGAAAAAACGTATCATTTTCACTTAAATACGGCAGAAATAAAAATGGCGTCAGTACTTTTCTCACCTTATCTTTAGCATGTATTAGGTAAACAACGTAGTAACTAGATCAGCTATACAATTACTATGGCGAAGTAAAGACAAATCAACCCTTAAAACTGTATTTAACATTTATTAATTCAAAATTAAACCCAAAAAATAGTAAACAATCAAATAGTTTCGCTTGTTTCTTCATATCATGTGTTTTAGTCTAAAATAATTATGTTTGACAGTGTTGCAGTTATTCATTGACTTAAAACTTTTGTTTCATTAACAACCAAAAAGATAAAATGAAACGAAGATAATGTTTAAATTAATACTTGACAAATTTGTTTATTGCTCAGGAATTATTCAGGATAAAAATCAGTGTTGATTTTAAATTAAAGTAAAATGGCATTGCTTTTACTTTGGGATTCCTGTTAATTTTAATTGAATGACTAAGCAAGCCAACCTCTGTATCTTTTCATTTATCCATGATTATTTTTTACTTATTTGTTGTTAGGTAGGTTTGTGAGTATGCAGTAAAAGATTTAAAATAATATAAAAGCTTGTATATTCAAAAAAAAAAAAAAAATTTGTTAAATTAATATAAAATTATTGACCAAACTATTTAAACTATATAATTTACGGACGAAAGCTCAAATTTTGTGTTTTCTTTACCTATCTGACCACTTCCTCATAAAATTATATAATTTGTTAAATTTTTCTCCATTCTAGATGAAAAATCTTGTACGTATCACGGGAGAAAACAGTCATTACACCCTTTAATTTCCTCCCTCAGCTACGCCTCGGGAGTAAACTTGCTGGTTTCCTCGGCTCCACCTCAGGAACCATTCCTATAAACACCTCGGCTCCACCTCAGGAACCATTCCTATAAACACCTCGGCTACGCCTCTGGGTTTAAACATAATGGTTCCTCGGCTTACGCCTCAGGACCCAACAAAAAACCGGGGCGTAATAACTCTCTTTCCTCCCTTGGTACGTAAATAACTAATCTAACTATCTTGGACAAGGCGCATAAACATTCAGGGAAAGAAAATAACACAATATAACATAAATTCAACAGTATTTACTATGAAAGAACAATACAAATTAATTTAAGTACATTCAAGTAAAGATCAGAAGAAAAATCAAAATAGTATCCAGGCTACATTGCTGCAATTCAAGGCCAAAATACACAAGTGCGAAATTTTGTTTAAATGTTGCAGTTGTGTCGGCCAAACATACACAAGAGCGACACAAGAAGTACAATTTTTCAATGTCCCAAACTGCGCTATATGTATGTCTCCATGTTTTGAAAGAGGTCTTAAAATCACCAGAATTAAAATTGCATTAAAGCACTGTTTTAGATTTTTATTTTTTATCATTTTATTTTTAATAAAAAAATCGGAAATCAAGGTTTCACTTAAATATCTGATTTGGATGATTTAAACCCCCCTGAGTGGTTTTAATCAAGTGACTGTATCTTTGGCATCATCGTGGCATCCTAAGGTGTGTATTCCAGAAAATTGAAACTTAGAACACAAATCAATCCTTAGGTGTAGCCGTGCTTTCGAAAAATAATACTTCTATAACGCCATTTATGACTCAGCCAAAAATGTTATAATTGCGTAAAAAACGATCAGATCTATTCAAAAATGCGTCATACATGTTATCCTACATCAAAAAATAAAAGTGTCAATTTCATTTCATTATCAGTATCAATCCAATAATTATAGAGTGGCATATATACGGTTTTTAAAATTCAGTAAGAATTGAAAAATCGAATCAATTGAGTTGAAATTTGCCACCAGTGTACCTTCCTGAGTAATAAAGTACAAACTTTTCAATACGGCTAGTACAACGAAGGTTATTGTCGGATCAATAATGTTAAGCAGTTTTAAGCGAGGTCAGTAAGTAGATAGGTGATAACTGGAGATAAAAGCACCCAGGGAGTAAAGAATGCTATTATTTCACTACGAAGTTAGTTGGTTCTGAAGCCGTAAGCCGAGGGAGCCTCAGCATTTAACTCCCAAGGTGAAGCCGAAGAGGGGTAATTGTGAGAGGAAAACTAGCATTTTACTCCCAAGGTGCACACAAGATTTTATCTTCAGACGTTGTCGTCATTATTAATATAACAATAATATATTGTTATATTATTCTTATTTTCATAAGTTTCATTGTATTTTTTTTTAGACTTCCCTTATATACTTTGGGGGTGCTACCCCCCCCATATATATATATATATATATATATATATATATATTATATATATATATATATATATATATATATATATAATATATATTATAGCTCCAAGCAACTTTTTTTGACCTGAAACGGATTTTGTATCAACAGAATTTTTTCTGGTCGGGTCTCCTATACAAATATTGGGGATGCCGCCCCCGGGTAAGTGTTACAAAAATTAATCGCTCCCCTGTATAAATTTAGAGGGCACCACTTCCCTAAAAATGGATATAATTGGTTCTAACCCCAATAATAGTAAACACTTTTTATTCCCAAGGGAGAAAAAATTGCTTTTGCTCACTTAGGAGTGAAAAGTGCTTCTTTACTCCCTAATAGGTAGTCAATAAACTTTACATTATGCACCGTCTGGAGATAAAACGTCTTTTTTAATGTCTGAGGACGAGCGAAGTAAACACGAAAACGTACTGGAACGTAAATTCTGAATACGATTGAAGGGAGTCCAAAGTCTGAAGGGAGTTCAAATTCTGAATACGATTGAAGGGAGTCGAAAGTCTGAAGGGAGTTCAAATTCTGAATACGATTGAAGGGAGTCCAAAGTCTGAAGGGAGTTCAAATTCTGAATACGATTGAAGGGAGTCGAAAGTCTGAAGGAGTTCAAATTCTGAATACGATTGAAAGGAGTCCAAAGTCTGAAGGGAGTTCAAATTCTGAAATCGATTGAAGGGAGTCCAAAGTCTGAAGGGAGTTCAAATTCTGAATACGATTGAAGGGAGTCCAAAGTCTGAAGGGAGTTCAAATTCTGAATACGATTGAAGGAAGTCCAAAGTCTGAAGGGAGTTCAAATTCTGAATTCGATTGAAGGGAGTCCAAAGTAACAAAGATGGAACTAAAAAGTGAATTTCTCTCTTTTAACAGATACGCCATGCTTGCTGACAACATGTGCTTTCCAATTACATTTATAGTTTGTAATGAAATGACAAAATTGACATCTGTAAACTTTGACGTTGTTGTTATGCATGTTCCGTACATGCCTGGCTAGAGAACCTCTGTGTTTAAAGCTAAGATCGCATATATTACACGTAGCAACCGCGTCTTGGCCGCACACTAGCTTCTTGTGACGGAGAAGTGAAAATAAGAGCAGGAATTGCTTACCGCAGAGTCCACATGTGAAACCTGAAAATTAAGAAGTTGTCATACATAATTATTATGAAATTACTTAGAATAATACTATATATAGAAGGAGCACTACTGATAACACGAAAGCCGATTCACTGGTGCAACTAAGTAATGCTGCCACCCTTACAATATACAATATTCTAAAAAAGTTGGCAATACTTCCGGTTGCTGAATTATTATGTTCTATTATTAATTAATGATTGATTATTCATAAAATACTAATATAAATATCGGTGCATTTCAATATTTTATGCATTTTAAATTGTAGTTTAACGTATTTATTAAAATTATATAAAAAGTAGTCCTCGTCAACTAAATGTAGATTCTTGTATTTCGCCACCCTTTTGCCATCTAATACCAGTTTTATTAAATACTCAGCAGGTATTTTAAGTTATTATATTTGTTCTTTAGGATCTTTCTTCATTAATAGATATTTATGACTCATATTTAAAATAATGTCTTGTTGTCAGGTTGGCAGCATTACTTAGTTGCACCAGTCAACCGGCTTTCGTGTTATCAGTGGAATTACATTGTGTTTACGGTCCTGTGCTCCTTCTATATATAGTATTATTCTAAGTGAAATTAAAATGTTCAAAGAAGTCGGGTAAGGGGTACCTCGGAATTTACAAATCGCCTAAGAATTCTGCATTACGTCTTTGGACTCGCTTCGCTCGTTCCATAACAGGGAATAAATTTGTTTTATTCCAAGCGGTCACCTTTCCAAGTACTGACCTCGTTCGATTCTACATGACTTTTGTGATCTAACAAAACCCGTAAATATACTTTCCGTATTGAAACAAAACAGGGAACAACTTATTTTAAGAAAATTGAAATTTGTGCGATTTTCTAAAATTTTGAGCATGCGCAATCATATGAAGGGCTCCATTCTGGAAATGCAGACTATGATTTTTCTTCATAATTAAAGGAATATTTTCAGAAAAATTTGATTTGAAGTAGTACAAAATGAGTGACATTTTTTCAGGTCCGGCTCTAGGACTATTGTACTTTAAAGGGAAATTATCTTTCCTTCCTTGCTAGGTTAACAATTCCTGACAGTAAATGATAAAAGAAATTTTAGACAACGTAGCACAACTTTGAACATTTATTGCATAACATTGGGTTTTTATCGTGTAATATTGTGTCTTATTAATTTATGTCTTCTTAGATTCCATTGTCTACTGGTTGAGTAGCTGCACATGTCGAAATCGCACGAGTATGAATCCCGTCTACAAGAATGTGTCTGGAACAAGGTCCAGTCCTCGAAGGGCTTTTCACATTTTAAGCAGCAGAACACGTCTGAAAAAGTTGAAATAATATTACAAGCACAGAATTTAGGACACTTAAATGGAATTTCATTATATCTTATGAATAATGAAATTATTAAAACTTTGCAAAAGTGGTAAGAAATGACATTTGGGAAAAAAATTGAAAGAATTAAGAAAAGTCAACAACTCTTTAAACAAATTTATGACAGTTATTGGTTTGATTATAAATAAAAAAAATTATTTTATATTATAAATAAATCATTATCACAACAATCAAACAAGTCAGTCCACGGTTGTAAATATTTATTTAAAACAAAGCTAAACCGGCTAAAACTAAACTTATAGTCATCATCAGTGCCTAACAAACAATTAATAAAAAATCGGATACGGGGTACCTCGGAACTTTTCCTCATAATACATCGGGTCCACTACGCTCATCCTCCCTGTTTCGGATTCGATTCGCTCGTCCTCAGAAATACAGTTCGCTAAATTTAAAATGCAACATGCCTTTGGACTCGCTTCGCTCGTCTTCAGATAGTATATGCATATGTATCATTCTCAGCGGTCACCCATACAGCATTGACCACGCTCAATGCTCCTTTATTTTTATGATCCAACAAACATCATGGATATACTTGCTGTATTAAGACGAAACTTAATGTACTTTTTTATTAGGTCATAATATACACTTGTACACAATTTAAACTCAATTAGACTATTTCCCGATTTTTTACAATTAAAAAAAAAATGTACACAAGTCATTCAAAAAAATTGAACTAATACTGATAATGAGATGAAACTTGGCACATATGTTAGTCTTATACATAGTCACATGCGTGCCAAGTCCCAAACCGATCGCATAATTTTTCCTCGTTTTATGATTTTTCGAAAATTTTTCTGAGTCATTATTGCGGATTAATGAAGTCATAAAAAAATATTCTTTTACGAATAGCACACCTACAGCGGTAGACTGATTTTTGTACAAAATTTCAACTCTCAAGCATAAATACATTGGGCGCTACGATGATAACACACACATACAAACGCAACTTGTTAAAAACCAGTCAGAGGGTCTTGAAAACACCAGAAACTGTTAATCATTTGAAATCCTGGTTTTAGATCTGTTGAAGACAATACAAAAGTACAAGTTTTGTCTCGTTTTCCTCTAGACCCTGATATTGATAGAGTGAGCGTGAGCATACTTTCCTCACATCTTTTAATTTCTTTCTCCAAATGAGTTAATTGATTTGTTATAACCTTAAGATCATCCGCAACCACAATTAATCACCTCTAGTCAAGGATTTTGAATAAAGGGAATGACGCATAAAGAAATTTTCTGTTCCCTATGGACCTTGTACGAGATAGATATATAGGAGCAAACTTACCTTCCCATGGTTACAGCGAAAAGCCGCGAAACGCAGACTATGTAAAAAGGATAAATCGAGTTTGCTCCTCAACTTTCTTCTGTGCTTGTCGGTCGGTATTTCTCGTGATTTCAGTCACTGTTGGTGCTTTTTAAGTCAATTAAAATAAAACAATTAAATAGAGAACTGATATTACTTTTTACTATTTGTTAAAGTAGTTGTATAACCTTATCAATAAGAAAGCAAAGCTGCAGGAAACCATCGGAAGGTAATTTTGCCTCTAAAGTTAAGACTAGCGCAGTTAATGTAATGATTGCAAGCATGCGCAGTTCGTACCAAGCATGTGCAGTTACGACAGACAGTGTCTTGTGGTGGCGTCACTTCGTTATATGGCATTTGGATGATGTGTCATCCCCTTTATTCAAGAACCTTGCCTCTAGTAAAGTAACACTACATGGACAAGGAGGTACAATTTGAATCATGCTGCACTCAAATATACTGATATAGTTATTTAAACTAAGTTTGACCAACTCTCAGCGGCCAGACTGAGTTGGGCTTAAATCTAACGATATAAAAGTGGCGCCCAACGTGGGGCAATAAAACACTTTAAGGGTGTCCTGTGACTTAAAAAAACACCTTGATTTAAATCATTTTTTTAATCATAATGCATAGAGATATATTACTAGAGGGGCCCTATTGATTGAATTTTGAAACATCGGAAAAGGAACGAGACCCCATTCGATTATCAATATAATCAAATAAACAGAACAAAAATACAGCTACTTTTATAGTAGAACGTTTAAAATACAAATTAAAACACAAACAATGAGCGGGAATCCGAAAACAATTGATTTATTATAACCTTAACCCACTCCTGGAGGAGGTTTCAATGAGGTTACATAGAGCCTCTGAGAGCCCTAAGAAGATGTTTCAGGTCTCTTAATGTATTGAGATAGACTATACCCCCTCTAGTATATATCTCTATGTCATAATAGGTATTTTTTAAGATTGATTTGGATCATCAAGTTTATTCTTTCATCTTGTCTTACTTCATAAAACAAATAAAATGCCCGTTTCAGGGTCTTTCGGCCCATCAGGGTATTCACCCTGCGGGAACAACCTTAGGTGGGTTGCATCTACTACACTCTAAGAATTAATTAAAATTGGCGAAATCATTTTAATATAAATACTATTCATAAAACCTTAGAGCATAGCCCGGGCTGCGAACCCCGGACCTTGGGTGCCGAAATCGAACGTCTTTACGATCACGGTCACGGAGGCAGACGTCTTACTTCATAATATTTATATTTATTACATTAATAATTTGTTTATATTATATTATGAATGGCAGCGTGACGACACACAGCCTTATTTTGATCACGACAATTATATTTTATTTACCAAACTCTGTCAAAACATTCATCATAATCGCACCAAATTTGGTAAACGCCAAACAACTTGTAGAATGCGTCTAGCATCGTGAGATATCTTTCAATGAAGAGAGGGTATTTAAAAAAAGGACACAGTCATCAGCGTATTTCGTTGAACCTGACAAATAGTCACAACTAATTTCAAGAATACAAAAAAGGTACGGTAGCAAAGCCTTCAGATCAAAAACGAAAATAAAAGGATTTGAATTAAATAAAATTTATTAAAATGATTTAAAAATATTTTTATTAGATTTCATAATGGACCTAAATTATTAATCTGTTTCTTCAATTTAATAATAAATGCAATACAAGTACAAAGACTATTAACAATACCTATATGAATAACGTCTTTTTGATGGATCAGTAGTTATTTTTTGGCTATCAGTTGTTATTTGTTGGATATTAGTAGTTATTTGTAGGGAATCAATAGTTATTTTTTAGTTGTTCGTTATTTGTCAGAGGAGAACATGGTATATGCTCTTTCTATACCAATATAATTTTAAGCCCCCTAGACTCAACTGCCTTCTAACCTACAAGTACTATATTCTTGTGCCAATGGGAATAATAACTTTTCATTAGGACAGTTTTTAGCATGGTAATCACTCAGTCGATTACTAAAGTTAGGGGGCGATTCTTTATGTTCGAAACTTGATCCACCACAGTCCCTTCTTCACAGCAGCAATATTCTTTTCATTTTAGCACTTAATGGATTAAGGAGGGTAATCGTAGGTTTGGATTACTAAGGTAAAGAAAACGGGCTCCACAAATAAATAACTTTGATAGATACTAAATTATATTTCCCCGAAACGTTAACTAATTTAAATGGAAATGTTTTTCATATTGATTTATGGAGTTTTTTGTAACAAAATGACTAGAAAATCGAATTTCTGCTTTAGCAATCCGCCATAATTTATAAAATTATCCGTTAGCAAATTTTTATAAAACACAGCCTTTTTTAATTTTTTGCGTTAGGTTGTCACACCTTATTACTGGTTTAGACGTTCAGGCAATGATAGTGACAAGGTAGATGTCAAGGTTTCGCTTCTACTGCGGGAGAAATCTTTAGGGCTGTAGCATATCCTTAATAAAAAGGATAGATGGGTTTAAGGGTCCAGGTATCTTCTAGGTATAAAGTAACTTAATTGTGCGAGAGACACCTAGGAAATGTAACAAGCAAGATGCAATGCTACACCTGGAAATCAATTATATTCTAAACACATTAGAATATAAACACATTATATTCTTCGGAATTAATTGAAGGTCAGAGTGAGTTCAGGCTCTGTCGGCGCCCTGATTAGTTAGACGTAACGAAACAGAGTGGGACATGATATTATGTCGAGCCATTAATGATGACGAATGTCGAATGATAGAACAGTTCCCAGATGTAGCATTGCATCTTGCTCGTTACATTTCCTAGGTGTCTTTCGCACAATTATATTGCGTCGACTATTCATGTTTTGTAAAACTCGGTAGTATCAAATGATATAGAAAGTAATTTACTTAAAGGTCTCAAGAAGGTATCCTGACCTAGCTGTTCTTCCACGTTACCCTGGTGGTAACGAGGAAGAATGTATACATCTTCTTATATATACATCTCAGCAGATGACTCTACACAGTGGAAAAAACCATCGGATTTATGTCCTTCGTAATTTTCAAAAAGTTCGGTACTGGTTCTGTAGTCACTGAGAATAGCCTTTTGAGATTAAAAGAGGCTTCGCTAACAACTATTTTAGCTTAGTGACTGTTTTATTTATACTTATTTCTACAAAATCATTTCGTTTATCATTTACGTCGTCACCGTCATAACTGGACCACTTAAACCACTTTGCAACACCCTAAGAAGACGCGATTTCATCACACTCAGTTATGTTTATGATTTCATTTGTTATTAGTCGCTAAAGCCAGAATCTAGGGCTTTTTAACTTCGTCTGTAAGATGGCTAAAAATCAGGAAGTCGCCATGTTTTAACACAACGTGTCTCTTCAGGTCATTAGTGAATCTACTTTTATGGGGACAATACGGGCATATCAGCTGTGGAGTTTTGCCACAAGCGTATTGTTTGTGTCTTGTGAGGCTGCCAAGAAGGGCGTAATTCTTGTGACAAACATCGCATGTGAAACCTGTAAGAATTCAAAAGTTATGAATTACTGTTATTAGGATAATTATATAATTCTGCATTTAGCAAATTAGAATATCAAATGAAGTATTGACGTACAAACGAACGAAAATTCAATAACAAAGGTATAAGGTTCAGATGAATCTCTGACAACATGTCTCCATGAGCCTCTGTCCCAAGGATCTTAAACATAGGGGATGACGTATTAAGAAACTTTTCTAATCCCATGGAAGTTGTATGAGATAGAGAAACAGGAGCAAACATACCTTCCCATGGTTATAATTAAAAATAGGCGCCAAACGCAGGTTATGTAGCAAGGTTGTCGAGTTTGCTTCTCAACTTTCTTCTGTGCTTCTCGTGATTGTTACATTTGTGGTGGTTGTTAAGTCATTTGTGCTTATTTAATTATAAATTATGGACTATACTTAGCCACTTTAGTGAGTTATAATTTAAGCGTGTTTATAACCTTCTCAAGCAATAAACAATGGGAAACCATTGAGAGGTAAGTTAGCCTCTAAAATTTAGGACCTGCGCTGTTATAAGGATTGTAAGCATGCGCAGTTTGTACCAAGCATGTGCAGTTGGTTTTTGACGAGTGTTTTGTGTTGAATTCTTCGCTATTTTTCGGTCTTCGATGGGATCACTTTGTTGTATGATAAATCGACCTAGTGCGTCATGCCCTTTTTTAAGATCCTTGCTCTGTCCTTAAAATTAATTTCATATGTTTTTATGGCACTACCCAAATATTTAAAACCATGTCTTTCATAATTCTTCATCAGTATTATGTATTAATATCAATCAGCATTTTTTACTCGAAACGGTAATTCAAAGCCATCAGTCTTTCACAGATAGTTTTTGAATATCTATTTGTTTTTGAATATGAATAGTGTTAAAAAACGAATGACACGATAATTTTAACACGAATCGTAAAAATTACGGATTAAATGGGCTACTCCTTCTGTTAATGGTTTAGGTCAACAACGGACACCTCCTTCTGTTAATGGTTAAGGTCAACAACGGACCCCTCCTTCTGTTAATGGTTTAGGTCAATAACGTACCCCTCCTTCTGTTAATGGTTTAGGTTAATAACGGACCCCTCCATCTGTTAATGGTTTAGGTTAATAACGGACCCCTCCTTCTGTTAATGATTTAGGTTAATAACGGACCCCTCCTTCTGTTAATGGTTTCAGGTCAATAACGTACCCCTTCTGTTAATGGTTTAGGTCATACGTACCCTCCTTCTGTTAATGTTTTAGGTCAATAACGTACCCCCCTTCTGTAATGGTTTAGGTCAATAACGTACCCCTCCTTCTGTTTATGGTTTAGGTCAATAACGGACCCCTCCTCCTGTTAATGGTTTAGGTCAACAACGGACCCCTCCTTCTGTTAATGGTTTAGGTCAACAACGGACCCCTCCTCCTGTTAATGGTTTAGGTCAACAACGGACCCCTCCTTCGTCAATAACGTACCCCTCCTTCTGTTAATGGTTTAGGTCAATAACGGACCCCTCCTCTGTTAATGGTTTAGGGCAATAAACCCTCCTTCTGTTAATGGTTTTAGGTCAATAACGGACCCCTCCTTCTGTTAATGGTTTAGGTCAATAACGCCCCTCCTTCTGTTAATGGTTTAGGTCAATAACGTACCCCTCCTTCTGTTAATGGTTTAGGTCAATAACGTACCCCTCCTTCTGTTAATGGTTTAGGTCAATAACGACCCCTCCTTCTGTTAATGGTTTAGGTCAATAACGGACCCCTCCTTCTGTAATGTTTAGGTCAATAACGGACCTCCTCTTTGGTCAATAACGTTTTAGGTCAATACGGACCCTCCTCTTTTCAATGGTCTAGTTCAATAATAAATCACTCTTAAAAATATATTTGTATTATGTAAAAAAATTGACATTTGAATGTCTTACGACAACGTGTTTCTTCAAATTGCTCGGCCATTTGGATTTATAAGGGCAAAAGGAGCAGGTGAACGAGGGTTCCAGACCGCAACCGAACCTCCGATGATCTCGAAGACTCTTTAGATATTTGTAGGTTTTCTGACACCTATCACAAGTAAATTCTGCAAAAAAAAAAAAGCGCAACACACTTTAAAATAAATAAAGAGCAGGAGAGTGACGTTTGTGGTAGTTTAACCAATAAATTGTTAAATATAATTTAGTTTTTACCAAATTTTCAATTGAAAATTAAACTTTTAGGCTTTTTTTATAGTAAGAGAGAAAACATTATCACGAGCATAAATAAGATAATCCAAGAGCCAAGCCTAAAAAAATGTGACTCATTTTGTACTTCAAACAATTTGTTTTCTGAAAATATACCTGTAATTATGAAGGAAAAGCATAGTCTGCCTAACCCGAGTGGAGCCCTTCATATGAATGCGCACTCAAAAATATGAGCAAATCGCACAAATTCCAATTTTCTTGCAATAAGTGGTTCCCTGTTGGTCGTGTGCGAAACATGAAGTGTGCTTTTTTTAAAGCTGATAAAATTATCTATAAAACGAGTGTTTTTTCGTCAAAATCGGATAAAGACGACATTTTTATATCACAATTATTATTCATATAAAGCATAAGAGCCTAACTCGAGCAGCGAATCCCGGTCCTTCGGTGCCAAAATTCAGTTTTTACTCTCCCTTACTTATGCTAGATTTAAATGGTTAGAAGTTTCGTGTTTTAAAAGAAGCCATTTTTCCCAGTTTTAGAAGAAGAATTAAGCCTTTTTACCCTATTTTAAAGAGAAGAATTAGCCATTTACCCTATTTTAAAGAGAAGAATTAGCCATTTTACCCTATTTTAAAGAGAAGAATTAGCCATTTTACCCTATTTTTAAGAGAAAATAAGGCCATTCTATCACTGTTTTAAAAGAAGAATTAAGCCATTTTACCCTGTTTTAAAGAGAAGAATTAGCCATTTACCCTATTTTAAAGAGAAGAATTAAGTCATTTACTCTATTTTAAAGAGAAGAATTAAGTCATTCTATCACTGTTTTAAAAGAGGAATTTAGCCATTTTACCTTGTTTTAAAGAGAAGAATTCACTATTTTACCCTATTTTTAAGAGAAAAATTAAGCCATTCTATCACTGTTTTAAAAGAAGAATTTAGCCATTTTACCCTGTTTTAAAGAGAAGAATTAGCCATTTTACCCTATTTTAAAGAGAAGAATTGAGCCATTCTATACTCAAATAAAAGAAGGTTTCGGATATTTACAGCAAACACAATAAATTTCCAATAAAACCAATGTATATTATGTTCTGAAATATAATAATCATAAGTTCCTTTATAATAGTAATCCTGGGAAGTGTAAGTCCTTTGTAATGGCATATATATATATATATATATATATATATATATATATATATATATAATATATATATATATATATATATATATATATAATATAGAATATACTTAAGTTCAGTAAAGGCTTAAATATAGTGCACACTACAGTAAGAAAACAAAACGCAAGTTTTATAACCAAATTTAATATTTTATACAAAACTTTAAGTACAAAAGAAAATAATATTAATAATAATTATTACGAAAAAAGGTTTATTGTATACAAAATAGATATTTATAAAAAAAATAGAAAAGACCACATAAAAAATTATAATATACCTGACAAAGTTGTAATAAGTATAAAAACAAATAAACAAAAATATAATGTATCTGTAACAATAATAATAGAGTAAAAACAAATATAATACTTTGAAGTATAAGGGTGTCGTTTTAATACGAAAAGAATATCTATGATTTTCGTTTGATCATAAAAGTTAAGAAGCATTGAGCGTGGTCAGTATTTGGATAGGTGAGAACTAAACGGCTATATTTTCTTTCACAGGACGAGAGACGCAAGTCCAAAAAAGTGTTGCAGTATAAATTTAACGATTTGTAAATTCTGATGACGAGCGAAGCGAGTCCGTATCAGTGAGGATAAGTGAAGTGAATCTGATGAGACGAGGAAAGGTACCGGGGTACTCCGCAACCAATAATTTTGTACTCTTTTTTTAAATTTTGCTGACTTAGACCGGGTAACGTCACAACAAACTCGTTTCTGTTAGGGTTTTTGTCTTTCTTAAGAATGATTTTTGTACCAAGTTTAATTTAAAAATATTAATCTGCTCGAAAAGTAGGGTATTTAAATATTTCTCTAGATGTTCAAACACACCTACAACACACACACACACACAAATATATATATATATATATATATATATATATATATATATATATATAATATATATATATATATATATATATATATATATATATAATAAATCAATGACTCAGGTAGTACTGGATGAACAGCTATATATATATATATGTATATACATACACACACATACAGATATATATATATATATATATTATATATATATATATATATATATATATATATATATAATATATATATATATATATTATATAATTTGACAAAACCTATTTTTTCTTAGCAAGGAACCTCTAGAACGAATTGCTATTTTTAACTCCCGCCATGCCACTCATCCCATTAGCAAATTTAAATCGAACGAAATCCACCACACATAAAAATTTGACTTTCATATTACTAAATTAATATTATATAAATGTTTATATATATAATATATATATATATATATATATATATTATATATATATATATATATATATATTTATTTATATATAATATCAAAATTAAAAAAAATATGTGTCTAAAATAGAAATTTACAAAAAAAAGAGTATAAAATTTATAAAAAAATATGAAACTATAAACTACAAAACTAATGCTAATATTACAATTTTTTTGAGGAATACACTTGTTAATTGCATTTGAAATACTGTATGGTTTGCTCATTTATATTAATAAATATAAAATAATTTCATAAAAGGTTTTTACAAACACGCAATTTTAAAGATATGAAAAATCTAATACAATTTTAATGATAAATTAAAATCAAAACTAATCGATTGTCGATCGAGGCAAAGAGCACATTGACCTGGCTAAGAAACGAATCGATTTTAAAATTATAAACAAATTTAACTGGCAAGATACAAATTAAATTGCTTAGGCACAAATGAAAGTATTTAAGGCACAAATGGAAGTATTTAAGGCACAAATCGATTTGGTTTAGGCACAAATCGATCTGAAATAGCACATATCGAACTAGTTTAATCACAAATTGAACGTACAAGGCGCAAATCAAATAGGCTTTGGCACAAATCAAAGTGGTTAAGGCACAAAACCGATCTGGTAAAGGCGTAAAACCCTTAAAAGATTAAAATTAGAAAATCCTTAAAAAATAAATAACAATTATTCTCCTAGATCCTAGAAATATAATATTTTAAACTAAAGGGATTGCTTAATTAGGAAAAGTAATAATGAAGATAGCAGTCCGAGTTTTGATTAATTAATTTATTTCATTTGTCTTTCTATTACTTTCCCTAATCATTCCTGATATACGGTAATTGCTCAAGCTTTCCTCAGCGTTCGGCACGCGGGAAATCCTTGAAACTCAGTCAGTTATATTCCACTTTGGCCTCGAAAAAAAGTTCTTACAAAGAAATTGTCTTATATAGTAAAATTATATCACAATGAAGTTACTAATTGGAATTGTTTAATAATACAATGCATTGTGAAATCACAATGAACTTGGTAATTGACCATGTTTAGTAATCCAATGTATTACTAAATCGCAATGAACTTGGTAATTGACCATGTTTAGTAATCCAATGCATTTCTAAATCATAATGAACTAGGTAATTGACCATGTTTAGTAATCCAATGTAAATTACTAAATCACAATGAACTTGGTAATCTGACCATGTTTATTAAATCGCAATGTAAATTACTAAATCACAATGAACTTGGTAATTGACCATGAGTAGTAATCCAATGCATTTCTAAATCACAATGAACCTGGTAATTGACCATGAGTAGTAATCCAATGTATTTCTAAATCACAATGAACTTTGGTAATTGACCATGTTTGTAATCCAATGTAATTATCTAAATCACAATGGAAACTAAGTAATTGACCATCGTTTTAGTAATCCAATGTATTTCTAAATCACAATAAACTTGGTAATTGACCATGTTTAGTAATCCAATGTAATTTCTAAATCACAATGAACCTGGTAATTGACCATGAGTAGAGTAATCCAATGTATTTCTAAATCACAATAAACTTGGTAATTGACCATGAGTAGTAATCCAATGTATTTCTAAATCACAATGAACTTGGTAATTGACCATGTTTAGTAATCCAATGTATTTCTAATCACAATGAACTTGTAATTGACCATGTTTAGGTAATCCAATGTATTTCTAAATCACAATGAACTTGGTAATTGACCATGTTTAGTAATCCAATGTATTACTAAATCACAATGAACTTGGTAATTGGCCATGTTTAGTAATGCAATGCATTTCTAAATCATTCTTACTTGTTGGGATGTAATCGCAAAACCTACACTTGTTAACTTTGGAAGTTGATGAACATTGAGATTTAATTATTTCGTTGATCGTAAGAGCAGAGATGCTTGGATTTGGTGATTCACTTTGATTTTTTGGAAGATTAGATAAAATATGTTTAAATAGAGAGATATCCTGAGTAACTTTTTTGGCTGATTTAATTGGAGCTGAATTTGAAATTTGATTTTGTATGAACAAAGCTTCAAGAGAAGGGTCAAAAGAAGGTGTTATTTGCGGAGATCTATTGACGGCAGGATTGCTTAATTTATTATTACCAGCATATGCTGGTGATTTGCCAACACTTGAAGAAGATGAGGGTGAAGCATTACCTGTAGTCTTAACTTGGATCACTTTGCCAGGGAAAGTTTCAGGAAGAGATATATTAGAAGATGGAGTTTTATTAGAAGAGATATTTGATGGCAATGGGTTGGCATTTCCGGAACACACTGGTGATTTACTGCTACAGCCAGTCAAAGTACTAGGTAAAGAAATGCTAGAGGATGTCAGTTTCTCGTATTTCTCTGAAGAACTGACTGGAAAAATATTGCACCGTTTAGAATTAGAATTCGCAGCAATATCACCACGAGATATCTTATTAATCGAAACATCAGAACTAAGAGGTAGTTTCGTTACACCGACACTAATAGGAACTATGTTAGAATTGCTACAAGAGGTTCCTGGAGTACACGGAACAATGAAGCAATCAGATTCCTGGTTTTGTAAATCACTTTTGCTAGACTTCAAAATTTTTGTAGGAGTCAATTTTTTTATTGTAACATCGACAGGTAACTTGGTTGCACCACTAGAATTATTTAAAATTTTATTTGGATTACAAGAGGGCTCAGGTTGAATAGTAGACACTACAAAACAATCAGATTCTTCATTTGTCACATAACTTTTAGAAAGAATAGCTGCTTTAGTAGGGGATGTTTTTAAAACAGTCAAATTAGGGTTAGATTTCAAAGAACTTGGGATGTCATCATTTAATTTACGGTTTTGCTGCTTTTTCGCTATATTTTGAGCCGAATCCAATTTTTTGATCTGAGGATTATTAGATTTTCCCATAGAATTGACTTTTCCTTTGAATTTCTGTCTTACAGAAGTTGACCTAGGTTTTTTAGGGGAAATTCCCATATTTTTCATATGAATCCTTTTATAGTGCTTGTTGAATCCTTTTGAGGTAGTATAGTTTTTCAGACATAATGGACACATGACTAGAGAACCTTTTACTGATGTCCCTTTTTTCTGCACACACTGACCTTTTACCAATGCACCTTTTTTCATCCCACTCTGACCCTTTAACATGGCATCATTCGAAAGTCCATCCAGACCTAAAAAATAACCAATTCAGAAAATAATAAGTAAATAAAAACTCATCGTGTACTTGAAACAAAAACAATAGATCGACAGGATTTTCACGTAGTATTCTGCATACAAGCCTAATAGAATATGAAAGATACCTAGTTTTTGATGATTTTAAGAAGCTAAAGCCCAAGTTTAATACATTTTTCGTATATGGTTCAAAGTTTGGGGTCCAAGTTGGGGAATGGATTTTGAAATTTTGAACCATGAATTCATGTTGTACGGACTTTGATCCACAATACGATATGATTGTGGGCATGAATCGTCTAGAATGCTGTCTAAAAATAGTAACACAATACCGGATGAAAATAATTTTAGAGATAGGCAGTTAAAAAAAGGAACGCATAAGTAGAACTGAATCATATTAAAGAGTTAAAGCGCACTTGTAACGCCTAATTATGCCACTGAATCAATCAGAGTTGGAGTTGGAGCTGGAATTTACCCTATTATTTAGCTTTTATAAATCGAAGGAACACTGAACCTAAAGTCTGTCTAGTACAAACCATCACACATAAACAAAGTAATTTGTTAGTAAAACATGTAGTATTAGTTCGCAATTAGTAACAGTTATTAGTTGGTTATTAGTATTATTAACAACATAAGTGAGAAAAACATAGCATTTACCGTTTAAAGTGTTCCACCACATTTGTAGGAGTGGAGTTAGGGAAAAGCCATGATTAATAAACAGCGATAGAATCCATCACGTGACGTAATTCCTCCCACCAGCTAATCCACGTGGAATATTTACACACAATTTTACACGTACATCTTAAAATAACACGATATAAAAAAGCATAATTGATAACATCAAAGTAGGTTTAATAATGTGTGATATGTGATATTCTTAGTGATGTGTTGGCGAGAGTGAACCGATTGTTCACTGTCATAGCGGCCACTTTAACCCTTTTACTAAAATTACAAGAGTTAAGTAGTCGAACTCTATTTGATCTCTTCTTATGATCAGTGAATAGGTAATCTCATGGTTCCCGTTATAACATTTTAACAACAGCAAGCTTGGTATTCGTTAACGTCTTGATACAATTCTCTTTACTTTTAAATCATGTTTATGTCTTGTGTTGAGTCTTACTAATCCTACTTGAGCTGCAAGTCTACCCTCCAGGCTTTAATCTATCTCATTATCTAATTTTAAGAAAACAGAGTCCTCTACTTCTGAACTTACAAGAAGACAATACAAAGCAAATAAGTCTTCTTCAAACAGTCTGAGGAAGACTGTTTGACATTAATTTAACGTTTCGACAAAGAATATCGTTAATGAACTTGTAATTTAATGATACAAATCTGTCTTTTAACAGTCTGAAGAAGACAGTTTGACAATAATTTAACGTTTTGACAAAGAACCTCGTTAATGAACTTGTAATTTTATTTTACAAGTATGTCTCATAACAGTCTGAAGAAGACTGTTTGACAATAATTTAACGTTTTGACAAAGAATCTCGTTAATGGACTTTATTTAGCACCGTTTTAATCAAACCCAACTATATTTGATGATTAGACTGAAAGTAACCAAGTCAAAATAAGTATAACACAATGCTCTGAAAAACTGAACTATCAGTTCAGTTTTTCAGAGCATAGTGTTTCTATCCATGATAGACCTACATCCCTGAAGATGCCTCCCACAGTGGAAGCGAAACGTCGGATTCTTCATCTACATTGACGCGATCACCACCAGAAGACTTAAATCTTATGGAAATTATCTTAAATCTTTATGGAAATAACTGCGGAAGCTTACGAAGTTTATTTTCTAGATTTTTGTTGGAGTCGTAAAAACCCCAACAAATTTTGAAAGGTTAAAAAGAAAAAAATTTGAATAAAGGGTGGGGAGGCAAAGCCAGGCAAATATGCCACGTTGTTGGGCCCTTATTGCCAGACCCGATTTCTTAGCCTACACCACCTCAACCAAGAATCTCTTGGAAAGGTTGATATATTGTAGGATATCTCTCCAACTAAGAGAAGAAAGCTCCTCTTCATACAAGCAGCCTATGCCAAATATGCGGGTACTAAGAGAAGTATAGGCCTCACACTCTGCAAGCAGGTGAAAGGCTGTCTCCTCATACTGCCCACACATGGGGCAGTTAGCCTCTAAGATTATGCCTAAAGTATTAAGATGTTTATTTAATCTACAGTGACCGGTCAGAACACTAACTAGGTTCCTAAGGCTAGGCTTGCTGAGGTTAATTAGAAAATTTGTATTTTTTGCAATTGGCCCAGTAATGAACATTTTTGCCTGTCTGGAACCAGCAAAGGCATGCCAGTTAAGTTTTAGGGTATTCATTAACTAGCTATCCAAGAGTGAATAATAGCTTTTTTTGAGGTAGTACGTAATTGAGCACTTTATTGGACCGTTTTTAGGATGAGAAGCCAATCATTATTGTTATAGGAGGTTATTTAGTACTTTTCACCTCCGAGGACAATAATGAATGTAAAAAAAACTCCTAGGACGTAAAAGTAATTCATATATTGCCGCCATTACTGTAATGTAGCGTGTTCAAAAAACAATCTGTATAAATCCTTCATGAGGTTTGTTTAAAAACGTTCATTTTGTTTCTGTTTTTGTTCGTAGACTATTTTTTTTTTCGCTTTTAAAAGGTGTTCTAATTGACAATTTTTGTGTGTTTATTTGTAAAGCTTCTACATTTTTGAGTAAAAGTGTGAAGTTATGGATGAATTTAATGACGACGATAATATGGAGTTAAATGGACGTTTGTTTTTTTTTTCAATTAAGTGTATATCGCAGTTTATTTAATGAGTGCTATCTCAAAAAAAATAGTGTATGCCATCCGGCTGAGAATGTCTTTATGTCTTGGCAATTTTTCCCGACTCACTTCGCTCGTCGGTAAATCTAATTGCCGTGACATAAAGACACACTTCTCAGCCTTATGGCATAAATAACTATTAATAGCTTCAGTCAAGACAGACAACTATGATAAAGGATTAAAAAAAACAATTCAAGCCAAAGAATTCCATTGAGCAATTTATTAGCAAACAACAAAAAACTAATAATCATAAAACTGATGAAGCAGCATGAGGACCGTGACGAAGCAAAACGTGTTTCTTAAGATTTCCCGGTAATTTACATTTCTTGCCGCAGAACGGGCAACAGAGTTTTGGCGCCAATCCACACTCGTATTTTTGATGGAGCCTCAAACTCTGGGGATATTTGTAGAGTTTCAGACAACCGTCACATTTGTAAACTGTAACAGCATAAACGAAAATCTTAATTTTAGATAAAATGTATAAATTAACTAAAAACAAAAATGTAAACACACTATAATTCTGCGTGAGAAACCTAACAGTGTATCAAGCAAAATGATATGGTACATATTGGAAATGTTCCTTTATTCGATATTCCTCATCATTATTGGCTCGACATAATTTCACTTTGTCTCGTTACGCCTAACACATCAGGGCGCCGACAGAGTCAGAACGTTTAGTCACTTATAGGGCACTATAAGTGAACTCTATAAGTTTAGTCACTTATAGAGCACTATTACTTATAGGGGGTTTTATCACATAGGGCACTTACAGTCAATCGTTTAGTTTAAAAATCTTGACAGGTCAATTTAGACACCACTGATCACTGATTCTTAAGAAAAAAAAATCCCTGCAAGAAGGGAGCGGGAAAAAACAAATCAGGTTATTTTACCCATATTTTCTTGGCGATGTTTTTTAAAATTTCTTTTGTGTAGTTTTATTTGTTTTTAAGATTAATTTGAAAGTAGTTTTCAAAACGATGCAATCAAAAGAAGAACCACAAACAAGGGAACGATTGCCGGGAAGAAGGTTTTTTCCCTACAGCGGTTATTGTGGTAGGGATTTTTTTCTCTTTTTAAGTGAGAGATTGGCAGCGGCTTCTCTGATTGGCCAATCCCCAAAATACTTCTGACCTTGGGGATTTTTAAACTAAACGATAGACTGTAAAATACCTAAGAATATAAAGTTTCTTAGGTTTCGCATTTTTATTACTTTTCCTCTTTTATACCGTGGTTATAAAGGAAAAGTATTATTTTC
>JACMZG010001859.1:6402304-6429517 GCA_018340805.1 Microvelia longipes
GCTCTTGTGAAATAAGTGGTTCCCTGTGGATCGTGTGCAAAACATGAAGAGAACATTTTTTAAAGATGATAAAATGTTTTGTAAAATGTGACTACAACCTAAGTTGTGACTCTTTCAAAAACATACAAAAAATGGTTGATTTGTATAAAGTCAGTGAATTTCTTTGAATAAATATTGACTTTTTTACATTTTTTGGCCATTTAACAAATTTCCTAACTTTAGTTGTAGTTATGCGATTTTGCCGAAAAATCATTCGTTTTATAGGTAATTTTATCTACTTCAAAAAAAGTTCTCTTCATGTTTTGAAAACGACCTATAGGGAACCACTTATTACAAGACAACTGGAGTTTGTGCGATTTTATAATATTTTGAGCGAGCGCATTCAAATGAAGGGCAACTCTGGATAGGCAGACTATGCTTTTCCTTCATAATTTAAGGTATACTTTCAGGAAAATTTGGTTTGAAGTAGTAAACTATGGTACTAAATTATTTACATTTTTTAGGCCTGGCTTTTTTAACTTTGGACTATAAGTTATAAATCATGAATAGAACATTTTACAAAAATTTATAATATATTATAATATTTTGAGCGAGCGCATTCATGTGAGGGATTCCACTCTGCATAGGCAGACTATGCTTTTCCTTTATAATTTAAGGTATATTTGAAGAAAAACATTTGGTTTGAAGTAGTACAAAATGAGTCACATTTTTTTAGCCTGACTCATGGACTAGTTGGTTTCTACAATAAAATAAAACAATAACATTAACTTAAAGACACCTATTTATTTTATACATAAAAATATACAAAAATATAAATCAACCAAATAACATAAACAATTAGGTACGGGGTACCCCGGAACTTTTCCTTCATTATATCGGACTCGCTTCGCTCATCCTCAGAATAAAAAAAATAAACTGATGTCGTTGACCAAACACGTACACAATTCATTTGATAAAACTTGAACTGATGATGGTAATAAGAAGAATTGGCACATATGTTAGTCATATACACTGACTACATGCATGTCAAATCTCAAATTGATCAAGTTTTTCCAAGTTTTATATATTATCGAAATTTTTGCTGTCATTACTGCGGGTTAATGACGTCAGTGAAAATATTTATCTGATAGTACAACTAGACTTAACGATTGATCGATATTTGATAGTAACAACTAGACTTAACGATTAATAGTACAACTAGACTTAACGATGATAGTACAACTAGACTAACGATTGATCGATATCTGATAGTACAACTAGACTAAACGATTGATCGATATCTGATAGTACAACTAGACTTAACGATTGATCGAATCTGATATACAACTGACTTAACGTACAACTAGACTTAACGATTGATTTTAGAACAAAGTTTCAACTCTCTAGCATAAATACACTAAGAGCTACGATGATAAAAGACACACACATACATACCCTCATATACACACTCACACACATACAAACCCTCGTACACACACACACAAACAGATACACACCCTCATACAAACACACATTAACCCCTCACACACACATTCATAAAGACAGAAAACTTATTGAAAATCTCAGGAGGTTTCAAAAACGTCTGAAAGGGGTAATTTTAGTGAAGTGTAGGTTTCGGATTATTAGTACAAACACAACGCTTCCTATAAATGGTATAAATAAGGAAAAGTAAAAATTTATGATCATCAATCAATAAATAAAAATTTAATATCCTTTGATACTGACCTCGTCAATGTAGATAAATAAATCCGATGCATCTACAGTATTGCAGGACATCATAGATGAACAATTTATGTTCTACAAATAACAAAAGCGATCGTCAAAACACAGGGGAAGCGAAACATCGAATTCATCATCTACATTGAAGCGGCCGCAATTGGAAGATAACCAAAAAAGTCTACGTATTTTAAAATTAACGTCTTCTTAATTTGCATATAAAATAATTTTTTAATACATATTTACTAAAATTTTGTAAAAAATAATATTTAAGTATGTAAAAGAAACAAAAAAAGTACAAAAATTAACTGATATGAAAAAATCAGGTACGGGCTACCTCGGAAAATTTCGGATTCGTTACACTAATAATCAACCTATTCGGACGCGCTACGTTCGTCCTCAGAATATGGAAATCACCTGTTGAGCTGCGGTACGTGCCAGGTACCCTGTACCCGATTTTTGTATTGGTTAGACTTGATCAGATCCATCTGAATAGTTATGGTTGAAGATCTGATTAAACCCTCAACACAAAGAACACGAATCAACCTGGGTTCTTTTAACTTAGTTTTTTGAGGTTATAAAATTGTTTCATTAATTATGAAATAAACGTGTGTGCGTTATAATTAATTGAAAGTCTTTTTATTAAGCCCACAACACGGGTCATGGGCTTAAAAAATAAATAAAAAATAAACCGTGTTGTGGGCTTAATAAAAAGACTCACAATTAATTATAACTCACACACGTTTATTTCATAATTAATGAAACAATTTTATAACTTAAAAAAAAACTAAGTTAAAAAAACCCAGGTTGATTCGTGTTCTTTGTGTTAAGGGTTTAATCTGATCTACTTACAACAGTTATGATGTAGTTTGACGTATTAATTCCTACGCGGGATTTTAGGCTTCATTTTCAGCTAGGCCTATATGAGCTAGGTCTTTCTATAATCCACTTTATATAATTATTAGGTATATTCAAAGTTCATGTTTTAATTGTAATACAAAGATTATTATTAGATAATATGTTCATCACAATTAGGCCCATATTCAGAAGAAAAAAAATCTACGTTATTCCTAGGTAATTCTTAGCTTTAGGCCCGTATTCAAAGACATTTTCATAACATTTTCCTTACCTAAACCTAACATTCCTTAAGGAGACCTTAAAATGTTAGGTTTACTGTTTAGGTAAGGAAAATGTTAGGTCTCCTTAAGGAAGCCTTAAGGGTTCCTTAAGGAGCCCTTAAGGTAAATGTTAGGTTTAGGTAAGGAAAATGTCTTTGAATACGGACTTTAGTAATATCAACACCAACAACGTCTTTCCACTAAATTTAAACTTTATTTTGCAGAGCCGGCTTTCAGTAATAATGCCATCTACAGTGCCATAGTGAGATGTTGAGTCTTTCAATTCATGGAATCTGACATTGAAAGACTGGAAATATGAATTGAAAGACTCAAATCTACGGCACTGTAGATAGCATTATTGCCGAAAGCCGTCTCTGCAAAATAAAGTTTAAATTTAGTGGAAAGACGTTGTTGGTGTTGATATTATAGAAGAAAATTCCACAGCGCTTACTGAAGTTACGGGCCTTAGTGTTAATTTTAATATATTTTTAGCCGTCCCTAAAAATTGGAAGAGACTCCTTCTGGGTTTCTCCTAGCTTTTCTCTAAGTTTGCACCTTAAAATCAAGAAAGGGCTTGGAAGGTTCCACAGCGCTTACTGAAGTTACGGGCCTTAGTGTTATTTTTAATATATTTTTAACCGTCCCTAAAACTTGGAAGAGACTCCTCCTGGGTTCCTCCTAGCTTTTCTCTACGTTTGCACCTTAAAATCTAGGAAAGGGCTTGGAAAAAGGTAGGAAAAATCCAAGAGAAATATAAATAAAATTATTTTGAATACCGCTAGAGCTAAGGAGAAAGCTAGAAACAACCCAGATTTTTTTAAAATGTTTCTGAATACCGGCCTTAAAGAAAAAAATTAACGCTATAAAAATATTAAGTTTCTTAAAAAAATATATTGATTTAATTAAATTAACTAATTATTAAACATTTAATTACAGCCAATAAAAAGTGATGATAGTAATTTTTTTGATCTTTCTACAATCCATTATTATAATTATTAAGTACAAATAATGTCCATGCTTGATTCAATATGGATAAGGCTTTATTTCTATTTGCACATGTAACATACATTTCTTTAGGTCTTTCTATAATCCATTATTATAATTATTAAGTACAAATAAATGTCCATGCTTGATTCCAATATGGGATATAAGGCTTTATTTCTATTTGCACATGTAACATACATTTCTTTAGGTCTTTCTACAATCCATTATTATAATTATTAAGTACAAATAAATGTCCATGCTTGATTCCAATATGGGATATAAGGCTTTATTCTATTTGCACATGTAACATACATTTCTTTAGGTTTTCTATAATCCATTATTAATTATTAAGTACACCATAAATGTCCATGCTTGATTCCAATATGGGATATAGGCTTTATTTCTATTGCACATGTAAATACATTTCTTTAGGTCTTTCTATAATCCATTATTATAATTATTAAGTACAAATAAATGTCCATGCTTGATTCCAATATGGGATTTAAGGCTGCACTTCTGTTTGGCTTTGTAAGGACAGTGAGGACAAGCGAATGAAGGTTCTTTGCCGCATTCGTAAACCTGATGTCTTTTCAATTTATACTTGTCCTTGTAACGACGTCCGCAAGCGCCACAAGTGTTTTCTAAAATCAAAAATAACAAATTGGATTCATGTTAGACCAAAATAAAACAAAAATAATTAAATAAAACACATACCAATTAAATGATGGTGTCAGGACGGTATCTGTTTTATTTGTTTTTAATGTACTAGTTACCTCATTAGTGTTTAATTGTTGTTATGTTAGTTTGAACATAGAGGGTCTAGATGGAGTAATGATTAGCACGAGGTCCTACCAAGCAGAAAGTCTGGGTTCGATCCTGGTCGAGGCTTCTAGGGTTTTTATTTAAGAGATGGAAATGTGTACTGTCTTTCGTAAAGCCTGCAATTCTGATTCTGACAGGTAATCCTCAACTATGTGTATATATATCATATATATATATATATTATACTATATATATATATAATATATATTAATATATATTATATATATCTATATATACTACAATAAAAAAGCTTGGTCTGACAGTCAGGGACGTATTGTTTTAATTAGGCTACAAATATAGTATAGTAATAGTATAAAAATATCATACTAAAGTGATAGCTCTTCGGTGTATTAGACGCCAAAATGTCGGCACTCGGACTCATAAGGTAGAAAACTAGCATAAAAGGCCTAATGACGTGGCCAACTTGTTATCACCTCTCCCTGATTACTGTTACTACTAGAACCATAAAGTAAGCAGAAAAGTCCTAACAAAGTGGGCTAGGAATTTTAACAAGTTGGTTTCCTTCTTTTCCGTATACTAATCATAAATACTTATTCTAATAAGTATAGTAGTAAGTGTTGTATTTAGTAGTAAATCTAGATAGTATTTTGCTATTTTTGCAATTCACTCAACAGGAACTATAATTTGAGACAGTACTTTGATATCAAGTGCACTAGGTTAGTTAAAGTAATTAATTAGTTAAAGGAGTCGATAAGTTATGATTAGGAGTAAAAACTGAAAGCACTGCCAAGGACAGCTCTGGCAGAAGTAACTTCAATTTTGCTTGAAAATTTAGCTATAGCTGATAATGCTACAACAAAATCTCCTGACAAGTCTTGCCACAAGATGAGAATCTTGAACTCCTACTAATCTTTAAATGTTTTCAAAATATTTTAACATTTTCTCTAAATTCATTAACCCTTTGGATTTTGACAAATTAAGTTTTTAACTATTATAGTAATTAAATTTCTTATCTTTATAACTATTATAGTAATTAAATTTCTTATCTTATATAAATCTTATAACTATTATATTAATAATTTCTTATCTTTATAACTATTATTTTATATATTTCTTATCTTTATAAACTATTATATTTTATAATTTCTTATCTTTATACATTATAGTATATATTTATAATCTTATCTTTATAACTATTATATTTATATAACTTATCTTTTATTATTTATATTTTATATAATCTCTTACCTTTATAATTATTATTTTACACATTTTTTTATATTATTTTAATTATTTCAATAATTTAGAATTTTTTCTGTATATATAAATATCTATAAGTATGAAATTTAATTATTTATTTATTCATGGAACTATAAATATATATGGTTACTTTGCATATCTTGTTAATTCTTAAAGATTCAAAATTTTACATATTTGTCCCTGATAACATTTAGTAGATAACACATGTAATATTTATAAGGAGCATGTGAGAAAAAAATAAATGCATTTTAGGTTGGGTTACTACCTAAAAAAATAATGCGTAATGATTTAAAAAGCCTTTTAAACCTTTTGTTCTAAACTATGTGGCACGTAACGCACATACGTAACGCACATATTACGTTTATCTAAGGAAGCAACGCGAAATGATAAATCTCAGACTGCTGAACCAGATCGTTAATATCAAACCTGAACGATATGAAGCGTAAGAAGGAAAACCAGGATCATTTAAATTCACAACTATCAACTAGACATAGACCTTGTACTTTTTAAGCACATAAATTCCACAGAAGTAATGACTACCAAGGACCAAAACATTCTAGATGATTGATGACATTATAGGGATGCCACGTGTCACGTGATCTTGTGGAGTCAAAGATCACATTGCTATTATAGACAAGGAAAATACAATAAAAATACAATAAAAATACAATAAAAATACAATTTTTATGTAAATGGTTGATCTCCATATTAGTCCAAGAGCCGGACCTAAAAAATGTGACTCATTTTGTACTACTTCAATATTCATGAAATATTGGCAACACTGATATTCATGAAATATTGGCAACACTAATATTCATGAAATATTGGCAACACTGATATTCATGAAATATTGGCAACACTGATATTCATGAAATATTGGCAACACTGATATTCATGAAATATTGGCAACACTAATATTCATGAAATATTGGCAACACTGATATTCATGAAATATTGGCAACACTGATATTCATGAAATATTGCCAACACTGATACTCATGAAAAATTGCCAACACTGATATTCATGAAAATTGGCAACACTGATATTCATGAAATATTGGCAACACTGATATTCATGGCTTTTTTCTAATTTTTTACATTCATAAACAAATCGTCAGATTATTATTGTTTGTTCTGTCCTTAGAATAATACTATTTATAGAAGGAGCACTACTGATATCACGAAAGGCGGTTCACTGGTTCTATAACTTCACTCATATAGAATAATAGAATAAATCAGACTACTAGAATAAATCAGAATGAAAAAAATAATTAACAGAAGTATTGTTAGTATTCACAAATTACAAGGCCAACTCAATCTGACAAAGTGAGTTGACTTTGAGAGAAGTTGGTCATGGTGGGTCAAAATGGCGGCCATTTTAACTTAAAAAAGAAAGAAAAATAATTGCTTTTCAGGAAAATAAGTAATATGAGAGCCTGTATTCAGTAAAAAAATATTTATTTTATTTAAGTAACAAAAACAATAAAATTATGCAATAGCAAGTCAATTGAAGTCAATAAATAAAAAAAATCGGGTACGGGGTACCCCGGAACTTTTCCTCATTACATCGGATTCGCTACGCTCGTCCTTCTCGCTTCGCTCAACCTGAGAATATACAATACGCTAAATTCATACTGCAATACTTTTCCAGGCTCGCTTAGATAGTCCTTTAATAGTAAATAGATAAGTTTTATTCCTAGCGTCCATCCATCCAGGTACTGACATCGCTCCATGCAGTTAACTTTTATGATCTAACCAAACCGTAGTTATACTTGCCGTATTGAAAAGTCCGCTCAATTGGATTTTTTTTTATTTTTTGAAAAAAAGAAACATATTAGTCATTTGATAAAAATTAAACTAAAGCAGATAAAGAGATGGAACTTAGCACATGTATTTATTTTGTTTACGACTACATGGGTGTTACATCTCAAAACGTTTAAAACATTTCTCCGCGTTTTATGAACTTTTAAAAAATGTTGCTAAATCGTTTATGCGGGTAATGACGACTTAAACATTACTTTAATGCGACTAATGACGTCATAAAAATTACTTCAATACGGCTAATGACGTCATAAAAATTACTTTAATGAGGTTAATGACGTCATAAAAATTACTTTAATGAGGTTAATGACGTCATAAAAATTACTTTAATGCGGCTATTGACGTCATAAAAATTACTTTAATACGGTTAATGACGACATAAAAATTACTTTAATGCGGCTAATGACGACATAAAAATTACTTTAATGCAGCAAATGACGTCATAAAAAATACTTTAATGCGGCTAATGACGTCATAAAAATTATTTTCCGATCAGCACAACTAGACCTCAAGATCGATTTTGGTACAAATTTTCAACTCTCCAGCATAAATACGCTGGGAGCTAGAATGATATCAGACACACACACACACATACAGACAGGCAACTTTGTAAAAACCGCTCAGGAGGTCTTGAAAACACCTGAAACGGATATTTACGGTGACATCCCGGTTTAAGATTTTTTGCATACACAATACTTTTTTTATATACCTACTGTTTAAATGAGGAAAAGTAAAAATTAAGAAAATGAGAAAATAACAATTAAGTAATTCTTATCAGGCACAATTTATAATATGTTACGTAATTGTATGGTGGAACGTATTAAAAATCTCCTACTTTAAAATAAAAACAAATTGGTCCATCGATTCTCTACTAGAATGCGCTACATTCACTTCTTATAGATAAAAATTGGTGAGATACTTTGAAACTTTTCCTCACTGCATAGGATTCCCAACGCTTATCTTCATCTCCAAAAACATCAATTCTCTCGGTCTCATATTATGGAAATCAACATATTTATATTACAGAAAGACTTAGGACGAGCGAAGCGAGTCCTTAGACATCAAAACATATTTTTTATTCTAAACAGTCGTCTATCCAGATCCGGTCAATTTCAACATTTGTGATCAGACTAAACCAGTAAACATACAAGTCGTATAGAAATGATTTTTAGTATACTTATTTATTACGAAAAAAAGGGACACATTTTTACCGAATTCCGACTAAATTGGATCATTTAAAAACGTATTATCCGATAAAAAATGATCTGATGCTGATAATGAGATGAAACTAATTGCTCGAGATTGAAAAAGGTCTGACTTTGACTTGATTAAAATATGCGTCAAGTGTTTTATTTAATAAATACTGATAAAAGATTACGAAAAAGTGCGGGATTGCCGCCACTGCTAAAACCACCTGTATAATATAGAATTATGCCAGAAATGCCTAGGAATTGTAACAAGTAAAATGCAATGCTACATCTGGGAACTGTTCCATCATTGGACATTCGTCATCATTGATGGCTCGACATAATGTCATGTCCCACTCTGTTTCGTTACGTCTAATAACAAGTAAAATGCAATGCTACATCTGGGAACTGTTCCATCATTAGACATTCGTCATCATTGATGGCTCGACATAATGTCATGTACCACTCTGTTTCGTTACGTCTAATAACAAGTAAAATGCAATGCTACATCTGGGAACTGTTCCATCATTGGACATTTGTCATTCTAGGTGGCTCGATACAACGCAATGTTCCATTCAATTTTATTATGTCTAACTTATTAGGGCTCCGACAGAGTCTGAACTAACCCTTCCCTTCATTTAAAATCCCTAAGAACATATATAACATTTTTTGAATTTTCTAGACGTCCCTCGAACAATTATAATGTATCAAGTATTTACGTTTCGCGAAACTCGGGTAGTATCAATGGATATACCACCAACAGGTGGTATATCCATTGATACTACCTATGTATTTATATACATATAAATATATAAAATAAAATAAATAAAATGCCCGTTTTAGGGCTTTTCGGCCCATCAGGCTATTCACCCGGCGGGAACCACCTCAGGTGGGTAGCATCTACTACACTCTAAGAATTAATTAAAGTTGGCGAAATCTTTTTAATACAAATACTATTCATAAAATCTTAGAGCATAGCCTGGGCTGCGAACCCCGGACCTCCGGTGCCGAAATCGAACGCCTTAACGATCACGGCCACGGAGGCAGACTATATAAATATATACGGGTGGAATATAATTGATACTACCCGAGTTTTGCGAAACATAAATACTTGACACATTATAATTGTTCGAGAGAATTTTGGTCGTCATTTAAGATAAATGTCTTTAATGACGACCAAAATTTACTAAAACAATTTAGTATCTTGTGTAATCATATTGGAATGTTTTAAAATAGAATGTTTCTTCATGTGATCTTTTCTTCGAGATTTGTAGGGACAGAATTTGCAGAAATACTCGACGCCCACTTCGTGCTTGGAGTTGATATGCCTTCTTAAGTTTCCCAACTGCGTAGTTGTATAAGAGCAGTCAGGACACGAGAAGCACACACGCTTGTGAAGAGCAAGGATCTGCTGCGAGAAAAAATTCCTACCGCAACTGTCGCATTTAAATTGTTCTTCTAAAAACAAATCAGAAACATACTCAAGAATCGGAAATAAAAACCAATTTACAAAAATAAAACCAACAAAAGTTGTTTTAAAAATACTTTCTGTACACTAGAGAGTTAATAAACACATTAAAGCAACAGGTTCATTACAAATAAATTTTAAATCATCTGCAAAGACCTAAAAGCCACATTTCGTTACATTTAAAGAAAATCTTCTGGGTCGAAACTAGGCCATCACAAATACGTACTCTACTTAGTTATTACTAGATGTGACGAAATTGCTGCGAGGTCATTAATAGCACTCAATTTTAGTTATAATTAGATCTGAATAGGTTTCTTATAGAAATCGGTTTTAACTAGGACGTCACTAGCACTTAGTTATTATTAAGGGGGACTTTCACTTCCTTATTAATAGTATCTTAAATAGACCAAGAATTTTTAATAACGTATGTGCCTTAAAGCAATGAACCTGTTTCTAATATTTATAATTTAAAATTAATATTGGAATAACCACCACCATGATTTCCATTACCCACAAACATTACATTCAAACAACACAAGATTATATTTTTCCTTTAAAATCATATGAATGAAATATAGAGGTGGATCGTTTCAATAACCAGTATATATATATATATATATAATATATATATATATATATATATATATATATATATATATATATATGGACACGCCTACATTCCTACGCGTCCTCAGGGGGTTGCGAAGTAGCCTGGAGACCTTAAATCTAAATGCCAATAAAGATCTTATCACAACCTCTAAAATCGCAAACAAATAATTTGACATCAAAAATTTAAACAGAAAGCATTTGTTTCTCTTCGCCCTCTTAAACAGGTACGACTTAACGCCATCATCAGCGAAGCCACACTCGAGCTATCAGTTATTTTACACTGATAGCTTTCTCCTACAAAGAGTTAAAATTAGGCAGAGCCGGCTTTCGGTAATAATACCATCAACAGTGGTTGTTAGTTTAGTCCAGGCGCCTAACAGACTATCCAAGCCAGACCATCCAAGTCAGACAATCCAAGCCAGATTATCCAAGCCAGACTATCCAAGTCAGACAATCCAAGTCAGAATATTCAAGCCAGACTATCCAAATCAGACAATCCAAGCCAGACTATCCAAGCCGGACTATCCAAGCCAGTCTATCCAAGCCAGACTATCAAAGCCAGAATATCCAAGCCGGACAATCCAAGCCGGACTATCCAAGCCAGACTATCCAAGCCAGAGCATGCCAGACTATCCAAGCCAGACTATCCAAGCCAGACTATCCAAGCCAGACTATCCAAGACAAACTATCCAAGCCAAGACTATTTAAGACACAACTCTTCGGTGGAGAGATGTGTTGGTTTTGTGTACTAAGTATTACTCTACTGGGGTTTACATAGTTATTACATCAGGATATAGTTTCCATAACACATAAGCGCGACGATCCTTTCTATATATAGCAGAGGTAGAACGGACCGTTAAAGGATATCACTGGATCAGTTATATTTCAATCCCATAATCAGGATACAAAGCAGGTAACACAAAATACATTTTCCACATATATTTTTTTAATATAGATGATTAAAGAATATACAAAAGATCATAAAAAAAATTCTAAAATATTTTTCATATAAATAGTTTATTACAACTTATGAACTAAAAGAGAATCACATAAAAAAGAGCAGGAGGGCAATGCTTTTAGTGGAGGTGTATTGATGGGTGGATGATTTTAGTAGGTTATAGGTTCGACTCACAAGGCTTGACAACTGTCAACCCTTACTACTACTAGCAAGAGGTTTAATGAGGATAAAATAACAGAGGTGTAGTGATATGTGGATGATTTTAGTAGGTTATAGGTTCGACTCACAAGGCTTGACAACTGTCAACCCTTACTACTACTAGCAAGAGGTTTAATGAGGATAAAATAACAGAGGTGTAGTGATATGTGGATGATTTTAGTAGGTTATAGGTTCGACTCACAAGGCTTGACAACTGTCAACCCTTACTACTACTAGCAAGAGGTTTAATGAGGATAAAATACAGAGGTGTTAGTGATAGGTGGATGATTTTAGTAGGTTATAGGTTCGACTCACAAGGCTTGACAACTGTCAACCCTTACTACTACTAGCAAGAGGTTTAATGGGATAAAATAACAGAGGTGTAGTGATATGTGGATGATTTTAGTAGGTTATAGGTTCGACTCACAAGGCCTTGACAATTGTCAACCTTACTACTACTAGCAAGAGGGTTAATGAGGATAAATAACAGAGGTGTAGTGAATGTGGATGATTTTAGTAGGTTTAGGTTCGACTCACAAGGCTTGACAATTGTCAACCCTTACTACTACTAGCAAGATGTTTAATGAGGATAAAATAACAGAGGTGTAGTGATAGGTGGATGATTTAAGGATTGATGAAAAACGACTCAAAGGTGTGGTTTACTCATCAGGCTTGACTACTGCTTGTAGTCATACAACTACAAGCAGGAGGTTTGACGAGGATATGATAGGGAAGGTGTAGAGATGAGTGGATGACTTTAGGGTTGGAGAAAAGGACTCAAAAGTGTGATTTGTGCGAGAGACATTTATAAATACAACATCTAGAAATTAGAGATAGTGATAGGAGCAAGGGGAGGTGAGATCACCTAGCAAGTAGGCCACGTTATTGGATTTGGATCGTTTTTGCTATCTTCCTAAAATAGAAGATATTATTCTACGTTACGAGTTCTAGGACAAGCAGTTTGCGTCTACCCACAAAAGATCAGTGGCTCTAATTACCATAAGTGCTAATATATCTTCATCAAGAAACAATACATACCCCACTGCCAGACTAAGCTTTTCTGCTCATGAAACCATAAGGCGGAAGCATATATATATATATATATATATATATATATTATATTATATATATATATATATATATATATAATATATTATATATATATATATATATAAAGACAGCACAAGTATATTTCCATTCCCCGCATGATAATCCCTGAGACCCCGACCGGGATCGAACTCGGACTTTCTGGGTGGCACGCGCACGTTTTAGCCAATACACCACTGGGATCCCGCAACATCTAGCAATTTAGCCATCACTTTATAATTATCTTTGCTGATTTATTGACATAATGTCAGGTCCTCCTCAGTTTCATTACTTCCAAGTGATAAGGGTGTGAAGTGGTCAAGGAGACTAAGAGACATTAGATTGTAGCCTCTCAAATAGACAGTAATGCCAGATCTGTCCGGAGTTATAATCCCGGTAAGGATAGTATACGTTTAATAAGCTTTGATGAAGCTCTGTTACGTTTCACAAGATTGTGGTAATGTGCTAAAATTTAGAAAAGGTGATCTAAGTGAGTTAGTGAAAGCCCGTTAATAGTTTGAACAAGTGGTTCAGCTCTCCTCTGCAATCTAATCTAATAGTTCTACGATCAAAGCGTTTTAGCAAATGGCCTCAAATAAGTGGGCTACTTACTAGGGGTTGAACATATAGTTTCCTATCCCATAATTATACAACAAAAGGTTCCTCTCTCCCGTAATCATATAAACTAGGGCCAACGACAGGGCCTGCATTTTGATCGTAGAGCGGTAACTTTATAGACAGTAGGAATTTAGATAGGTTTATTAGTAAATCAAGTAAAAACTATATTGACTAGAAAATGAATTTCCTAAAAATGTCTGAAGGCGTAATGCATATGAGAAGAATTTAACACCAGAGAGAACCATGATTCCCAAAAAAATACGAGATTGAATTCTCTATTACAAAGGATATTCATGAGGATTCAAATAAAGGTCTATCCACAAATATAGTTTTAAGAATACAATGATTGTAAAATCGGCTTTCAAGCAACAAAGTTCATCCTCATTACTGGTAAGACGAAATTATTTTTCCCCTTTTGAATGTAAATGATATTTTATCTATCATTTCATGATATTTTGTAGATGATATTTTATCTTTCATTTTATCAAATATCATTTCATGATATTTTGTAGATGATATTTTATCTTTCATTTCATCAAATATGACTTCATGATATTTGTAGATGATATTTTCTATCATTTTATCAATATCATTTCATGCTATTTTGTAGATGATATTTATCTATCATTTTATCAAATATCATTTCATGATATTTTGTAGATGATATTTTATCTTTCATTTCATCAAATATGACTTCATGATATTTTGTAGATGATATTTTATCTATCATAATTTCATGCATTTTCTATCAAATATCATTTAATTATATTTTGTAGATGATACTTTATCTATCATTTCATGATATTTTGTAGATGATATTTATAATAAGGATGACCTTTATATGGATGAAAGCCGGTTTTACTCTCATTTGATGCTTAAGACTATATTTTTGTATAAACCTGTATCTGAATCCTAATCTTGGTATAAAATCTACAGAAGTAACGTCTTCCTTTCAAAACAATATTTATAAGGATTTAGGATTCAACCCTCGATTGATGCATGAACTCCCGAAAATGTTTAAATCTCTTCTTACAAATTTTAGGATTCAATTTACGACTGAATCCCTTATATAAACGCAGTACAGAGTTGGTACAACAACAAATGCCACTACTGAAGACCAAATTCATCAAACTCACGTCTACAACAAAAGTATTTGCTTTCAAATAATTATCATTAATTATCTCATGATCTTACACCTTCAGAATATTGTTTAGAGTTAAGTAAAGAAAAAAAAGTCGTCAGCGTAAAAAGTCCCATAGAGAGTTAAGAGTAATATAGTGATAATAAATTTATCTTGTAAACATAAGTTTTAATTAATAAATTAAAAAGTTTCTTTTTTGAGGACTTATAAACAAATAAATAAAAACAGATTAATTACACAAAAGTCCTATACTTTTAAAATATAATAATAACTAAGCTTTCGACTAAAAATTAGTCATCATCAGAGTTTAACAAATATAAAATAAAAAAAACAATTTTACAAACTACTTCATATTGCACCTTAGTATGGTTTGGTAAGCTGTTTAAAAAAATCGTTAAAAACTGTTACATTGAAGAATTTTTTTTTTAAAAAATCAGTGTTACCAATAATTTTAATTGAAAAACAATATTAAGAATAACTTAATTAAGAATTTCAAGATTTAAGAGTTCTTTATTAAATTTGAGTTATTGCTTACCAAACCATACCAAGGTTGCACCTTGGTATGGTTTGGTAAGCTAAAAAGTAAGTAAGTAAAAAAACAATTTTACAAACTACTTCACTTAGCAAATGAAGTAGTTTGTAAAATTGTTTTTTTACTTTATATTTGTTAAACTCTGATGATGACTAATTTTTAGTCGAAAGCTTAGTTGTTATTATATATTAAAAAATATAGGACTTTTGTGTAATTAATCTGTTTTTATTTAATTAATAAACTTAAAACAAATTTTAAATTTATTAGATTAATTGTATATGCTATTATTTATAATTAAATTTAGTTTTTATATTTTTTATTAGTTATTTAGTTTTTTTTATTTAGTTATAATTATTTTTGGTGGTACCACTTTTAAAGTAATTTTAATTTGTTGCCAAAGAGACTAAGATGTTAAAGGAAGATGGGGTTATGTTTATAAATTACTTAGTGTTATAAAGTGTTATATATACTTAAAGTTTGGTAAACTACTATAGCACTATGATAGAGACCACTTGGTTAGCACGAAAGTAATATACAAACCAAGTATGGAAACTCCTATACTAACCTGTGTAAAAATTCAGACATGCGTGATCAGCTGTACATTGGTGACGTCATTTTTTTTAATTTTTCCTAATAATTACAATCCTACGTAAATATTAGATTATTTGTCCACTATTTTGTCTTAATTTTAGTAAATTAAATTTAGAATAATTTTTAATCATTATCTATTGCATGTATTCTTTAATTGCCAATGTGGAATAAAGTGGTTTAATTTATTTATTTATTATAATTTATTTATTTATTTATTAATGAGGAGTCACTGAAAAATGCCCGCCGTTTGTTTAGTGCGTGCTACAATAGGGGTTGTAGAGTGGTGGGGGAGTATCTAGTCTCTCTCTTGGGAGATTATAGAAGGGGTTATGCAGTTTTGGCACCTAGTGGAAGCTGTCTCACTTCCAGACTCCTTATCACTGTACTATTCTGCCATGTACTACTCTAAGTTTAGTCTTCTTTGGGATACTATATAAGGGTGAGTACAGTTATGGCACCTAGTGAAAGCTGTCTCACTTACAGACCCCTTTTCACTGTGCTTTTCAGCCCATGTACTACGCTGTGCTATTCTGCCCATGTACTACGCTGTGCTATTTTGCCCATGTACTACCTCCAAGTATTAGTCTCTCTTTTGGGATACTATATAAGGGGTGAGTACAGTTATGGCACCTAGTGAAAGCTGTCTCACTTCCAGACCCTTTTCACTGTGCTATTCAGCCATGTACTACGCTGTGCTATTCTGCCCATGTACTACGCTGTGCTATTCTGCCCATTGTACTACCTCTAAGTATTAGTCTCTCTTTTGGGATACTATATAAGGGGTGAGTACAGTTATGGCACCTAGTGAAAGCTGTCTCACTTCCAGACCCCTTTTACTGTGCTTAGCCCATGTACTACGCTGTGCTATTCTGCCATGTCTGCTACGCTGTGTATTAGCCAGTGTACTACGCTGTGCTATTCTGCCATTGTACTACGCTGTGCTATCTGCCTATTTTGCCCAGTACTACCTCCAAGTATTAGTCTCTCTTTTGGGATACTACATAAGGGGTGAGTACAGTTATGGCACCTAGTGAAAGCTGTCTCACTTCCAGACCCCTTTTTACTGTGCTTTTCAGCCCATGAACTACGCTGTGCTATTCTGCCCATGTACTACGCTGTGCTATTCAGCCATGTACTCGCTGTGCTATCTGCCATGTACTACCTAAGTTTTAGTCTCTCTTTTGGGAGATTATAGTAGGGGTAAGTACAGTTTTGGCACCTAGTGGAAGCTGTCTCACTTCCAGACTCCTTATCACTGTGCTTTTCAGCCCATGTACTACGCTGTGCTATTCTGCCCATGTACTACGCTGTGCTATTTTGCCCATGTACTACCTCCAAGTATTAGTCTCTCTTTTGGGATACTACATAAGGGGTGAGTACAGTTATGGCACCTAGTGAAAGCTGTCTCACTTCCAGACCCCTTTTCACTGTGCTTTTCAGCCCATGTACTACGCTGTGCTATTTCATGACTGACGCTGTGCTATTCTGCCCATGCGCTGTGCTATTCTACTACCTCTAAGTTTTAGTCTCTCTTTTGGGAGATTATAGTAGGGGTAAGTACAGTTTTGGCACCTAGTGGAAGCTGTCTCACTTCCAGGCCCCTTATCACTGCGCTATTCAGCCCATGTACTACGCTGTGCTATTCTGACCAGTGCTACGCTGTGCTGCCCATGTACTACTCTAAGTTTAGTCTCTCTTTTTGGAGACTATAGTAGGGGTAAGTACAGTTATAGCACCTAGTGGAACTGTCTCACTTCCAGACTCCTTATCACTATGCTATTTTGCCCATGTACTACCTTTAAGTATTAGTCTCATTGGTTTCCCTACTTGGTTTATATATTACTTTAGTTAAAGATCACATACAATACGCGTTTTTAACCAAACATTTGCCATCGCAAGTTAAAGTAATAAAGAAAGAATCATAATTATATATAATAAATATTAATGAAAAATACAGCTTCTGTTCAATAATCTTGATTATCTTATCCTAAATATCAATTCAAGAAATATAATCAATTATAATTATAACTAGCAAAATTTTAATTAATAAACTTAAAATCAATATCTTTCAAGAAAAAGTAAAATGATTAACTTCATTGATAATGGACGTTCTGCCATTATCGGACGTTCCATTATAGAACGTTCCGTTCCAAGTTACTAGAAAAAGTGTTTACCAAAAAGAAGGTATACTACATCAAAAAAAGTATACCATTGTTCTAATGGTATACTTTTTTTGATGTAATATACCTTCTTTCTAGTAAACACTTTTTCTAGTAACTTGGAACGCTGCTGATCATAAAGTGATTACTTGTGATGATATTGATCATGGGGTGAGGGTCTCCCAACAATTTACTACATAGATTATATCCCCTTCAGTTTATCTGATAATTTACGATCGCCGTTACTGATCAATATTATAGTGATTGTAATTGACAAGACAAATCAAAGATTACTCGATCAATAAACTATACATAGTAATCGATCATTAAATTGTCCGCTTTACTTATACTATCAGTCTTTCCAAGGCTGTCAATTTTAGTCTTTACTTAACTCTATAGTGAAATCTTACTCTAATTTCACTAACTTCAGAAAAATACACAAATTAAATAAAATTCAAAAAATTGTAAAATCATATTAAATTAAAACTATAATTTGGTTGAAAACTTTTCTTTTTAACTTAAAACCTAAAATTAGAGACCGAAAATTTACAGCAGTCAAAGTTTTATAATTAATAAATAAATCACAAATATAAAGAAGCATACTGATTAATAAGAAACATTATCTTTAAAAAGTTAAATAATAGACAGCTGCTGTCCTTAAATGAAAGGTTTAGGTTCCTACTACAAAACGTACAAATAGACAGAAGAATAAGACTAACCTGCTAAAGTTTAGAGGAAGGTTTCGGGTTCCCACTACAAAACGTACGTCTATCGTTTAGTTTAAAAATCCCCAAGGTCATAATTATTTTGGGGGTTGACCAATCAGAGAAGCCGCTGCCAACCTCTCACTTAAAAAGAGAAAAAAATCCCTACCACAATAACCGCTGTAGGGAAAAAACCTTCTTCCCGACAATCGTTCACTTTGTTTGTGGTTCTTCTTTTGATTACATCGTTTTGAAAACTACTCACAAATTAATCTTAAAATGATATTTTAAAATATAACTACACAAAAGAAATGTAAACAAACATCACCAAGAAAATACGGGTAAAATAACCTGATTTGTTTACATAGTTTTTTCCCGCTCCCTTCTTGCAGGGATTTTTTTTCTTAAGAATCAGTGGTGTCTAAACTGACCTGTCAAGATTTTTAAACTAAACGATAGACTGTAATAGACAGCTGAATAAAACTAACCTGTAGCTAAAATCAAGAGGAAGGTTTCGGGTTCCCACTACAATCAATTTCTAAGCACTCTATCTCTTATAATGTTTTACGATATATTAATGTGTTAAAATGTCTCTAGTTTGTTAATTATGATATATTTCATCTAACATTTTAGTCATCTTCAGGCATTAAAAACATAAAACTAAGCTTACTTATACATAAGATAATGTATGAAATAATGATAGAGTAATTGCCAAAGTATGTCATTTGGCTTGTTACATTCTTGTGTGGGTCTCGCACACATATATTGTGTCAGTTATGAACACGAGGTAAGGTTAAAGGAGGTGTAACTGCCCAAACAATCTACCAGGCCAGCCAACTTAAGGAAATCACAACAGCTGTCTATTTAAATGTTTGTTAAACTGGCTTGATCAAGCAACACTGCTTGTGTTGTGTAACAATTGTTATGAAACACTACATAACAATACAAAGAGATATTATTACTAGAGAGGACCCTATAGGTTACATTTTGAAAAAACAAAAAAGTAACCTGAACACCTAAAGTAACCATAGAAGTTTTTTGAGGTAACTTTTACGATGTTTCTAAATTCCATGTTACAACTGATAAGTTCTCTTTAGAAATAATATCTCTATGAGATGTTAAAGTGTTATTATTACTCTATAAAGTGTTATTATTACTCTATAAAGTGTTACTTATTACTCTATAAAGTGTTACTTATTACTTTATAAAGTGTTACTTTGTTACTTATTACTCTATAAAGTGTTACTCTATACCTCTATAAGTGTTATTATTACTCTATAAAAGTGTTACTTACTCATAGCTTTAATTCTTATATATCTGACTAGTATTTCTTTTTCTAGGCATATATCAACTGCATTCCTTTTTTAAATTCAAACGGTCGTCGCCTTTTAAAATGCCCTGTAAATGTCTTAACGAGTGACGTTTAAAATGGTCACTTCTTCCCGTCTTATAAGGGCAGAACTGACACTGATACGCTGGGGACGACGAATGGCTTGTTTCCATGTGTCGTTTAAGGTTGGTCGATTGTTTGAACCTGAAGAAACAGATGGGGCACGAATAACCCGGCATTTTGCCGCATTCGAGACGTTTGTGACGTTGAAGTGTTCCCTTCGATGTATACATCCGTTCACACGTGTCGCAACTGAATATAGGTACTGAAATCAAAACAGAAACAAAGATGTTAGTAAAAGAAAATAGATAATTAGGATTTTTAAAATATATTCAATAGATAATGACGATTCGTAACAGCAACAAGTGATAATAGCAGATAATGCATGATATATAATTTAAAATATCAAAGTTGCTATTAAGGAGATACAAAACGCTATCGAATTTACTTTCAATATAAAATAGCAGATAATGCATGATATATAATTAAAAATATCAAAATTGCTATTAAGGAGATACAAAACCTATTGAATATACTTTCAATATAAAATAGCAGATAATGCATGATATATAATTAAAAATATCAAAATTGCTATTAAGGAGATACAAAACGCTATTGAATATACTTTCAATATAAAATAGCAGATAATGCATGATATATAATTAAAATATCAAAGTTGCTATAAGGAGATACAACGATATTGAATATACTTTCAAATATAAAAGAGCGCATGATGTATAATTTTAAAATATCAAAGTTGCTATTAAGGAGATACAAAACGCTATCGAATTTACTTTCAATATAAATAGCAGATAATGCATGATATATAATTAAAATTCAAAATTGCTATTAAGGAGATACAAAACGCTATTGAATATACTTTCAATATAAAATAGCAGATAATGCATGATATAAATTAAAAATATCAAAATTGCTATTAAGGAGATACAAAACGCTATTGAATATACTTTCAATATAAAATAGCAGATAATGCATGATATATAATTAAAAATATCAAAGTTGCTATTAAGGAGATACAAAACGATATTGAATATACTTTCAATATAAAAGAGCAGATAATGCATGATATATAATTAAAAATATCAAATTGCTATTAAGGAGATTACAAAACGCTATTGAATATACTTTCAATATAAAATAGCAGATAATGCACGATATATAATTAAAAATATCAAAATTGCTATTAAGGAGATACAAAACGCTATTAAATATACTTTCAATATAAAATAGCAGATAATGCATGATATATAATTAAAAATATCAAAATTGCTATTAAGGAGATACAAAACGCTATTGAATATACTTTCAATATAAAATAGCAGATAATGCATGATATATAATTAAAAATATCAAATTGCTATTAAGGAGATACAAAACGCTATTGAATATACTTTCAATATAAAATAGCAGATAATGTATGATATATAATTAAAAATGTCAAAGTTGCTATTAAGGAGATACAAAACGCTATTGAATATACTTTCAATATAAAATAGCAGATAATGCATGATATATAATTAAAAATATCAAAATTGCAATTAAGGAGATACAAAACGCTATTGAATATACTTTCAATATAAAATAGCAGATAATGCATGATATATAATTAAAAATATCAAAGTTGCTTTTAAGGAGATACCAAACGCTGTTGAATATACTTTCAATATAAAAATAGCAGATAATGTATGAATATAATAATAAAATATCTGGCTATTAAGAGATACAAACGCTATTGAATATACTTTCAATATAAAATAGCAGATTAATGTATGATATATAATTAAAAATATCAAAAATTGCTATTAAGGAGTAAAACGCTATAAATATACTTTCAATATAAAATAGCAGATAATGCGATGATATAATTAAAAATATCAAAAATTGCTATTAAGAGATACAAAACGCTAATGAATATACTTTCAATATGCATGATATATAATTAAAAAATATCAAAATTGCTAAAGGAGATACAAAACGCTATTGAATATACTTTCAATATAAAATAACCTTTGAGTTGATACGAGAACCTATACGATTTTTTCTGATTTATGACATAAATTCTGGAGCGGTGGTCCGCATGTCGGGCATATTTTCTTTGAAATTAGATAAGTACGGATTGTTTCCGTATTTAACAATCTATTCTTGCTTAATGTTCCGGTTAAACCACATTATTCAACACAGACAGTTAAAGTATATATGCAATAAATAATAATTAAAACTAATTTTAATTTAATTTACTTAATTTTAAGATAAAAAAGTGGAAAATAATCTAATATTTACGTTGGATTGTAATTATTATGAAAAATAAAAAAATGACGTCACTAATGTACAGTTACAGCACCTAGCTACCCAAGAATGATAAGAGCTGTTTGATCTTCCTCAAAGTATTAGTCTCTTTGTCACCAATGTACAGTTTACGGCACCTAAGCTACCCAAGGAATGATAAGAGCTGTTGAATCCTTCCTCAAAGTATTAGTCTCTTTGTCACCAATGTACAGTTACGGCACCCTAGCTACCCAAGGAATTAAGAGCCGTTGTATCCTCCCTCTAAGTATTAGTCTTCTTTGTCACCAATGTACAGTTACAGCACTAGCTACCCAAGGAATGATAAGAGCTGTTGAATCCTTCCTCTAAGTATTAGTCTCTTTGTCACCAATGTACAGTTACAGCACCTAGCTACCCAAGGAATGATAAGAGCCGTTGTATTCCTCCCTCTAAGTATTAGTCTCTTTGTCACCAATGTACAGTTACACAGCACCTAGCTACCAAGGACTTGATAAGAGGCCGTTGTTATCCCTCCCCTCTAAGTACTTAGTCTCTTTGTCACCAATGTACAGTTACGGCACCTAGCATACCCAAGGAATGATAAGAGCGTTGTATCCTCCCTCTAAGTATTAGTCTCTTTTGTCACCATGTACAGTTTACAGCACCTAGCTACCCAAGGAATGATAAAAGCTGTTGTATCCTCCTCTAAGTATTAGTCTCTTGTCACAATGTACAGTTACCAGCCTAGCTACCCAAGGATGACTAAAGCTGTTTGGAATCCTTCCTCTACAGTACTTAGTCTCTTTGTCACCAATGTCATTACAGCACCTAGCTACCCAAGAGAATGATAAGAGCTGTTTGAATCCTTCCTCTAAGTATTAGTCTCTTTGTCACCAATGTACAGTTATGGCACCTAGCTACCCAAGGAATGATAAGAACTGTTGTATCCTCCCTCTAAGTATTAGTCTTTGAAAGAGGTTATTAGACCTCACTTTTAGTTCCTTTAAAACAACCTCGGAATCAGCCTCCTTAATACAATACCATTCGCCTGTTCTGTTGTCTTTATTATTATTATTAATTTATTTATTTTATTTAACAATTTTAATTTTTAATATTCATGCTTTATCAGTGCTATTCATCATTTAATTAACATTAAATACTTTAAAATTCGCAAATTGTTATAAATGAATGTTAAGAGGCTTACCATAAAATATATTATTCACTGCAGCTTAGCTTAAAGTAAAAACAACTAACACACAAAACAAAAATATAGAATAAAACAATACGCAGTAAAAAATTACACATGAATTTAAAACACACAGAAAACGAAAAAATACAATAAGTATTTAGTGTCAAACAAAAAATAAAACACTAAATAAAAGATTAAAAAAAGTAAAATATAAATAGAACAAACAATTAAAACTTATTAAGGGTAAGCAATAATATCACTATCTAAAAGTAAACAAAACGTAGTAAAAAAAACTAAAAAAAAAGAAGTTAAAAGTAAAAAAATACTAACTAAAAATAACAAAACGTAGAAATGAAATATGTACATAAAAAATTTCATGGAATCAAATAAAATGATAATATCCAATGGGAATGTAAAATTGGTACTATAGTCAAAAAGAAAATGTTAAAGGGGGAAAAAATAAGAAATTAAGGAGAAAAATTGAACATAGATGATAGAAGACAGGGGTTGTAATATATTGCTTGGATTATCTTGCAGCTCTTACACACACACACACTTATAATATTATACTATATACTATATAACTATGTTAATATATATATATACTATATATATATATATAAATATATATATATATATAATATATTCAACACTATTATATACTGGCATACTATATATACAGTTATACTCTCATATCATAATAATATATATATATATATATATATATATCAAGAAACATACATTTTACCCCACTGCCAGACTAACTTTTCTGCTCATGAAACCATAAGGGGGAAGCATAATTATATTATATATTTATATTCATATATTTATATATATATATATATATATATATATATATATATATATATATCTATATATTATATATATCATCATACTATGTAGAATGTTTTGGCCTTAACATAATAAGGAAAACATGGTCCAGGAGTTTCCCAGATACTTAAGATTATGGTATAACCTTATTTAATTAATAAAAGAGTAAAAAAGTCACTCCACAACAAATATTTCTTATAGCAAAGCGTTTTCAACCTAACAAGAGGCCATCATCAGTGCTAGCCGTTGAATAAAGAAGATTGATAGATGAGTTTTACAGATCAGATACGTATCAAAGATAGACTCTCTCTTTGCTATAAATAAATATATTTTTTGTGGAGAGACTTCTTCCTCTTTTATAAGATGAACTCCATTAACGCTCACCTTAGTTCTTCTTATTTAACAATTTCAATTCACCATAAGTGGTAACAAAATTACCATAATTGGGAAATCGTTACCAATGTAAGTTTGTATGAAGCGTGTTTTAAGAGCTATCCGCTCCTTCCTCCTATCTATCTCATAAGCGGAATATTTGATAGAAAATTCACTAAAATTAATTCACCGCTAATGCTTGAGAATAAATATTAAAATAAAAGCACATATATGTTTTTAGATTCATAACGTTAAAAAAAAAATAAAAAAACACCATAAACGATTTCAAAACAAACATATATTTACTTATAAAAAAAATCAAATAATTATTAATACATAATAACTAGCATTTGACATAATAATGAACACACTAGATTCTTTAATATGGCAACTAATACAGAGTATGGCAAAATTTAAATGAAGAATAAAAAACACGACTTGTCAGTAGGAGCGTAGGCACGGACGCGAGCAAAGCGAGAGTTGTATTTCAAATTTAGAGCATTTCAAATAAGTCATTTAATCGATCAATTTAATACAATCAAATTATTTTTCATACCCATAAAATTTCGCTATACTCATGAATTTTATCCTTAATAACTAAATCAAAAATAAATCACAAATAAAATTGAGTATAAGTAATAGGAGCACACGTATACATACATACGCGAGCATACATATGTTATACATAATATTATTATAACTTATATAAAAATGTCTTACATACTAATATCGAGATTCATCCTAGTTTAAAACTATGAGGGGTTTAGACTTAGGAATAATACTTTATATAGAAAGGAGCACAGCTGATCAACACGAAAGCGGTTCACTTGGTGCCCAACCCTAATTTAATGCTGCCACCCTTACAACTATACAATTTTAAAATACAAAAGTTTCAGGCCAATACTCGGCTTGCTGAATTATTACGTTCTATTATAACATTAAGTGATCTTGATCTATTGCAGTTAAATACCTAATCATAAATATCGGTGCGCCCATTACCATATTTTACAAGATTTTCAAAATTGTGAGTTTCTAACTTACTTTATTAGAAACATATCTATATAAAAAGTACGTCCTCGTCAACTACATGTTTAGATTCTGCCATCTAAGACACAGTTTTTATTAAAATACTCCCCAGCACGTTTAGATTTAACAGTTATAATATTTGTTCTTTACCGATCCTTTCTTCATTCTAGATATTCTATGACACAATACATTAAATCAATGTTTTTCGGTTGTCAGGGTGGCAGCATTACCTTAAGTTCGCACAGTCAACCAGTCTCTTCGTGTTTATCAGATGGACATCTACCACTTGTGTTTACCGGTTTCCCTGCTGCTCCTTCCCAATACTAATCAGTATTATTCTAAAGGTTTAGACTAAATATTTCTATACGTCTTGTAACAACTAGATTATATATTTGGTAGAAAATTCATGATGAGGTATCTTCCTTCTACTTACAAACCACTATGGGAACAACAAAGGGAAATAAATAATTCAGGACGGTAAACCGATTATTCAAACAAATATATAAGTTGTTTTATTACCAAATGAACACAGGTCACTACACAGGACTCAAATCACTTTATTAGAAAACTACATTCAACACACAACACACACAATATATACTATATACATTATATTATATATATAACTCTATACTTTAATTATTTTATATATAATACTAACTACTATACTTACTATATATAACTTATTTATCAAAAATTTAAATTTCTCCAGGGGGGTTGTTCCATAGATCATCCATTAGATTCTGTTCAAACACTTAACAACTTCATTAAATCACTACGGTAAGCACATTTACATTGGGTGACGGTATTTTCTTTTTCTCATACTAACAGCACTTCAGAAAAAAAATGAAACTGGCCACTTAATAAACACTCACATTAGGCGACATACTACTATTTCTTTACACACATACATTTTCCTGCCTCAGCGCACACCATAATTAATCTTTAAACTAATATTCATATTTAATGCTTTGATAGATTACCTACTTTCCTAGATATATTTAGCCGCTATAGGTAGAAGGCGATCTTTGTGCTTTGATTTATAGCTATTAATATGTTATCCTAATATCATCCTGGCGGAATTATTATAATAGGGTATGTTTCAGAAAAGTTACTGATTACTTAATATCTTGAGTTAATATTATTTCATCCACAAATACGCTATAGAAACCGCTAATTAAGAATA
>JACMZG010001859.1:6430114-6460114 GCA_018340805.1 Microvelia longipes
TCCGCCGTTAGTAGAGTGCATGCTACAATAGGAGTTGTAGAGAGGTGAAGAGCATCTAGTCGCTATATAGGGAGACTATTCAAAGAGACTAAAACTATTGGAGGGAGTACAGAACTCGATTAACACAGTGATAAGGGGTCTGGAAGTGAGACAGTTTCCATAGGTGCCCTAACTGTACTTACCCCTACTATAGTCTCCCTAGAGAAAGACTAGATACTCCCCCACCCTCAACAACTCCTATTGTAGCATGCACTCTACTAACGGCGGACATTTTTCAGTGACTCCTCATTAAACCACTTTATTCCACATTGGCAATTAAAGAATACATGCAATAGATAATAATTAAAAATTATTTTAAATTTAATTTACTAAAATTAAGACAAAATAGTGGAAAAATAGTCTAATATTTACGTAGGATTGTAATTATTAGGAAAAATAAAAAAAAATGACGTCACCAATGTACCGTTAGGGCACCTAGCTACCCAAGGGAATGATAGGGGCTGTTGTATCCTCCCTCTAATAGTTTTAGTCTCTTTGGGTTCTGTACTCCCTCTAATAGTATTAGTCTCTTTGTATAAAATGAACTTTGCTGTCACATTGTACTTATCCCTAAGTTACAACTAGTCCTCTACTTTGCTGTCACATTGTACTTATCCCTAAGTCACAACTAGTCCTCTACTTTGCTGTCACATGTACTTATCCCTAAGTCAACAACTAGTCCTCTACTTGCTGTCACATTGTACTTATCCCTAAGGTCACAACTAGTCCTCTACTTTGCTGTCACATTGTACTTATCCCTAAGTCACAACTAGTCCTCTACTTTGCTGTCACATTGTACTTATCCCTAAGTCACAACTAGTCTCTACTTGTCACATTGTACTCTATCTAAGTTACAACTAGTCCTCATAAAACTGCTTCACATACATCCATCTCTATGTAGTTACATCACAATCCAAATGAAAAGGTAAAAAATGATAATGATGGAAAACAAAAAAAAATTGTTTCTTAAAATAAATTTTATTTGTTACACATTAGTCAAACTTAATATGTTTTAAAAGCATATGTCTCTTCAAATTACCCTTCTGCTTGCATTTATAATCGCAAAATTTACAAACAAAACTTGGGCTCTGATTGCATTCGAACTTTTGGTGATGACTTAATGAATATCTTGTTTTATACTTCTTTCCACAGTGGCATAACCAGTGATCTGTAAAGAATAAAAAAACTAACCGAGTTATTTAATTATCATGATGCCATAGTGACTAAAGTAGAAATTCTTTGGTCTCGCTGTCAGCGATTCCAAATCATTCGTCAGACACATATTACTTAGATAAATAAACATAAATAAATCAACGCTTACCAAAAATTTAGTCTGCTAGGCTGCAAACAGAAAACATATGCCTCCTAGCAAGATGTGTCGTTAAGTTGTATTTATACTTAGATGCATAATCACACATAGAACATTGGAATACCGTCGGCTTTGGATTGTGTAGCGCATCCATATGCCTCTTCATAGATCCTGGTTGTTTACATCTAGATAAAATAAAAGAGTAAACTCCAAAAAAAAAAAATGATAAGGCCAATAACTTAAATATAGAGAATGAGCGTGAATGGAGTTCATCATAAATAATTAAATGAAATGTCTCTCCATAAAATAAAAACATTATTGGCAAAGCGCTTTCAACCTAGCTAGAGGCCATTAATCAGTGCAAAACCGTTGAAATAAATAAAAGGAAGACGAGTGAGTCTATGATTTAGCTTTAGATATTAGATTCAGACTCAATCTAATATCTAAGCTAATGTTCTGTAATCATTAATGTCTGAATCTAATATCTAAAGCTAAATCATTAGACTCACTCGTCTTCCTTTATTTCTTCAACGGTTTGCACTGATGATGGCCTCTAGCTAGGTTGAAGAGCTTTGCCAATAAAGTTTTTATTTTGTGGAGAGAATTTTCATTTAATTATTTTGCCAATAACTTAGTTGCACATTATAACTTAAATTAAAATCAGAATAATAAAGTAAGTCTCTCCACTGATGTATTATTCCTGACAATTCGGCTAGTCGAACCAGTACCAGCGCTCCAGACAAAGCAAGCACTGACCTTTAGTTGGTTGAAAGCCGGTTATGCTTTATTTTAAATAAATAATACATCAGTGGAGAGACATATTTTATTATTCTGATTAGGATGAACTCCCTAGTGCTCATACTTCAAATCCTTAAATTAAAACATATATTACTAAACGTTATTAATAATTCAAAATAAAAAAAACAACAAATTAATACAATATAAAATATTTTTATAAAACTTATAGATACGTTAAAAATTAGAGCCATATACAGTTAAAATATAATTAAAAGAGCCAGATATTTTTTTATTATCATTTAAAAAAGAAAATTATTGTAAAAAAAAACTTAAAGTAAAGAAAATTATTAAAGGAACCTGACAGTCTACAAATCAGACTAACATAGCTGATTTTTTAATCTTTGTGGGCTTGTAACTTAACGAAGCTGCTGATGTTGTTGCCCGAATTTATCCCATAAATTATCCCATAAAAATCTCTTTATGTTGTTAAATTCTTAGGTAATTTAACTTAAGTAAGAAATTTCAACTCACTTATAAGAACAGTATGGACATGTAATATTTTTCTCTTTGCTGCACTCGTATTTCTTATGATGATTTAAAGCTCCTCGTGTTTTATATGATTTAGAGCACATATCACAGACTGTATCCCAATCTGTAACAGCGAGAAAATCAGGGAAATTAAATTTCCCCCAAAGAGCATTGAATTAGTAAAAATAAATTAGAACATTACTTAAAGGTTAGATGTTTACTAAAAGATAAAAATCTATACAGCGATAGTGTTTAAATCAAATAATAATTATTTAAACTTTAGAAATTGACACGGTATGAGGGCATACTTTTAGGAAAATTGAGGAAACTAGTGTCCTTAAAAGTATTAAAAAAGTAAAAAAAATAAATGGTGATAGATTTTAGAGATCGAGCAAAAAGTCATGGCACACAGAAAGTGTGGATTCTAATACGAAGAACGAATTAAAGAAACCCATTTCCTCAAATAATATTGAATAAGTAAAACGAAATAAAAAACGTTAAATTACTTAAGAAAAGAATCATACTATATGCTGAATACAGTCAAACTATACTGACTTGGTCTAGTAATATACAAGATATACGCTTACTGAAGATAATGGCAATAATTTGCTTAAACTGGTCAACAAAGAGTCTTCTTATTTTGTCTTCTTATGTTTCAAGCATCTGCTCATTTAGCTTTTCTAATATTTGCTGCATATTTAAGGCATTACAAAAAATAGAAAATTATATTCGCTTATCTTTTATTTTATTATAATTTGTACTATAAAGTCTTAACATGCTCAAATAATTTTAATGATAATGGAACAAAAATAAACAGTTTTTTGTATAAAACCAATTAAACTAAAAAAAACTATCTTTTAAAATCAAAAATTGACTAAAATATTTAAATACTGGCAAAATAGGAATTCCTAAAATGTTAAACTTAATCTCTCAATGATTAATAAAAAAATAATAAATAAGTTTATAAAATTGATATTACATTTTAAACATAAAATACTAAAAATAAAGATTAGCATACTGTAAATCAAATGTCATAAACATATAAAAAATGGATACATAAAAGGCGGTTTTATATAATCCTACGCTACAGAGATTCTAACTTAAGCATTGTATGTAATTATATATCATATCCTAAGTTATATACAGTACAAAATTTAAACAAATATAAAACAAATAAATATATTTTTACATTTATAAATAATTTAGTAATAGGAACATTTTTGGTTGTTTATTAATAACGATGGCTTGATGGTTTTTTTTTATTTTTATATGTTAATTTTATTTCTTATTATAAAATTGTTGTCATTAAAAGTTTTTTTTACTGCTATAATTGAATTTTATAAGAGTTCGATTTATCTATAACTTCTTTTTTTGCATATTTTATCAATTTTTCGACAAATGTGCATGTTTATTAATATTATGAGCTTTCAAGTTAGGTTTTAATTTGGTTGTGTAGGGACAAAATTCGCATCTATACGTCGGCGCCATCGGGTTGTGTTTGAGGTTGATGTGGATTTTTAAATTCCCAGGCTGCTTACACCTGAAAACATAGCATAACAAAAAAGGGATGTACCAACTAAACAATTATAACAGAACAAAAATTTAAAAGAAACAAAGACAAATTTTTGTAAAAAAAAAAATAATTAAGAAAATTATTTTCTTAGAAAAAAATATCTGGCTATTCTTAAAGGATTGTATTTTTCATGTTTAAACAAAAAATTTAGATAATATTAAACGATGTACATTTCATATGTGAGAAAAAATGTTTGGTTCTGACCTTAGAATAATACTATATATGGAAGGAGCACAGGACCGTAAACACAATGTAATTCCACTGATAACACGAAAGCCGGTTGACTGGTGCAACTAAGTAATGCTGCCAACCTGACAACAAAACATTATTTTAAATATGTGTCATAAATATCTATTATTGAAGAAAGGTCGTAAAGAACAAATATAATAACTTAAAACACCTGCTGAGTATTTAATAAAACTGGTCTTAGATGGCAAACGGGTGGCGGAATACAAGAATCTACATTTAGTTGACGAGGACTACTTTTTATATATAATTTTAATAAATACGTTAAACTACAATTTAAAATGCTTTAAATATTGTAATGCACCTATATTTGTATTAGTATTTTATGAATAATCAATCATTAATTAATAATAGAACATAATAATTCAGCAACCGGAAGTTGCCAACTTTTTTTTAGAAAATAGTATATTGTAAGGGTGGCAGCATTACTTAGTTGCAGCAGTAAACCGGCTTTCGTGTTATCAGTAGTGCTCCTTCTATATATAGTATTATTCTAAGGTTCTGACTAAACATTGTACATCTTATTTTTAGAAAACATTATTGAAATTTAACACAATTGAGTTTAAAAAAAAATATTTAATTGTCAAACCACAATACATAAAAAAAGAAAACTGACCGGTTTCAACTATTAATTAGTCATCGTCAGAGTACATTTATAACTCAGTTTATAAATCAGTTTATAAACACTCAGTTTATAAATCAGTTTATAAACACTCAGTTTATAAATCAGTTTATAAACCTCATTTATATATCAGTTTATAACACTCAGTTTATAAATCAGTTTATAACACTCAGTTTAAAACACTCAGGTTTATATATCAGTTTATAAACACTCAGTTATTAACACTCAGTTTATAAATGTACTCTGACGATGACTAATCAATAGTTGAAACCGGTCAGTTTCTTTTTTTATGTATTGTGGTTTGACAATTAACTATTTTTTTATGAACTCAATTGTGTTAAATTTTAACCATGTTTAACATACACCACAAAATCTCTGTCAAAACAACTAATGAAAAACATTATATCTGGCTCTTGTGTTTTACAGTATTTTTTGAAAGTGTTCTCCCTTGGAAAATTCATATGTATTCTTGCAAACGCAAGTTTCTATAAAAGAGGCCTAATGAACTAAAACTTATCATAGATGAGTTAAATAACAGCAAAAGATGTTAAGAAGAGAAAAGATTTAAGATTTCCAATGTAATGCGCATTGATAAGAAACTAAAATTATTTTAAGAGGAAACATCTCGCTATGCAATCTTTACTTTTACGGCGAGGATTACAGAAAATGTTGAATGCTCTTCTAATCTCTATAAAATGTTAACAAATAGTATTGATAATTTTTCTAATATTTATCCATATATTATTCGAGTAAAAATATTGATGTTCTAATATATTAGATGAGGAACTTTTACTTCCTTATCAACGCGCCATCTACTGGAAGACATCTAAATATTGAGAGGAGACTATGCCTATGATACATAAGTGGTATAAATTGTCGTACTTATAAGGACAATGAGGACATTTCATCTGAGGTGCTTTTCCGCATTCGAACCTTAGATGACTTTTAAGAGATAACTGGTGTTCGTAAGTCCGTCCACACAGATTACAGACAAGTCGACCTGAAATTACATTTAAAATGACGGTTAGAAAAGAAATTGAAACTTATAACATAAAATACTTAAAGGGTATTTTATTACATAAAATAACGCCAGTTGCTGTATCTTTGCTACCACTACTTTAAAAGTAAAGAAAGAGAATAAATAAAACAAGTTTAAAATTTATATTACTTACTAAACAAATGCAAACTAGGTAAAATATGTAAATCAGAATGACAATAACTACTCTCATCTCTCTTTCAGATGTAAAAAAAAATTAAAATTAAAATTCAGGCTCTGTCGGCGCCCTGTTGAGTTAGACGTAACGAAACAGAGTGGGACATGACATTATATCGAGCCAATAATGATGACGAATGTCGAATGATGGAACAGTTCCTAGATGTAGCATTGCATCTTGCTTGTTACATTTCCTAGGTGTCTCTCGCACAATTATATTTTGTCAACTATTCATGTTTTGCGAAACTCGATAGTATCAAACGATAAATAAAAATTAAATTTAGAAAAAACATTTATCTACTCACGGCAGCAAAATTAGCCATTACTGGACTGTTTTTAAGCTGCAAAATGTCATTTTACCTACACTGTCAAACAATACCGGAAATATTTTAAAACAGTACGCAAAATGTTTCAAAACAGTACGCAAAATGTTTTGGTAATGAAAAAAGTACTAGGGAGTTATGGCTCATTTAAATAACATGGAAAACAAGTCAAAATTCTCTAGGTGGGAAAATGAATGAGCGAAGGTTATTATTTTACAAATGATTGCGTGAATTTCGGTATTGTTTTATTTTGTAAACTATGATTTATTCTAGCTTGTTTCTAGTATGTAACTTTCTTTATTGTTACTTAAAATTACGATATTATTATTAAATGTTTAACATTTAACATTTGTTTATCTAATAATATATAGTTTTGGAAACAAATTGGCAACACTGATAATTTTGGCATTAAATTGAATTATTTACCAGCTGTTTATGAATCGACAGATTTTTAATGTTTAAGTCGTCAGATTTTGTGTTTCATGTTGTTATATTTAGTTTAAGTATATAAAGTTACAAAAATATAACGTTATCAAAAACTAAATCTGTAAACTAAAGTTAAGTTACTAAAACATAATGAGTGAGAACAACAGTGAAGTGAATAAAGATACAAACAGTGTTGACATTGACGAGTTATTGGACCACACTCCACCTGATATTATCAGCGTTGCATCTACTTCAAAGCAGTCTTTACTGCCTGTAAAATCTCGCAGCAAGTATTTAAAATAATCTCTTGTGTATTTTTTCTGCCGTTAGTAGATAAAATAGTATATGCTACTATGCAGCAGAGGAAACATTGCAGACTCGTACAATTAATTACCTGCCTCGGCTTACGCCTCTGCAGGTAATTCGCCATTTGCCAGCCTCGGCTTCGCCTCGTCTGTCAAATGGGTTAATTACCTGCCTCGGCTTACGCCTCTGCAGGTAATTTCCATAGCCCGCCCTAGCCTTCTGCTCGGGGGCAAATTTATAAAACTCGTCTGCAAAATTCCATTTTGCTGCCTAGTAGCATAATATACTATTTCAATATGTTTGTGTAATACTCTATAAAAAAAGTTGAGGATTGGGTACCTTGGAACGTTCCTTATCACGTATAATATTAACAAGTAACTTAAAATTGTTTAAGTTACTTATTGTAAAGTTTGAATTCTGACAAAAACTATGCAGTGACAGTTTGCAGCGGGAGAGGGAAACACTTGTTCAAACTCCACATAAAGACAGACTTTACGTCCTTAGTTACAGACTCCCTCAAGAATGTGGAACAAAATCAGTACACACTGTGTCAAAGAAGCAATTAAAAAAGATACGGTCCCGACCGGGATACGAACCTCAGTCGAAGCAGACATTGTTGTATAGCCAACAGTATATAAAGTGGACGCCTCAGACGACTCGGCCGTTCTAGATCCTTAAAGGATTTTACGCTTAGAAATAAATACAATTAAATAAACAAATTTAAAAACTTTCTGGTAAATAAAGTAAAACATTTATTTACTAATTAGTACAATATTAAAAATTAATTTGACTTTTACAAACAAATTCCTAGCAATTGGTCACATTTAATAAAAAAAAATTTAATTTATAAAAAGAGTTATCTTTAAGAAAGAAGTAGTTTTAAAATGATAATTTGACATTACAAACTTTATTAATAAATAAGGCTTTTAAATTTTGGGTATTTGGTTTTTTATCAAGAGTACTAAGGCCCAAGGTCATTAGGCTCTAAACTAAATATTTTTATCTTTAAGTTAAAAAACTAGACCTACTGGTCAAATTTAAGAAACATGGGATTCAAAGTCTGTTTAGACTATTGTTTTATATTAAAATTCAGTTCTGAGAATTAAATTCTGAATTTGAATTAAATATTTATGGACTTACATACTTTAGAAGAAAACTTGCAAACCTTAAAAATTAGTCTTATTCATAGTTTACCCAAAAAATAGACTCAAAAGATCACCCAAGCTGCCACCCTCACTGATGTTATCTCCAAGGCCATAATAGCTGTCAGACATAAATATTAGGAGAAGAAGTATTTTTTTCTCATGAAGATGATAAAACTTCCTAACTCATGTAAATGAGTTAGGAAGTAAACTTTCATCTATTTTATTTCTGCTACGTAAACTTAGTTTAACTTTAGATATTGATACCATGAAGCTTGCTTACTATGCGCATTTTCATTCACGTATGCTGTATTGTATTAAAGAATGGGGAGCAGCCCCCGTAGCCAGTATTTTTATTTTGCAGAAAAAAGCTATTCGTATCATGAATAATGCTAAACATGACTCTAAGTGCAAACAATATTTTATTGAAAATAAAATTTTAACTTTTCATTCAGCCTATATTTTTTCATTGTTGTTGTTCGTTAAAGCAAAGTATGATGAGGGGGAGTTTAATTATATTAAGAACTACAATTATGGCACTAGATATATTGCTAACATCAATATTCCCACTTGTAGGCTCAACAAATCACATCAGTCCCCAAATTTTAATGGAATAAGGTGCTTTAATAAATTACCAGCTTCAATAGTTGAACTTCCACCCAAATATTTCAAAAAAAGCATTAAAACATTGTTGCTTGAGAAAGCCTACTATAATGTTAACGAATTTTTAGCTGATAATTTAGTATTCCCACCTTAAATGTTTAGTGTTTCTCATGTAATGTTATTTATTTATTTTTTTTGTTTTTTTAATCAAGTTTGTTATTCAAGTTATGCTGCCTATGTTTATGCAGTCTATTTAATAATTTATAATCTATTTATTTTCTTGTTTGTTCTTTTCATTTGTTTGTAAAATTTTGACAATTGAGAAACTTTGTAATAAAGTAACCTCAAGTATGTAAATAAATAAATAAATGATAACAGAATACGTCCCTGCTCCTAAAACGCGGTTAATTGTAAATAACAAGGACAACTGATAGATTGTCCAACTAATATTGATTATGATTAGCAATTGTTATTAATTTTTCTAGGATATATAAAGACATCTCAATTCACTTTGACAATATAAATTATAATTTCAAAAACTAAGAAAATTAAAATTTTATACTTTCAAAATATAATCAGCAGATACCAATTGCGATTAAAACTTATGACCAACAGATACCAGTTGCGATATATTCCTTAGTTGACTCTTCGATTGTATTTTATCTTGATGTCGACAAACAATGTGCCTCTTGAGGGTTCCAGATTGCTTGCAGCTGTAAGGACAGTATGAGCAGAAATAACTAGGCTGTTTCCCACATTCGTGCAAACGGTGCCTTGAGTACGTCTTCTTACTCCTGTATAGCCGGCCGCAATGACAGAAATATGTTTCTTAAAACAAAACAAATTCCTTGTTAATAAAAATAATTATTAAATGAAAGGTCCGTTAGCTCATTAAAAATTACAAAGAATTTTCATACTTTAAGACATTAAAACTTCTCTGCTAAGTTTAAAAACGGAAAACTGACATTTAAAAAGTAGAAATAATTTCCATTGCACTTAGAACTGTGCACTTCACAGTTCTAAAAGTAAATAGTTACAAACATAACCTTTAATAATAAAAATATTCATAAAAATATAAACAATTGAACACAGTGGTTTACTTTTAGTTTTTATCGCATATTTGAAGACCTATATCCTTACAAGGGGCAATGGTTGGATTTATACACACCCTTAGTATAATAAATGTTTAAGGAGCACCATGGTGCTCCTTAAAAATGCTCCTGGAAATAGATCATAAAAGTAATTTAGAAATAAGTAACTCTTACCCCATAAAAGGTGCATCGTCAAATGCCGAATTAAAACTAACTCTAAGACATACAATTTTTACATTTATGTTGCAAAATTCTGTTTAAGGCTTAATTGTTATATTCAGTGACAAAAACATGTTTGTTGTACTGTTAATTGCTACGACCTTATTACAAATAATAGGTTAGGAATATTAACAAAAGAAGTTCACTATAAATGTGGTAGTCCAAAATATATGTGATCCTGTGTCTTATCGTTTTAAAGGATTCATGCGTATGTGGCAATCCTCTCTTTTGAGATTCAACTCAATACCGTAGTTCGATAAAAAGACACATCAAGGTCAGCATTTCAAAAAATATATTAATCTAAAACAATAATTAAAGGTAAATTGTTCATAAATAAAAAAACAGAATATAAACAAACATTAGATTTTACTAAAGTTATATACAATTAAAAATTTATACATCAAAGTTTTATTTACACATTCATCAGTCAATTTTAAATTCATAAAACTAAAACCTACGTATGACTTGTTTCTGACAGTGATTCAGTCTAAAAATCTTCTTTTATTTCACCATATATGAAGATTCATATCAACCAAAGCAATGGATACGAAGATGAGAGTATGGAGAGATAATGATTTATTGTCAGATTGATTTTGACACAACATGAGGCCATCAATTGCTATTAAATAAAAGGAAATATTTTATTTTTTCGATTTATCTGTTTTAATCTGTTACTATCTTGAAAATGAAAACACTTTTATCCATTTATTTCCAATATTATTTTATGATACCAATGATGGATGGATGATCTTATGCTTGGTTGAAGTTCTTTTGTCAATAAATTATATGCGGGTAAACTCTTTTCATTAAAATAAAAATCACATTATAAATTATAATTTGTAAATTATAACACATTATAAAAAACTCCACCGGTGTTATATGGCATTTAAAAGAATGTCATAAGTGCATTTATGTAAATTTATATCACAACACAAACCAATTTTTACCTAACATTTCATATTAATTATTTATACCACCACCAATATTGAATCCTCTTTTCATTATAATAATAATAAAAATCTATTTCCTTTTGTTATAAAAACTCCACCGGTGTTTGCTTATATTGAAAACAATGTCCTAAGTGGATTCAGGTAAATTTATATCACAACACAAACAAATCATTACCTAACATCTCATACAACTTATTTACCCTGCCACTAATATTTCATCCTTAATTTTGCTTGATAAAGAAGCGCGACACTTTAATTTTTCTTAATATAATGGTTTTTACAATTTTACACATCAAAAGAAGTGTCGTTCGTCTTCTATTATAAAAATTCCGCCATGACGCCTATCCCATTAGCGAATTTTATTCCCAAAGGAAATTCGCTAAAGTAAGGTGATAAAAGAGAGAGATAGATTAGATACTACCTTAGTTCAGATAAGATACTATCAGATAGACTACAGATAGATACTACCTTAGTTTTCAGATAGATACTACCTTTCAGATAGATACTACCTTAGTTTCAGATAGATACTACCCTTATTTTCAGATAGTATACCTTAGTTTCTACTACTTAGTTTCAGATAGATACTACCTTAGTTTCAGATAGATACTACCTTAGTTTCAGATAGATACTACCTTAGTTTCAGATAGATCAATTTCAAAAACACCACGCACAGTTATAGAAACAAACAAAATTAACTAATAACGTTCAAACCTAAATTAAAATTATTAAAAATAAATAAATAATAATTGACTAGAAAGAGACATTTCATTGAATAATAGTGATTACAAAACTTGGGTCTAAGGAGCATTCGAAACGTTGAACTCATATTGATTGCAAAAGGAGAAATGATCCATTAGTTCAACATCACTTCTAAACACTTCAAGTACTAACATCAAGTACTAAAGGGCTTTAGTTTCTAACACTCTAACCTAAAGCAAGGGAAACATATACCGTACTTACAAGGATTTGAATTCGTTCAAAATAGATATTGCTGTTTAGCTAAGAGAATATGAACTATAAGAACCTTTAAGTAGAACTCGAAGTACTATCTAAAGCTGGCGATTATCTCTTATTTTAAGTAACTAAATGTATAATCTCAGGCCATAATCCCAGCACCTCCGTGCTGTAAAAGGTAAGTGATTCTACCTGAACAACTCAGGCGATAGTATCATTAAAATATTATTTTGGAATGTTTAGAGATAAATAACTTTTACTTAAAATATTGTCATTTCAAAGACATGACAAATTTTAATATAAATAACTTTTAAGTTAATTTTCGTGTTTATTTAGCAACGCGCAAATTTTAAGCAAGAAACTTAGAGTTAAGTATGTTATGTTTAAGCGCCAAATGGTACTTAAGATTGTGGCTTAATTTAGATGTATAAGGACAGAAAGTACAGTTAAACACAGCTGCTTGTGGGTTATGCTTTAAGTTGATATGTCTCTTCAAGTTGCCATGATGATTACAATTGTAGTCACAGTGTGGACAAATTAATCTACCTGTTCTACCTGTAAAATAACAAGCAATTATATAAACGTTAAACATTGGTTTAAATGAAGTGTGATATAAAAACACTCAACTCTATTGTGAATAAAAAGGTTTTAAGGTCAATGATTGCTAGTCTTACAATTGTCTCTTAAATTCCTCAAGGCCCACTAAAAGTATGTCCTTCAAGGCCCTTTGTTTCTTATTTTTGTGGTAGTTCGTCATTGATAACGCTCCCTAAGTTAACCTTATTTATATAAAGATACTTTAATTCTACAATGTTTTATAATTCGTCATTGAACGCCAATTATACATTAGTAAGAATTTTAAAATTTATTAAACGAAAAGAATTGATTGAATCAATTTGAAAATTTGCATAAATCTGTTCAACTCATGGCCCCCTTAGAATTCTTTATTGCCCCCAGGGAGTGAATATCACCCACGTTGAAAACCACTGATCTAGTTTTGTAAAAGACTAGAGATGAGATCTGTCAATCGTCATATCACTATCAGCATTAGTTCTATTTTTATCCAATGACACGTATGCTAAAAATCAATAAACATCGGAATAACATCTAATTGAGTTGGAATTAAGCACGAGTATCCCTTTACATAATAATCAGCATGAATAAGGTGAATAGATACAAAGGTGACCTCTGGGAATTAACGTATTTTTAACGGTTTGAGATACAGGGAAGCGAGTCCTAAAATACAATAGGCTTAGTCAATTTGTAAATTATTAGCAGGTGCCAAGCAAGTTTAAAGTTGATAAAATGAGCATGGCGAATCCGACAAGATGAAGGTAAGTTCTGAGGTACAAGAACTTAATAAAGTTGCTTTACTATACAACTTTATTTTTCACCATACCAAAATATGTCATTTCATCCAGTCGCTAAAGAATTATAAACAAACTCGCATTAAAATACAAATATTTATTGCTTATAAAAATTCATACAAAATTGTAGAAACGTCTTCTTAAACTAATAACTTATTTTCTCATTAACAAAAAAAACTAATTACTTACTTAATTGTAATAACAAATGAATTTCATTTTACAAAATTTACAGAATTAGAAAGTTAAAAAAAAAGGAAATACAAAACTATCAATACTAAACAAAAATATTCAAATTTTTTCGTAATTTTCTTCTCTAGTATTCCCCTATAGACATATTATTTCTTAAATTCGTTGTATTATTAATAGTATTGTTATTAATACTTTGTTTAATAGTATATATGAAAGAATATATCCCACTATTTTTAATCAAAATGGTGGTCATCCATTATCTACAATCTTTTGGAAAGATATATCAACCATTTTTTTTTAAAGTTATATAAGTTTTTTAATGTTATATCATAACTTTTTTTTAAAGATTTTAGATTTAAAGATTTTTTTAGCCTCCACAGAGTAATATCTTCTAAAAAAAAGTACGAGATTGAAGGGATGATATTTTCTTGTCAATAAAACGTTTTAAATAGGCCATTCGCAATATATTTTTTAGAGTTGAAATTCCTTTGTCTATACTATGCCGGGTGGAATATTTAAGATGCACCAACATTAAATCTGTAAAATTATGGGGAAAACAGGAACCTAGATATTCGAAAATGGGCTATAGTCCATGTAAATAGACTCAGATGAGTTTAAATGAACATAGAATTTTATTTACAACAACAAGAAATAAGTATTCTAGCTATTGTTTTTCTAAGAATAGCTTGGAGAAAAAGTACCATAGTATGGTAATTTTTCACCCAACTATTGTTTTTATAAAAATTGCTTGGTGAAAAATAACCATAATATAAGTAATATTGGTATTACATTTCTTAAGTAATGATGTCGTTTTCAAAACATTCTATTTTATGGTTTATGGTATGCTCCAGTTCTACTTTTCAAAGTTACCATATTTTAAAAAGTTACCATATTTGGGTTATAATTACCAGAAAAATAGTAGTAAATCTGAAACCGCCAAAATAGACTTAAGGGAGAGACCATTTTAAACAGTCTATGATCCTTTTCTCTACATATTTTAAGGCTTTAGTAAATGTGCATCTGAAGTGTTCCGCGCGATATAATCGGTCATAAATCTTTTTTTGACTATGTCATGTCAAAAAAAAAAAATTAGACATATTCTCTATTATTTTTTTATGCTTATAAACCTCTGTAAATCAAGCTGATAGAATTTATAAGGCGATTCAATTGGAGGGTTTTTATGAATGAAATAATTTTTTTTGACATGTTAGGTTATAGTCCGCAATTGACGTCATTGCAGGTATAAATAGTAAATTTTCAATGTTGACCGCCTATACCGATTCCTTCAATGACGTCACACGTCATTCATAAAAACGTCAGGTTATAACCTCCGAATGCATTTGGATTCTTTACATCGAATTAAATCACCTTATAAATTTCTAAAATCTTGCCCGTAAATAGCCTTTTTTGACAGAATAACTCAAAAAATTATAAAAAAGATATTTCGTTATTAATAGAATCTTTTGCAATTTTCAGAAATTCTCAATTTAATATTGTCTTAGTTATATTTTTACTTACAGACAAAGAAATGTTATTTTTAATCGAAGAATCAGCTACCCTCGATACTTGCGGTTGGATATGAATATCCCTGGTCCGATTTCGGCATAACGCCATCATCAGCAGGCGGGGCAACACTCGAGTTCTCAACTAATAAAGTAATATCAGTGATTTACTTCTAGTCTTAATGAGCACGACGAGCTCTCTAAAGATATTTATCTTAATTTTTTTATCTTCAGAGGGCTCGTCGTGCTCATTGAGACTAGAAGTAAATCACTGATATTACTTTATTAGTTGAGAGCTCGAGTGTTGCCTCGCCTGCTGATGATGGCGTTATGCCGAAACCGGTCCAGGGATGTTCTTATCCAACAGCAAGTATCGACGGTAGCTGATTCTTCGATTGCTTCTTTAACTTGCGGTAAATACAACCTTTCTAATGTTATTTTTTTTAAAAAAACAACAATTTTTACATCATATTGATTGTATCAGATTGGAATGGATGACGAGAGACAACGTGTCTCTTTAAACTGCTTTTCCATTTGCACGTGTATTCGCAGTATAAACACTCGTAGACAGGAGTTATCTCGGAATGAAGCTTCTCCGTGTGGTTTCTAACATCAGTCAGGCGGTTAGATCTGAAAAATAAGACGGTAAATCAAATCTGTAGTAATAAAAGAGACGTGATAAACCACCAAGCAAGTAACCTTGTAGAACCATCTGCTGATTCTTTAACAAAAAGAACCTAAGGAAGGTGCTTTAATGGTAATGTTGGGAAACGCATTTGTTTGAAGAAACCTGGTTTTTCTAATTTTGAGTAATGTTTGTTTACGTTTTTATAAAAAGGAAATAAGAATTAATGTCATCTAGGTTGTTAAAAAATACAAGCTCTCTACCGGTTTTTATTTAACTGATCTGTTTTAAGTAGTATTAGCTATTATACTTATCGTAAAGGACCTGCAGATAGAACAGTTAAAAACTATAAAATTACTTTATTTAATACAAAGAACACCGTAACACATAAACCCACTGAGAGCATGATGAAAATCTCACAGAATGTCATAAAAGAATTTGAAACGGAAAATTATAATAAAATGTTGGTTTGAAATTATTTGGGTGAACACAATAGAATATTTGCATTTTTCCAAAAAAAAATTTTGGCTCATAGAATGATTAAATGTGCTTAAAAATATATTAAGCTGTAAAAAAAATTTAATTTAATTTAAAATAGTCAAAATAAGCATTTAAAGAAGAGGAGAGGAGGGGGGATGGGTGAGAGAGTGGGGTTAAACCGAACGTTCTAAAGGTTGGGTCGTTTAAGATACAGATGGGAGTTTTAGTTAGAAATATCGTAAGGTCAACAGTTGCTTATAGTTCAATAGAACGTAAAGAAGACTGAAACAAAACAATTCCGTGTTCCATGTAATACAATGTCTAAGGAACGTATTGACTACAGCTGTCAGAATCATCTTGTTGACAGTATAAAATAAACTTTTATGAGTGTTGTTCTACTGAATATTGTACTACACGGCGGTATTCTTACGTCTGACGTCACACAAGCACTCGAGGCCGTTTTCCCGCCAAAGGAACATGTTTAAATATATTTTTCATTTTTTCGTTGTATCATCAAAAGTATACGTTTTTTTATTGTAATATTTTCCAGGGTGTTTTTTTATATGACGTACTTAAAAATAAAGCACTGAAAAAAATTGTGCTAATACTCTATACTTATCCATTACACCTACTCCTAAGAAGGTAAGGAGAAGTGGAAATCGACGTTCATGCCCCACTCTGTTTCGTTACATCCTATTAGGGCACCTACCGAGCCTGAACTCACTCTGACCTTCAATTCAAATAAATTAAAATACTTCACATTATATTCTTCGGAATTTTAATTGAAGGTAAGTTAAATGTCTCTGAGTTAAAAGTAACGAAACAGAGTGGGACATGATATTATGTCGAGCCATCAAAGATGACGAATGTCGAAGAATGGAACAGTTCCCAGATGTAGCATTGCATTTTGCTCGTTACATTTCCTAGCTGTCTCGCACAATTATACTTTTAATTACAATGTTCATAGTCCAAGAACGGGATAATAAAAAATAAATCATTGTGGCGACGTTTCGGCCAAGCTGGCCATAATCATGCCTAAAATGAAATATATTTAATTAACAAAAATACAAATATTTGATTAAAATCCTATATTTGCAACAGGGTGAATTTTATGTTTTCTTTTTATGGCAACTATTGTGCTTTTAGTTACATTTTGCTTGGTTGAGTAGTTCAAATTCTTTACAAATAATTTTGGCTGTATTTTTGTTAATTAAACATTTTTTTAGGCATGATTATGGCCAGCTTGGTCAAAACGTCGCAGCAATAATTTATTCTTTATTATACCGTTCTTGGAACATCAGCATTAAAAATAAGTTAAAAGGGATACAGTTCAACATCTTGATCACAATTATACTATGTCAACAATTCATGTGTTGCAAAACTTGGTAGTATCAAATAATACCACTTATTAATTCATTTAAATGATCTCACTTTTATAAAAATTAAACTCTAGAAGGAACAATGGGAGAACTTACCGACTAACTTAATAAAGAACTAACTAACTGGATTTACCTGTAAGGACAATGGGCACAAGCGATTCTCTTCTCTTTCCCGCAGTCAATTCTCACGTGATTCCTTAATGATGCTTTAGAACTATACATCTTACCGCAATTTGGACAAGGTAGCGGGAACACTAGAAGAATAGAACATAATTACATGAAAGGCTCCACTTTGAAGGGGGAGACTATGAAAACATGAAGGCAAAAGCCTTCATAATTTAAGTTATATTTTTATAAAAACTTTGTTTGAAGTAGATCAAAATGAGTCAAATTTTTCCAGATCCGGCTTCTGGACTATTCGTTAATGGATTGTTTAGAGTGAATAATGACGCTCTTCAAAAAGCCACTTTTTTCTCAATCGAGAAAATGAAAGTAACATTAAAACATAGTAGTAAGAAATAGTGATTTCAATTTTTACTTGGTCTTTACTGTAGAAAAGTAAAGAAGAAGAATGGGGTCCAAAACCAGGTAGACGAAAGCACAATCGTGTATTATATAAAAGCTTGTACCTTTATCGGTATATCTTACTTAGTGTGGAATTCAAGAAAAAGATACATAAAGAACCCAGTGTAAGCAGCTGAGAAAAGAATAGTAAGCTACAAACATATTTGATTTGTTCAAAGGTTAGAGAATAAAAACTTTGAACAATCTGTAGAATAAGTGTGAATGGATTTCATAATAAATAATAAAATAAATGAGTCTCTCCCAACAAATATTTTATTGGTAAAGCGGTTTTAACTTAACTAGATCATTAGTGCAATACCGTTTTAACATGTAGCCTTTTTAAAATCATGACGGGTTTGCAATGATGTTAAAAATACTTTACCAATAATGTTTTGCTTCGCAGAGAGACTTCTTATCTTTCGTTGTTTGTGAGTTAAGTCATAGTGCCTTAAAGAGTTACATCTACCCTTTCACAAATATAAAACACATAAAACATATCAATTACACGATGATCATTGCATATAAAAAATAATGAACAAGTTAAATGAGTGTTAGTTATATTTAATAATTCATTAGATGGCAGGTTAAGATTATCATTTTATGAACGCACTTAATAACTTTTAGTTGATTTAAAAAGAGTATTACACAACCGAATTTACCGGTATCCTTGGTAAGTGTTTATGAACGCAGCTATTATCAGTTAACGATATGATAAAAGCAACAAAGAGTAGTAAAACATAGAGTAGACGTACAAAGAGGGGAAATAAAAAAGATTAAAAACATTATATGTACTTACTTATACTCGATACAAATTAATCATCTGCATATGTTTCCACCATAAAAATTTAGGTCTTCCGGTGTTGACCAACACCGGATTTGGACACATGGATTTATCAATGTAGATGATAAATCTGACGTTTCGCTTTCGCTGTGGAATGCATCTTTAGGGATGTATTCCAGATTAAAACTCATTTTGGTCTCTTGTTTAATCAGTCTTCATTATTTGGACAAAATCAAGTCTTGATTTTGTCTTGTGACTTTGATTTTGCTCAAAGTCTACGACCTCATGGACAAAAACACAATGCTCTAGAAAACTAAACTGGAACTAAGTTTGGTTTTGAAGAGCATTGTGCTTTATACAAGATGCATTCTTCAGTGGAAGCGAAACATGGGTTTTATCGTCTACTTTGACGCGGTCTTCGCGAGAAGACCCAAATCTAAGTAGGCAAAGGAAGAAGACAGAAGGAAAGATATGAATATAAATATATTATATATATATATAATATATATATATATATATATATATATATATTATATATATATATATATATATATATATATATATATATATATATATATTATATATAATATATATATATAATATAATAATAATAATTATGATATTAATGATAAAATTAGTAAAAACAGAACTTCAAAAATAAAATAATATAATTATTATTATTATTATAATACAAAAATATGCAAAAATACAAATGACTGCAAAAACCGTTATATCATCAGCGATATAATAACTAAAATACTATCAAAACTAAGATTGCAAGCAGGAATGTAAATATTTTTAACTATAATTCGTATTAAGTCAATGTGCTAAATTTGTAACAATGATCAATAGAGAAAGCCAAATAATGAAGACTGATTAAACAGAGACAAAAATGAGTCTTAATCTATCAGTACCGTCATTTGACATCCGTGATTTAGGAATGTAATACGCTTTTGAAAAGTTAGTCGATAGTCATGCAAAGTCTATTAAGTCGAAATAATTGATAATTTTGTTCAGCTTTTCTAGAAGGAAGAAAATAAGCAGCATTCAGTTCCTCTACAAGAAAGAAGATCAACATCATTCTGTACTTCTATACGAAGAAGATAAGCAGAATTCAGTCCTTCTAAGAGAAATAAGAGCAGCATCATACAGTTCTTCTATAAGAAAGAAGATAAGCAGCATTCAGTTCTTCTACAAGATAGAAGAACAGCATCATTCAGTGCTTCTATACGAAGAAGATAAGCAGCATTTAGTCCTTCTAAAAGAAATAAGAGCAGCATTATTCAGTTCTTCTATAAGAAAGAAGATAAGCAGCATTCAGTTCTTCTACAAGATAGAAGAACAGCATATTCAGTGCTTCTATACGAAGAAGATAAGCAGCATTTAGTCTTTCTAAAAGAAATAAGAGCAGCAGTATTCAGTTCTTCTACAGGATAGAAAAGCAGCATCGTTCAATGCTTCTATAAAAAAGAAGATAAGCCGAATTTAGTCATTCAAAACGAAATAAGAGCAGCATAATTCTGTCCTTGTACTAGGAAGAAGGTCAGAGACATTTAACTCTTCTAAAAGGAAGCAGACAAGCAGAATTCAGTTCTTCTATAAAGACGAAGATACGTTCTTTAGTAAAACTAAGATGGAAGAATAGCTTAATCCAGTTTTTCTTAAGAAGAGCTTTTGCAAACATTACGGCTAAATTTTGTCACTTTCGGGACTTTAATATATATAACATAGCAAAACTTAAAGGTGAATTTACAAAGACGTTGAGTCGTGTGTAATCAGTAACATCATTGACCGGAATGGGTGATAATGATATGCCTTCTTAAGGACCAGGGTCTCTTCGTCTTAAATGGACATTCGATGCAGCTATACTCAGGCATTTTATTACATTCGAATCTCAAATGCTGGCTCAAACCTGTTTTCTGCTTGTAGGATTTCCCACATGTTCTGCACTGGAATTTCCTCATGCACAATCCATCTGTAAAAAAACAATAATAATGTTAGAAATATATTATTCGCAAGGGAAGATAAAAACAAAACCTGAAAGTCCATACCTGTAAAAAAATATTGATCGTCAAGTGAAGCCCTGTTTAATCTTTCGCAATTATTACTTGTAATGAGTGATACTGTATAATCTTTGGTAATAGTTAATTGTTATAAGAAATACTGTATAATGATTTACACTTGCTAATAAATATTACAGACACCAAATAATCTTTCACCATTGCTATTAAGTCAAAAACACTATGAAGCCTCTCGTAACAATACACAGTTCCAAATTGTTGTGAAGAAGTTAAACAAAATATTTTGATATTAAAATATGGTACAGAAACAGCCCTTAGTGCATATACTTATGCACGATATTCATAAAATATAGTTTGAAGGCCTAATAATTATATATATATATATATATATATATATATATATATATATATATATAATATATATATATATTCCAAAGTGCCGAATTATTAGGCCCTTCAAACTATATTTTTATGTAGATCGTGCATAAGTATATAAGTATTTTTAAATCTCCCAAAATAATATTCATGAAGATAAAGTATTGTATGCGACAATATTTAGGTCGCAACGATAACATAAATAAATTATTATCGTAAAGATGGCACCAAATGTATAGCAATGTTATAAACACGTTTAATAGAGGAAAGGGGATTCAAGAGAAAAAACACTATTGGGGAACATGAACCTCATGAGCCATGCTGATGATGATACAGAATGTAAGGAAGTATCCTTCATCGGCAGTACCTGTAGCCACGAAGCCAGTATCTTAGCCACAAAGCAGTATCTTAGCCACGAGGCAGTATCTTATCCACGAGGCAGTATCTGAGCCACGAAGCAGTATATGTAGCCACGAAGCAGTACCTGTAGCTACGAAGCAGGTATCTTAGCCACGAAGCAGTATCTTAGCCACGAGGCAGTATCTGTAACCACGAGGCAATATCTAAGCCACGAAGCAGTACGTGTAGCCACGAGGCAGTATCTGTAGACTCGAGGCAGTATCTTAGCTACGAGGCAGTATCTGTAGCCATGAGGCAGTATCTGTAGCCACGAAGCAGGTATCTTAGCCACGAAGCAGAATCTTAGCCACGAAGCAGTATCTGTAGCCACGAGGCAGTATCTTAGCCACGAAGCAGTATCTGTAGCCACGAGGCAGTATCTTAGCCACGAGGCAGTATCTTAGCTACGAAGCAATATCTGTAGCCAGGAGGCAGTATCTTAGCCACGAGGCAGTATCATAGCACGAGCAGTACCTGTAGCACGAAGTAGTATCTTAGCCAGAGGCAGTATTTCTAACCTTTGATCTAGACTAGAACCGAACCTGGCTCAGCAAAAAGCTGACTAATGATTGTTTCTGAGTCCACTGTATAAATTACAATTGAATATACACTTGAATTCAATTCACTTGAATTCACGGACTTGAATTACAATTCAAGTCCGTTGAATGTTATTATCTTCTGATTTTTTCATTGTTAAAACCAAGAAGAAAAATCAGGTACAGGGTACCTAAGAACATCCTCTCTTTGCTCACCTTCAGGCAGTAAACACAATCGCTTTGTTCTAGCGGTGACTCATTCAAGCACTGACCACGCTCGATGCTGCTTAACTTTTATGATCCAACAAAAACAATAGATTTACTTTCTATATTGAAACGAAACATACATAAAGGAATACACTTGGACCAAATTTCAGGTCAATTTTTTAACAACAAAAAAAATAAATATACAAGTCATTCGATAAAAATTTAACTAAAGCTGATAATGAGATGAAACTTAGAACATATGTTTGGGTAAAACTAAAATATTTAAGACAATTAAAAAACTAAATATAATTCATTATTATTTCACAAAACACAATAAATTAAAATTTAAATAGTACAAAATTTATAAAGATGAGATTACAATAAATACTACAACTGTAATTTTTACGACTAATAAACGCACACTAATTTTTTTCTATCTCGCTTAAAAATAGTTAATTAATGAGTAAAGAAGTAAATTTAATTATAGGAAATCTTCAAAATGGATTGTAAATTAACATTTGGATTTAGTAAAATTACAAATAATTAAACATAAATATTTGTAGAGAATTACATGTAGGAAATCTATCAATTTATAGTTTAGAGAAAAAAAAATATGTATAAAGAATAAAAAATTAAAATAAAAAAGCAAAAGAAGTATTAATAAACAGAACAAATTATAAAATATTGTTTGGTTCTCTTTTTAATTTCTTCAAATAAATATTTTTAGTATGAATATAAAAATTTTGAAATTTAAATATTTAATAAAATTTGTTCATTGTTGTAATGCATGTAGTTAATGCAATAAATAAAAAAATTGGGTACCTCAGATTTTTTCCTCATCACATCGGATCCGCTACGCTCATCCTCCCTGCTTCGGACTCGCTTCGCTCGTCCTCAGAATATACAATTCACCAAATTTAAACTCCAAAATGTTTTCAGACTCGCTTCGCTCATCCTCAGATATTAAACGCATTCGTTTCATTCTCAGCGGTCATCTATACAGCACTGACCACGCTTAATGGTACTTAACTTTTATTAGATAATGGTATACACTTGTACCAAATTTTAACTCAATCGGACCATTTCCCAATTATTTAAAACGTAAACAAGTCATTAAAACTAATGTTGTTAATGAGATGAAACTTAGCACATATGTTAGTCTTATACATAGTCACATGCGTGCCAAATCTCAATCTCAAAGTGTTAAATTTTCGCTGAGTCATTATTGCGGGTTAATGACGTCATAAAAAATATTTCTCGAATAGCACAACTACAGCAACAGACTTTGGTATTTTGACTTTGGTACAAAAATCTTTTGTACCAAAAGATTTTTGGTACAAAATTTTAACTCTCCAGCATAAATACACTATGATAACAGACACACATACAGACAGACAACTTTGCCACTAAGGAGGCCTTAAAAACACCTGAAACGGATAATTCCGGTTTCATCTCGGTATTGGATTTCTTTGCTAAAACAATTCTTTTCCTATATACCTACAGTATAAATGAGGAAAAGTAAAAATTATAAAACATTGTTTGGTTCTCTATTTCATTTCTTAAAATAAATATTTTTAGTATAAATGTAAATAAAGAAAAAAGTTTAAATTAAATAATTGATAAAATTTGTTCATTGTAATATTGCATGTAATTAATAAAGCGCGGTCGAATATCCACGGCCTTCTAGAACATTGGATCACCAACAAACTTTTTTATAACTTTTTTTTCAAAATTTTCAGTAATTAGCCGGATTATGATAAATGAAGCCTATTTCCGTAATCTGCACGCTCTTTTGGTTATCTCAAAGAGTATTTACATTCACTCGACGATTTATTTTTAATCTAACTTGGTACATACATAACTACTGTTAGACGTCAATGTTAACAAATATGACATGTCAAAATATAACACAAAATATTGACGTCTAACAGTAGTTATGTATGTACCAAGTTAGATTAAAAATAAATCGTTGAGTGAATGTAAATACTCTTTGAGATTAACCAAAAGAGCGTGCAGATTACGGAAATAGGCTTTATTTATCACAAATCTGGCTAATTACTAACAATTTTGAAAAAAAAGTTATAAAAAAAGTTTGTTGGTGATCCAATGTTCCAGAAGGCCGTGGATATTCGACCGCGCCTTATGTAATGATTAAAAAAATAAAACCAAAAAGTAAAATCAAAAACCTTACGTATTATAATTAAGAATTGTATTCTTCTATATGTTAGCAAGAAAAATGCATTTTAAAATTAATTCATTAATCATTTTACTATAATAATTTCGTTAATAATAAACCTTGATCAAAATATATTTAATTTCACAATTTCAATTATTGGAAGCAATACATGTCATGGTAGCAAATATACCTTTTTAGTGGGGAGAGCGTTTACGAATCAAACTTAATTTATAAAATAAATATCAATTAAAAGTAGCAAAAATTTTTTAAATTATTATTATGATAGATCAAATTATTTGGCACACGTTAAAATTAAGTTGAGTAAAAGTGAAGAAAACTCATACTTGGAAAATCTTAAGGAATAAAATTTAAGGAACAACGGAAATATGATCACTGGCGCACAATCAACAAGCTATTAAGTATTAGATATATTCAGTAAATGAACTTTTTCGGTACAAGATATCAAAGTTTTAATCTCAATGCAGATTAAGATCAAGAATCTTTTTACAAAAGATTCTTTCTTTTGTAACTTTGGTTAAGTTTCTATCCGTCATGAAATGAGTTCATAACAGTTTTTATATATATTATATATATATATATATATATATATATATATATAATATATATATATTATAAATTATATATCAGCCTCAGAATATAACTACGAATGAATCAGAATAAGGCTTATAAAAACACACTAACTTCTCTCGTGCCAACGTTTCGAGCATGGACATGCTTTCATCAGGGCAACAGAGAAACTACTTTTATTGTAACTTTTTATTTTTTATGACTTTACGCTTAACGTAGTTCTCTGTTGCCTGAAAGAGCATGTCCATGCTTCGAAACGTTGGCACGAGAGAAGTGAGTGTCTTTATAAGCCTTATCCTGATTCATTCGTAAGTTTGTATGAAACTTACGTATATATATATATATATATATATATATATATATATATATATATATATATATATATATATATATATATATATATATATATATATTATCCGGTGGATTAATCCAAGGTACTTAGACCTCTTATGAGGATCCATTACGTCTCATTTATTCCTTTTGTCTTTCTCTTTTTCATATATTTAGTCTATATATAGACTTTTCTCCTTTTAGCGAATTTTTAAAAAAAAAAATCGTTAATGGGATAGTTCAGAAGATACTTGTCGAAGAACATAGCATCACTTGATTTTAAGGAGGTCCACCTTCATGAAATTTCATATAATTAGTCGGTTTAGCCTCCATAGTTTCTAATATGGTTTCGGGTACCATCGGAGGTATCATTTTCTGCATGCTGATGATTTGGGAATGGACGTTGATCAGATGCTGCTTTAAGTTGCCTTTGTGCTTGGTTTTATAAGGGCAGAAATCGCAATAGAACACTTGAGCATTAGGATTATGTTGATGGTAAATGTGTTTGTTCATGTTGCTCTTTAACTTCGTCTTGTAAGGGCAGTCCGGGCATTGATGCAACCTCAGAGGTGTAATCGTGTTCAAATCAAACAAGTATAATGAACCTGTCAACAGACCAAACAAAAATATGTAAGTTAATTGAAGACCAATAGACATTATTCTAACAGTGGAAGAGGAACATTCTTGGAAGATTGTGAGTTGAGACATTCTTCAAAGATTTGGAAATGCAATAAGGCGCGGTCGAATATCCACGGCCTTCTAGAACATTGGATCACCAACAAACTTTTTTTATAACTTTTTTTTCAAAATTTTCAGTAATTAGCCGGATTTGTGATAAATGAAGCCTATTTTCGTAATCTGCACCCTCTTTTGGTTAATCTCAAAGAGTATTTACATTCACTCAACGATTAATTTTTAATCTAACTTTGGTACATACATAACTACTGTTAGACGTCAATGTTAACAAATATGACATGTCAAAATATAACACAAATCAGGTAGATAACATTGACGTCTAACAGTAGTTATGTATGTACCAAGTTAGATTAAAAATTAATCGTTGAGTGAATGTAAATACTCTTTGAGATTAACCAAAAGAGGGTGCAGATTACGAAAATAGGCTTCATTTATCACAAATCCGGCTAATTACTGAAAATTTTGAAAAAAAAGTTATAAAAAAAGTTTGTTGGTGATCCAATGTTCTAGAAGGCCGTGGATATTCGACCGCGCCTTATAGTCAAGGAATTTAAGGACAAATCTTTTTGCAAGTTAGAGTTCCAACCTAAGACTAATTTTTAAAGAGAATGTTCTATAAAAGTACTAAATAAAAAGTTACTGCGAGTAATGAACAAGACATTATCTAAATGAAAAGAACGAAGAAAAGAATCTCTCCACAAAACTATTAATTTATTCAAAGCTCTTTCAACCAAACACGAGGCCATCAGTGCCTGTACAAATAAGTAAAAATAATAAAAAAAATAAAACAGTTATAAATGTATAAAAACAAGTCACACAACAGTAAATACAATAAAATAAATAAATAAAAAATAAAATAAAATAAAAATCAAACAAAATGACCAGGGATGATTAAAAGAAACAGCTAAAAGAAAGACATAAATACGCAAAATTAAATAGAATTAGTAATATTCTTTCTCTTCTTTTTCTTTGAATAAATTAATAGTTTTGTGGAGAGACTCTTATTTTGGTTCCTTTCATAATAAACAACTCCACAGGTGCTCATTCTAAATCACTTTATCTTAATTTCTGGGCATAGATACAAACCTTTAGAAGGACCGTACTTCTTCTCATACTTGTGCTAGGTACGACTATTGGTAAACGAACTGCACCACCGTACCTTTCGGTGTATGTATGCCTGACAGTTACGGTCGTTCCATGTATGTTTAAACCAAGGATCTTGAAATAAAGGGGATGACGCACTAAGTCGATTTTGCCATACAAAAAAAGTGACCCCATCGAAAAACCAAAATAGAGAGAAGTCAACACGAAGCACACGTTAAAAACCAACTGCACATGCGTGGTACAAACTGCGCATGCTTAAATTCTTATAACAGCGCAGGTTTTAAATTTTAGAGGGCAAACTTACCTCTCAATGGTTTTCCATTGTTTATTGCTTAAGAAGGTTATAACAAAACACGCTTAAATTATCACTCACTAAAGTATAGTCCAAAATTTAAAATTAAAAAAGCACAAATGACTTAACAAGCACCCGCAATGTACTATCACGAGAAGCGCAGAAAGTTAAGAAGCAACTCGATAACCTTGCTACATAACCTGCGTTTGGCGCCTTTTTTATTTTAACCAAGGGGAAGGTAAGTTTGCTCCTATTTCTCTACCTCATACAACTTTCATGGGGTCAGAAATGTTCCTTAATGCGTCATCCCCTTTATTCAAGATCCTTGGTTTAAACAAAGCGTAATAAGTTTTAGTTTAAAGTAGTTTAGCGAATGTTCATTGATAGTACCAATGTATTGAAATAAACCAAAGTCCAAAGTAGTACCAAAGTAGTACCAAAGAGAAATAAACCACTAAGTCCAAAAACAAGCATCGAAAACAGCCAGTTGTTAAACCAATAATCGTAGCTACCTTAGATTTTATAATTATAATTATAATTATAATTAATTAATACTTAGATTTTTGTAACTGTTAAAGAAAATTTTGAGACAAGTTAATTAACCCTGATTTCCCAAATGCTAACAATTTATAAAATTGTATTTTGTTTAAATTTGCGCTTAAAAATACAGTACAAATGAATTAGTTTTTATTTGCTCTAAGTCAGCCCTAAGCTGTGATACCACTTTCTCATGTACCTTTTCTTTAATAATACCGTCTAATATATTACATTCACTTCATTATGTTCCTTTTTACCCAATAATTATTTATGTTCACATAAATATATATAAACAGGTTAGAAATAAAAGGCATAGCAGATAAAAAAGATCTAGAAAGTTTGACATCACTAAAAAAGAGTCTTAAGTTATTAATAAAAAAAACGTTTTTTTATAAAATAAAAGTTTAACAACTTTGATTAATTTAGTTCCGTCACTTTAAAATAAAACTTTATAAATAAAAACAGTAAAGAGTTATAAACCTTTGGTCATAATAAATAAAAACATTTAAGCTTTTGATCTTATTATTATATGATTTTCTCATACATATGGCCAATAAACACTATTTGTTATTTAATAAATATATACAATAAAACTAAGACACAATTCCAAAAGTGGTCAGGACATCTCACATCATCAACAATATTATCACTATTTTAGAAAAAAATCATAAAATCGGAGGACGAACTTAGAAGAAACTTAGAAGAACCATAAAGGGACTTAAGGCAGAGCTACCCGTACCTTTTGTATTCCTTAAATTGCTCAGTGTACGGGATAATTTGTAAAAGTCGAAGTACAAGGTACTTAGGAACTTTTAATCATTTAAAGAGGTTATATTTACAGCAAAATGAAAAATCATTTGAAGAATTAGCTATTGTCGATATTTGCGGTTGGATATAAATATTTCTGGACCGGGGATATTCATATCCTGAATATGAATACTTTCTTCAGGATATGATATCCCTGTAATGGGGATGTTCATATCCTAGAGATGAATATCATTTTCAGGATATGAATATCTGACACAATATAATTGCGCGAGAGACACCAAGGAAATGTAACAAAATGATATATGTTTCGCTTGCCATGCATGATGGCGGTAAGAGAGCACCGCTCGTCTCTGGTAAGTACTTCACATGATGATGACGAATGTCGAATGATGGAACAGTTCCCAGAAGTAGCATTGCATTTTGCTTGTTACATTTCCTTGGTGTCTCTCGCACAATTATATTGTGTCAACTATTCATGTTTTGCAAACTCGGTAGTATCAAATGATATATGTTTTGCTTGCCATGCATGATGGCGGTAAGAGCACCGCTCGTCTCTGGTAAGTACTTCACATTATATTCTTCGGAATTAATTGAAGGTCAGAGTGAGTTCAGGCTCTGTCGGCGCCCTGATGAGTTAGCGTAACGAAACAGAGTGGACATGACATTATGTCGAGCCATCAATGATGACGATGTCGAATGATGGAATAGTTCCCAAAAGATGAATATCATCTTCAGGACATGAATATCCCTGTAATGGGGATGTTTATATCCTGGACATGAATATCATATTCAGGATATGATA
>JACMZG010001859.1:6462614-6545114 GCA_018340805.1 Microvelia longipes
TTATTAATATTTTGGACTCGCTTCGCTCGTCCACAAAATATGAGAATCGCCTTATTATTAATGCAATATGTCTTCGTAGTCGCTTCCCTCGTCCTCAGAAAATAAGAAAAAAAAATAGTTTTTCCCCATCGATCACCCAATCTAAGCACTGACCATGACGTCATAATAATCTTTTCCAGATAGCATAACTAGAGCTTAAGATTTTTAGTCGTAGACTTGAGTTGTAAGTCCGGTTTTCATATGTAGCGACCAGGCCCTGTGTTTTACGTCCCAAGGGACGTAAAGCACGTATCTACGTCCCAAAGGACGTAAATAGAGTGCGGTGGCTATATAGAGTCATCTATACCGAATAAAATCAATAAATAAGTCGCAGAACAAATTCTAAGTAATGAATGAAAAAGCGAAAATTTACAAAAAAACCCTTCCTACAATCATTATCAACAACTTTTCAAATTGTAACTTCTCATTCCTATCATCATCAACAAATTTTAGAAATTAATAAGAAATATATTTAACTTATTGTCAAAGTCGTAGGTAAAATTTAATACACGACAGGGTTCGAAAAATTTCAGCTCTCGTATTGTCTCTCTCGGCTAAGCCTCAGGAGTCAATTTTAGTTAGCTAACTCTCCCTCGGCCTTACAGCATCAGGTGATGCTGTAGTTTTCACCTGTGGCTTCACCTTATGTGAAAACTTGGCCTTGAGCTGTAAAACTTTCTCCTCCCCTAAGCCGTGTAAATAACTATTGTTTGTACCAAGTTAACATTTTCAAGCATAAACACTCTGGTAGCTGCGATGATAATAAACACACACGCCATACAGACAGACAACTTTGAAAAACACCTGATTCCGGAGTATTTCACCGGGTAATTCAGGAGATATCCCGGTTTCGGACTTTTAGATCAAACCAAATACTTTTCCTAATTACCTACACTGTAAACGAGGTAGTGAAAATAGGGTTCCAAGCCTACTGCACTCCACAAAAATAAAACCACCCGATTTTAAACCAACATAGGCTTTTACCTCCACTATCATGCATATACAAATTAATAATAATATAATATAATAATAATGATAATGCCCGTTTTAGGGCCTTTCGGCCCTTCAGGGTATTCGCCCTGCGGGAACCACCTCGGGTGGGTCCAAGGATCTTGAATAAAGGGGATGACGCACTAAGTCGATTTGCCATACAAAAACCCCATCGAAAACCAAAAAATAGAGAGAATTCAACACGAAGCACACGTTAAAAACCAACTGCACATGCTTACAATTCTTATAACAGCGTAGGTCTTAAATTTCAGAGGCAAACTTACCTATCAATGGTTTCCTATTGTTTATTGCTTGAGAAGGTTATAAAAAAACACGCTTAAATTATCACTCACTGATGTGGCAAATTGTAGTCCAAAATTTAAAATTGAATAAACACAAATGACTTAACAAGCTCCACAAATGTAACAATCAGGAGAAGCACAGAAGAAAGTTTAGAAGCAAACTCGACAACCTTGCTACATAACCTGCGTTAGGCGCCTATTTTTGATTATAACCAAGGGGAAGGTAAGTTTGATCCTATTTCTCAATCTCATACAACTTCCATGGGGTCAGAAACGTTCCTTAATGAGTTATCCTCTTTATTCAAGATCCTTGGGAGGGTCACATCTACTATGCTTAAAGTTAGCAAAATCTTTTTACATCAAATTCTCTTCATAAAAACTGAGAGCATAGCCCGGACTGTGAACCCCAGACCTCCAATGCCGAAGTCCAGTACTATACGACCGCGGCTACGGAGACAGATAAATAATAATAGTAAATTTTTTAAATCTATCATAAAACTTTTAAAATCTAATAAACAATAACACAGCCAAATTCGTTTGACTTGACGAATCACCCTTAGTACCATACTAATATTTGACTAATATTCTTTACCAATATTCTCTACTAATTTATTCGACTATGTTTGGTAAATTCAAAGAAGTATCCTAAAATTAGTTATATTTGGTCCAATTACTAACAAAATTTAAAAACTAGAAGTAAAGGATTTACTACACAAATTACTTGTTAAGATAAATAGCAGTGATTATTCGTGAATCAAATTTGGCTAGAGGGCAGCAATCTTTGTTATCAATATTGATAGAAGGGGGATCCCTTTACTTTTCTTTTTAGGTGTTTTTTAGGGTTTTCTTCAAACAAGAAGAAAAACCTTTCTAAAAACTTCAATAAACTTAACATTATACACTGTCTAGAGATAAAATGTTATTACTTAACGATAACTAACATAAACAATCATAATTTAAGAATGCATTCAATTAAAAACGTATAATTATTATACTAAAACGATTTTGATTAGCTTTTCCTTTCAAGGCCCTTTTAAGTGATAATAGCAACAGCTTCGCTTTAATAGCAACAGCTTTGCTTTAAATTGCAACAGCTTTGCTTTAAATTGCAACAGCTTTGCTTTAAATTGCAACAGCTTTGCTTTGAATTGCGATTAAGGAAGATAAATAATGCAAAGTGTAAAGATTAAAAAGTTTAAAAACAAGCTGTTGGATAGTATGGAAGAGCTAAGGAACTTAGCTCTTCCATACCACATATTAAAAACTTTAGTAGGACAAAAGGGCCTGTTTCTTGACATTTAAACATTTTGGAACTGTGCTATAAACGAGACCCGTCGTTGTCTCGACACTTCTTAACGTCGACACATGTGTCGATATTACGCAGAATCAATACAATGAGAGAGAGTTACGTGACCCATTTCTGTCCTTGGAGAAAAGTAAAAACGGTATCATTTTCCACGCCAATGAGTATCACTACTTGGTGATTCCTCCTATCAAGTCAGCCAAGTTACTTAACCCTGTATGATTATTATGTCCAATACATAAAGTACGATAAAGTTATTTAATATGATTGATGCAAGCCTCTCTTATTACAAGAAGTATTGAAGCAAGTGCAAAGCACAATTTTAAATAAACTATAACAATTTAATCAAAGATGGCTGGTTTAAAGTAACTACGATATCCTATTGTCCGGTTCTAACCAAAAGTATGCTTATTAATTACGTGGAGTCTAAAATTATTCTTCGATTTCGACGAATAAGAGCAGTGAATGCATGAGTAGACAGTGGCGTTGGGGTCGTGCTTAACTGTGATGTGGTTTTTGAGATTATTAGCGTAACGGCATCTGCAACAAGATGAGAAAAGTTTGATTAGAGGGAGGTGATGGCTCATATACATGATTGTTTGACATGCTACATCAATGGACATTTACAGTGTGGTTAGAGGGAGGCGATGGCTCCTATACATGATTGTTTGAGATGCCACATCAATGGACATTTACAGTGTGATTAGAGGGAGGCGATAGCTCCTATACATGATTGTCAGAGATGCCACGTCGTTGGCCATTTACAGTGTGATTAGAGGGAGGCGATGGCTCCTATACATGATTGTCAGAGATGCCACGTCGTTGGCCATTTACAGTGTGATTAGAGGGAGGCGATGGCTCCTATACATGATTGTCAGAGATGCCACGTCGTTGGACATTTACAGTGTGATTAGAGGGAGGCGATGGCTCCTATACATGATTGTTTGAGATGCCACGTCGTTGGACATTTACAGTGTGATTAGAGGGAGACGATGGCTCCTATACATGATTGTTTGAGATGCCACATCAATGGACATTTACAGTGTGATTAGAGGGAGGCGAGAGCTCCTATACATGATTGTCAGAGATGCCACATCAATGGACATTTACAGTGTGGTTAGAGGGAGGCGATGGCTCCTATACATGATTGTTTGAGATGCCACATCAATGGACATTTACAGTGTGATTAGAGGGAGGCGAGAGCTCCTATACATGATTGTCAGAGATGCCACGTCGTTGGACATTTACAGTGTGATTAGAGGGAGGTAATTTCTCCTATACATGATTGTCAGAGATGCCACGTTGTTGGACATTTTTTTCTAATTCCCTTGGATAGAAGATAGTTTTACCTATCAAATCTACAGAAGAGGCGTGACTTTTCTATAAGTTTCTTTAAGTTTAGCTAGAAACGTATTCCACTTTGAGAAGTTGTCCTGTTCTTGAAACCAAAGTAAAAACATGTTCATATACTTCATAAACGCTACTAATGAGTAATGTTGGTTTTACATTTTGTCTTAAATGGTTTATATAGAGTTTTGGATTTTTTACTGGAACCTAGGTTCGGAATTATTCAATAAAGACCTTTGAGAAGGACACCACATATAAAGATTTCTATCCCTCGCATCCTAGAAAATCCTAGAGGCTCCGATCAACTTCCCTCATCCATTTTTTTAAAGGTCTTTAATATAAATCTTAAATAATCTATATCATGTTTTGTTATTACATTTATTCCAATGGTGTACAATATGTTACAGGAAGTTCTAATAATTCTGGCGCAACGAGACTGGCGAATTGTCATTAAAATGCGTTTTTCCCGTTTTTTTTCCTTAATAACTTGAGCAGTAGCATTACTACTTATTACACATTCTTTCTGTTTTTTTTCAAAAGAAATGCGCTTATGGATTCCATAGCTTATACAAAACTATGGCAATCGCTCCAAAATAGACACTGTAAAGCATATTTTCACATTAATTTAAAGCTCAGTTTATGCAAATTTTTAAATGTTTTAGCGCATTTCGTTTGAAAAATCCAAATGAATGAATGTAACAAGTATTTTTACATATTTAAACTTTAAATATGTATAAAACTTATACCACACAAGCTTATTTAAAATTTTTCAAATAAAACTCCACTAATATTAGAACTTAAACTTGTTTTAAATGCCAACATTCAGGTACAAACCTGTATCCACAGTAAGGACACTTAAGCTGAGGAGTGACTCCACACTCCCACCTCAAATGTCTATATAGATCTCTCTTATGGACATAACATCTTCGCATTTCTCACAAAAATGTTTTCCTAAAAGAAAAGAAGTTTTCACAAATGTTAATAAACTATAAAAATTGTGTTCCTCATCTTCGTTCTTGAATCATTTAATTACTGAGGAATCATTATATAAAAAAATAAAGGCAATACATCCTTTGACAAGCAGCAGGTTACTCCATACATGGTAACCATGTATGGAGTCACTAGGTTTTCCTTTATTATTTACAAAATAAAATAAATACAATTTGAAACAACTTGAAACTATTTAAAGAATCATTTGGTTTTAACTATTTAAAGAATAATTTGGTTATACAGCCCCATTTATAAAATAAAATAAAGGCCATTATTGAAAAATTGATTATTGGACTGTTAAGAATTTTTTAAAGTTAAAATTATAATTTTACCTGAAGTCTTTATTATTTAACCTAGAATTTAAATGAGATTCTTTTACATACGATAAACCTAATTGTATCCCTTTGAGCATGTCTCTAAGTCTATAGACATTTTACTTATTAAAAATTCAATACAAATATCTTCTTAGTAGATATAAGCACCTACTGTAGAGAAAGGATGTCATCTCTGTCCCCCATTCATCCTACCAACAAATTTTAGTTTTAAGGTATTTTATACTTTAGATATCTCAGCAATAATCATGAATCATAATTGTGCGAGAGACACCTAGGAAACGTAAACAAACAAAATGCAGCGATACATCAGGGAACTGTTCCATTATTAGACATTCGTCATCATTGATGGCTCGGCATAATGTCATGTCCCACTCTGTTTCGTTACGTCGAACTCATCAGGTCGCCGACAGATCCTAATTTATTGTGTCAACTATTTATGTTTTACAAATCTTGGTAGTATCAAATGATACAGAAATCAATCACCTCACCTAGTATTGGAAATCACTAGTAACCATTACCAATAAATTACCAATAATAACTACTATTAACTTGTAACAACCATTCCTTTACATAGGGTAAGCATTTATTTTCGGGATATTCCTGATTGAAATATCCCGTGTGTTTTATGGGATATTATTGGTGGTTGTTTGGTTTAAAATAGTAAATTTTGGTCAGTTGTGGTTATTTGTAACTAGAGATGGTAATAGACCATACAAAGCTTAAAAAGTACTATAACTTAAAAGAAGCTGTAGCACTCTAAGTTGTAGCTAGTTGTAACTTGAGTTGTTTTTCCCCTACAAACCTTTCTTATTTTTAAGCAAATGTCCATAAAAGAATAGCTAATGAAATGAAAGGTATGTCTAAAAGCAGAAGTAATTACAGTATCTTACCTAACACCGGAATATAGTGGATTGAACAAGTGGCTCCTAAATCACCTGTAATCTTGCAACACTGTTTTCTACTTCAGTATCTTACCTACCGCAGAGAGAGTAATTTAATTAATTAAAAGGCTCCTAAATCATCTATAATCCTGTAACATTTTTCAACTGCAGTACCTTACCTACCACAAGAAGGTAACTGATTGAACAAGTAGCTCCTAAATCACCTACAATCCTGCTACAGTGTCCCAGCTGCAGGGTGTGCAGTGATCCTGCTACTGCAGAATCTTACTGTAGAGAGTTAATTAACTAAACAAATGGCTTCTAAATTATCTATAATCCTGTAACGTTGATTTCAACGGCAGTACCTTAACCAACACAAGGCTAATTGATTAAACAAGTGACTCCTAAATTACCTATAATCCGGGCCATTAGTAAGTTTCATTTAAGTTAAATAAATTAAACTACATTAAATACACAGTAAATAAACAGTAAATTAAAAAACAGTAAATTTAAGTACATTAGTAAGTACTATTTACCATTTGTAAATACGTTTTTAAAGTATAATAAGTTCAAAACTCCTCTTAGAATAAAATAACAGAATGAACAATACCAGTAAAATTATATATGAGGCCCCAGGATAAACTATGAGTATGTAAGGAATACATTCCAACGTGTTTTAAAATGGCTTTATAAGGTAGATTAGAACAAAAAAGAAATACATTTTTATTTTATTTATTTTTAACTTAAACAAGTAGAACAAATTACAATGTTTTTTAGTTGGCTGAACAAAAACTTTAAAAAAACTGAACTAAAAAATTAAGAAAATAATACAAACAAAACAGCCAAAGGTATTTTTAAAATTTCATACGTTCTGTCGTTATTATTACTACTTGGAACTTATTATTATTACTATTTTCGTATTCATTTATAAAATACTACAAAAATGCTTCCTTTTAAGAGCTAAAGCAGACAAGTTTATGTATGTTCTTTGACTCATCAAATAAATTAGTATATATATATATATATATATATTATATATTAAATAAATAAATATATAATATATATATATATATATATATATATATATATATATATATATATATATGTTGTGTGTGTGTGTGTGTTTGTTTCAGGTTATATTTATTTATTTTTTATATTTATATAATATTTAAATAATAATATAAATAAATATAAATATAGTTATTTATATTTATTTTTTATTTATTTATTTATAAACACATCATTTAATTACATTTATTATGTAAATTTAATCTTAATCTTACTTAAATTTTAATATCACTTTGTATTTTGTTTTAACATTTATTTTTTTATTCTTACTATAACACTGATTTTATTTACTTTGCCTCAACTAATTATATTCACAAAAAATCGAAAATTAAAAGTAAACTCAATTAAAAGTCAAACTAATAAAAATTTTAAACATAATGTAATGTATGTTTTATTACTAAAAGATAAACAAAAAAGTATCTACAAAAACAAATACAAAAAAATAAAAATACCACAAAATAATAAAGGACAAATCTCAAGTTTTATTCCTTATTCATTAATTGATTCAATTTTTGTTTTAAACCAAATATATTGACAGCTTTCATACAACTTTCAATATTTTCTTTGTCATTTGGGGTTGCTTTTACGATCTTATTAACTTGGGTAGCATCATTGTCTTTATTATCAATTGATGAAGATGGCTTTTTACTATGATCAATAGTTGTATTATCATCGATAACTATTTCTTCACCTTCGAACACAGAGTTCGGATCAAAGTCTTCATCGAGCGATCGATTTTGTTCATTATCGTCATCTAAAGTCAAATAATAAACCGTACCATACTCATCTTCAGCATAAATGCCTTGTTTCCGGTCGGTAGCAACCAAATTATTAACTAACTCAACCAAAACTTTTGCCCCGTTTTCGTCTCCATCCTCTAAAAGAACACCTTTAATGCCGTTAATGCTGACTTTTAACTCGTTCCTTTCAGGTTTAACGTTTATTCTGTCAACTGATTCTGTAGAACACTCCGTATCCTTTGACAAACTTAGTCCGCTAGATTCATGCAGATCAAAATTTCCAGATGTTTCTTCAGCATCTTCAATTGTTACATCAACATCCATTTTATTGTCATTGCTTTCGTCATTTTCAATTTCTTCTTTCAGCTTTTGGAGATATTTGTCAATTGCAGATACTTCCCCTTGAACTTCATTTTCTACATTTTCCGAAGCAACCAAATTAGGTTCACTTTTGACTGAAGTTGTACTTTCATTACTACAAACTTCTTTATTTAACTCCTGAATTTCTCCATTCACTAAGAAAGACTTATTAACCACAACTTCATCTTCCACATTTCCATTTAGGACAGAATGCATTTCAACTTTAATTTCAGATTCAATTTTAACATTATCATCATTAATTTCAAGAAAATCAGCACTCTTTTGGTTTTTAATTCCCTCTTTGGAGTCTTGAAAATTATTTTCATCCAAAACAACATCATCGACAAAATTTAAATCTATATCTTTAGTGACAGAAACATTTATTTCCATTTCCTTATCAAATGTCTTTCCTTTTCTTTCAATTTCTACATCTGCAGTTTTTTCATTTTCTTCAACATCGCCTCTAGATTTTTTGATGATACCTGAGCTAGATCCTTCAAAGTTTTCCACTTCGTATGAACCTTTAATAAATGATGATTCATTAGATCTCATTTCGTGTACAGAATCATCACCTTCAAATATAACTTCTTGTTGATCATCACGCCTCGTTTTAAGGTTCTTCTTTAAATAAGTTCGAATTGAAGCGTCTTTTTCTTCTTTTTTCGACTCGCAATAAGTTAAAGTCTCGAGAACTTCTTTTTGGGCATCCTCGTTATCAACTGGTTCTTCAACAGTATATAAATGGTGTGCAGTACTAGGAAAATCATTAACACTCTTTTTAGTTTTATTCTTACAACTATCTTCGTTAGCATGTTTAATTTTTGAACCTTTCTGAACAAATTTGCCTTTTTTATCCCTCTTAAAACTAATCTCAAGAGGGGCGTTAGAACCAGTAATTTTTTTCTGAGCTAGCATTGATTTATTTTCAGAAAACCTCAAACATTCCTTTTTAGGATTACCAGGATCTATGGGAGGAATAGAGGAAGGTTTAGCACAAGAATCAACAACTTGTTTAGGTTCATTATGACCACTCTTTACCAATTGTATGGAATTATTCTGTACCAACTCATTTAATCTCTTCATTAATAGAAGATCTTGCTGAATCTTAGTAACAGTAGGCTTTTTTCCAATATAACCAGTTTTATTTCCCATGCAAGATAGACTACTTGGCGTCCCACTGGTTGGTACCTTAGTAAATGTAACGGAATTATTGGCGGTTTCTTTTTGACCAGATCTAATGAGACTATAACCTTTAAATTTTCCTGACTTCTTCTTCAGTTCGGAGTTTTCACTGTTAATCACATCTTTAATTTAGTTACTTTAATGGCATTTTGTTCCAACTTGTACTTTTTAAAGATAGGATCACTTTCATTTTCCTTTATAAACTCTGATTTCGCTTCATCGGAAGAAACATCAGCCAAACCAGCATTAGTTTTAGCTGAAGGGAACGAATCATCTTTACCAGATTTTTCGGAATGAGAAACAAAAGATTTCTCTTTGAATTGAATGTGTTCAATCTTACGTTTCACTCTTAAAGAATAAGGAAATGCTTTGGCTATTGGAGACAAATTGGCATGATTAGCTGAAGAATTAATTGAAAGTTTAGTTTCAGGAGTTGAAGAAGCTGCAATTTCAGCTTTGCCACATGGTTTCACCAAACTGTTTTCAACTAGCAAAGAAGTAGGTTTTGCTAAATCTTTTTTAGCCTCGCGAGATGGAACTTCTACACCATGACCACAAATTTTAGCAGCAGATAATGAATCAGCTCTCCTTGATTTATCTGGATGAATATTAAGAGACTCATTTTCTTTGAATTCAATATTTTCACTCTTACGCTTTACTCTTAAAGAATAAGGAAAGGCTTCAGCACTTGAAGACAAATTATTTTCAGCAGAAGTTGCATTAGCAAAAGGTTTAGTTTTAGTAGAAAAATTAGCTTCACTAGATGTAGCATCAGCAGAAAGTTTATTTTTAGGAGTTGAACAAACTTCAGGATATACATCAACATCAACAACTAAAACTTCAGGTTGACAAGAAGTTACAACATCATCCGATTTCCCAGATTTACTAGACTTCACAGAAAATAACGAATTTCTTGACTTAGTTGATACTTCGGATTTAGACGATTCTGTTTTACTTGTGACAGAAGAACATTCATCAAAGCTTACATCATTATCCGCATCACAGCTTTTCTTTCTCTTAGGTGCTACAATTCCGTCATAGTTTAACTGACGTCGAAAAAATCTAGAGCTTCTCCTGTCCTTCATAGCTCCATATTTAACAACAGAATGTCGGGTAATAATCGGACTGTCGATATCACCAATAATTTGAACCTTACCTTCAACCATATTCTTACGTAAAACTTGTCTTCTTAAATTCCGCCTAAAAGGGACATCAGCAATTTTCTCTCCAATTTCAAAACCATTTTCAAGGTTTATGTCATCAGCTGATTTAACACTGATTGGATTCACACAGTTAGGATCATCCTCTTTCGTATCGTCATTTGGTTGATCCTCATTCACAATTTTCTCCGATGCTTCCTTCTTATCAACAACAACTTTCATTTCCTTACAACCGAAACGTTGATACTTTTTATAATTTTTCTTACTCATTTGAACATTATGAGCATTAGATAAATGATCACGTAAAACATTAAACGATTCACCTCTAAAGGAACACTGAGTACAAGGATACTTTTCATGGATTTCATTTAAATGAGAAATATAATCGAAATACTTCAGAGTACTAAAGTTGCAACTTTTATAAGGACAATTGATCTGATCCGAAGTCAATCCATTACCTTTGTCTTTATCAGAGTCTGCAATACAATTTTCTTTTTTGATGACATCAGAAAAATTATTTTCCCCATTTGAATTAAATTTTTCAACAATTCTGATCCTACTATGAAGATTTTTGATCATATTGAAACCATATCTTAAAATGGACCAAGTTCTGTCGGATCCAAATAAACCATGGAATCTTTCGTAATGTTGCCGTAAATTTATATGGCGTTCTTTTTCAGCGTTGTAAAGACACAAATGGCAAGATTTGCTCTTCTTGTGTACATTTACCAGATGACAAGTCAAGTCAATCCTTTCCCCTTCAAAATTACAATTTGGATGAGGACAAGAGTAAAGGACGACTTTCTCCTTCTCCGTACAATCTAAAAACAAAAATTAAAAGAAAAGTTAAATTCGGAACACATGAAAAATTTAGTGTAATAGTTGTGTTATTTGAAAGATTTTTAATAATAATTTATGACAAAACTACTTTTGGTTATCAAAAGATATAATGAAGATAGTTGTGGAAGGCCCAATGAATTATACCATCAAACTAAAGAGTTAGGAGGTTCGAAAACCTCTCGGTTCCTCTTTCTAAGTGAATTATATTTTTTTTATCAGTTGAAATGAAATTGTTAACGATTGACCTCTATTACATCAGCGCTGGATCATTCAATGATAACATGGTGGTTTATTATCAATACCACTAAACTTCTCTTTGATAACAGGCTATAAAAAAGTTTAGATACAGTAAGATCAATAATCGTTTCAAACAATTGCTGATTTTTCTTACAGGAACCTGCATATAAAATTTGATAGAAGATACCATACCTGCTGATGGTTTCCAAAAAAAAATTAAAACAAGACTTTTTTTATTAAAGAAAAGTCAACAATCGTTCTAAATCTAAAAATTACAAAATATATCCGTACAAAGTTTGTCCTGAAATTGAAGAAAAATGAAGTAACAAAGGTTGCTTAAGGGATACAAAATTGACTGTTTCTTATTATATGATTTCTTATTATGCATAATACAATATAATATATTCACATATAAAATAAAAATATAATGACCAGTAACAACATAAAAAATACTTTTTTTTTTGTAAAAATTGAAAAGATAAAGAACTTCAAGAATTAAGGGATCAAAGAGATTAATACTATTAGAGGGAGGACTTAGGTAAAATAACACAGTGATAAGGGGTCTGGTAGCGTGAGAATAATTATTAGGTACTCTAACTGTACCTACTCCAACTAAAGTTTCCCTAGAGGGAGACTAGAGACTCCCCACCTCTCTACAACCCCTATCAGAGCACATATTTATTATGACCTCAACAAGCGGCGGGCGTCCTCCCTGTATCAGTGACCCTTGTATCCTTTCTGTAATAGTATAAGTCTCTTTGTAAGTGAAAAACAAGTGTAGGGCCAAAGAAAAATGTTGATTTTTTACATTGTTTCAACTCAATCGAGCTAAGATGATAACAGACCCACACACACATACAGACAACTTTGTGAAAAACACTCATGGGGTCATGAAAACACCTGAAACGGATAATTCCGGTGACATCCCGGTTTCGGATTTTTTTCGTAAACACAATACTTTTCTTATATACCAAAGGTAAAAAGGAGAAAAGTAGAAAATGAATACAGCATCAAGACTATATGAGCATGATCATGAAAACCAACACTTTAGTTCTTCTTAAGTTCTGGGTGGGTACTAAACATATGCATTTTTAAAGTTGGTTTAGTCTTGGCTGTAAAAGAGCACGAGGGACAACTATACAGAACTCTATTTGGGTTATGCATCGTGTCAATGTGCTTCTTCAAATTTCCTTTTATCTTTGTCTTATAAGGGCATTGCGGACAGAAGTAAGTTTCTAAAGGTTGAATGCTACCTAATGTTGAACGAAGTTGAGATATCAGATCACTTTCAATCGACAATTCTGAAAAAAATATAAAAGCAACTGTTTATTAATTTTAAGTCACATCATGCACTTAACATTCATTAAATACATCACCAAATAAATGAAAAATTTAAACCAAAACAATACTAGAGCAAAGAGGAGCATAAGGCTATAAATTCAATGTAACTGATAACAATAAAGCAGCAAGTTACAGGCATAGAGAAATGTAAATAAAAGAGACATACCCTTCCTCAAAACATTGAGAGGCCTGAAACATCTTTTTGATGCAATCTAGGGCTCTGTATAATGTATATATATATATATATATATATATATATATATATATATATATATATATATATATATATATATATATATATATATATATAGGTAAGACCAGAGAAAATGTGCTTCAAAATTATCAGTGCGCTTCTTCTATACTCTAGTATTATTTAGAAACTTTATTCACTTGTTAAAAAAGTTCATGGACTTCAAGACACTAGTCCACTTTAAGAGGTATGCTTCCCACTATAATATTCCCAAAAGCATGAACTTAGTTAACTTGATATAACTAAAGTTTCACCCTACGATTAAGTGAACCCAACACCAAGTACAATCACCCGCATCAAAAATGTAAGGGTCCAAGCCATTCCTGATTCATCACGATAAATAATTTATTATGATTTTCACTTTTTAGTTGACCTTATGTCTTGTTTATGAAACAAAACATATTTGTTTGTTATAAAACTTTTTGCATGTATTCATTTAGAATAAAATGTTTGATCATTATTTTCTATAACCTTGAAAAACAACACTGGTTCCAACTTTTTTACTTTAACTTCAATTTCCTCAAGTGTTATAATTCACATCCATTTTTTTTAATTTTTAAATCTCCTTTTAAACTTTCAATTCTCCCCTTTTATCCATTTTTTTAGAACAAAGTTATTTTTCAAGTATAATTTATTTTATCTACTCACGGCAGCAAAATTAGCCATTACTGGACTGTTTTTAAGCTGCAAAATGTCATTTTACCTACACTATCAAACGATACGGGAAATATTTTAAAACAGTACGCAAAATGTTTCAAAAAAGTACGCAAAATGTTTCAAAACAGTACGCAAAATGTTTTGGTAATGAAAAAAGTACTAGGGAGTTATGGCTCATTTAAATAACATGGGAAACAAGTCAAAACTCCCTAGGCGGGAAAATGAATGAGCGGAGGTTATTATTTTACAAATTATTGCGTGAATTTCGGTATTGTTTTATTTAGTAAACTATGATTTATTCTAGCATGTAACTTTCTTTATTGTTACTTAAAATTACGATATTATTATTAAATGTTTAACATTTAACATTTGTTTATCTAATAATATATAATGTTTTGGAAACAAATTGGCAACACTGATAATTTTGGCATTAAATTAAATTATTTACCAGCTGTTTATGAATCGACAGATTTTTAATGTTTAAGTCGTCAGATTTTGTATTTCATGTTGTTATATTTAGTTTAAGTATATAAAGTTACAAAACTAGAACGTTATCAAAAACTAAATCTGTAAACTAAAGTTAAGTTACTAAAACATAATGAGTGAGAACAACAGTGAAGTGAATAAAGGTACAAACATTGTTGACATTGACGAGTTATTGGACCACACTCCACCTGATATTGTCAGCTTTGCATCTACTTCAAAGCAGTCTTTACTGCCTGTAAAATCTCGCAGCAAGTATTTAAAGTAATCTCTTGTGTATTTTTTCTGCCGTTAGTAGATAAAATAGTATATGCTACTATGCGGCAAAGGAAACATTGCAGACTCGTGCAATTAATTACCTGCCTCGGCTTACGCCTCTGCAGGTAATTCGCCATTTGCCAGCCTCGGCTTCGCCTCGTCTGTCAAATGGGTTAATTACCTGCCTCGGCTTACGCCTCTGCAGGTAATTTTCATAGTCCGCCCTCGCCTTCGGCTCGGGGGCAAATTTGTAAAACTCGTCTGCAAAGTTCCATTTTGCTGCCTAGTAGCATAATATACTATTACTGTTACATTTTATAATTTTTAAAATTTACTTTAGGTTTTTATGATCATTTTGTATGGCGAGTAAACACTTTTATCTTTTAAGTTTTTTTTCTTGAATTTTCGTTATCATTCATTTCAAGTTAACTTTAGAAGTTGAGACGTGGTCAGCTGGTAAAACTTACAAGCTCCTAGGCTTAACATTTTATAATTGTGTTTTAGAAGACTACACTGACTTGAGCAATAATTAAAATTATAATTACAAACAAATTGAGTGTTTACATTATCTTAAATTCTTTTGATTTGTTGGTCGGTCACTAGACACAAAATTTGTCATTGAAAAATCTTCCTTCTTCAGCACAACTTAAAAAAAACAAACAAAGTACAGTTTTTACATTCATTTTATTGTACATTTTAAGGTCATAAATAAAGAACAAATAAAAAATCACAATTGGTACAGATTACAAACTAAAGCGGGTTATAAAGGATACACAAACTAAAAATATAGACCCGTTACAAAAGATAAATAACATGGCTTTTACCGGCTTGAAATTTAATCTTATTAGACTAGCTTTAGAATTTACAACAAAGTAAAACAATCAAATAAATAAATATAAAATAATTAAAAAATCGGGTACAGGGTACCTCGGAACTTTTCCTCATTACATCGGATTCGCTACGCTCATCCTTCCTGCTTCGCTCATCATCAAAAGTTATTAAGCTCATCATACAGTTCGCCAAGTTTATACAGCAACATGCATTCAGACTCGCTTCGCTCGACTTCAGATATTCACCCATTCAGCACTGACCACGCTCAATGCTCCTTAATTTTTATGTTATGTATATATATTTTATGTATATGTATATATATATATATATATATATATATATATATATATAATATATATATAACATTATGTCATTGACTGATATAATGTAAACAAATTACGTGTTTTGACTAATAAATTTGAAATTTCGCTAATAGCGTGGCATGATGCCACTTATATAAACCAGTTATTTGACGAACTGATAAAGTACAACAACCATGACGCCACAAAAATCGAAGCTACGATGACAACTAACACACATAAATAAGGATAAAAAATTAGTATAAACCACTTAAGAGGTCTTAAAAACACATAAAACTGATGATTCATACAAAATTTCGGTTTTAAATGTTTACTGCAAACACAATACATTTCCAATATACCTAAGATATAAAATAGGAAAAGTAAAAATATAAATAAAAGTTTTGTGTTAGGGCGCTTAAGAGACAAAATGAAAATTTAGGTGTTATATTTAAACAAAAATATTTCGCTCATTATAACACATAATATAAGCGCCTAAACACATAACTTATACTTATATGGAGACCAATACAGTTGATAATGTATATAAAATAAATAATATGAGATCAACTTAAATTACAATAAGAGTGCGTTTCTTTACAATCAAACTAAATTAATTTTAAAAAGAAAAATTTGTTCAATTTTTTTCCAAATTAAATACATACCTGTTTAGGGTACCTGAGGTCAGATAGTGCAACATGTTTCGATATCGAATTATTTCGAAATGCAAACACTCTAACATCCATTTAAAAACTAAACCTAATAAATCTTTTTAACTAGAATTGAGGTAATCATTTGGTAAAGACATAGAGAAATAATTAATACTAATGAATTAATTAAATTTATTTATTAATTAATTTATTAATATAAATAATTTATGAATAAATCAAATCTATATTGACAAGTTAGTGACTAGATTTGTAAAGTTTTTTTTAATCATAGTAAATAAATAATAATTAATAAAATTGTATTTTCTGTCATTTATTGCACACGCAAAACTTTAATAAATAAACTTAAAATATATTGGCAAAGTTAATTGGCAAATAATAATAATTGTTACTATTAATTAGTAATGATAATTATTGAATATTAATTATGAATAATAATAATTTGCTTAAACAGATTTATCCTTACGCTATCATTACTTGTACAAACCAGCAATTGCGGAATAAAATTAATAACTACCTAATGTAATTATAAACCAACCTCGAGTTTTTAAGTAACTCGATAGCTAGCGTCGATAGCGACGGCTCTAGAGCCTACTATCGACTAAAAATTTGATGAACTTACATTTCAAGATTTCGCCGCGATTGAAAAGTTTTGCATGAGCAATAACCAGGCATAATTTGTCCAATAGTTTAAAGAACCTCGTGCGTAAAATAGTATATTATGATACTCGGAAGCAAAATAGAACTTTGATGACGACTATAATAAATTAGCCCACGAGCCGAAGGCGAGGGCACGTTATTAAAATTACCTGCCGAAACTAGTAAATATCTCATTTAACAGAGGAAGCAAAGCCGAACGAAACAGCAAAACGAATATTGAGACCAAGGTGTCGACTAAAGTGTCGACGTTATTTATAGTCGAGGCAACGTGATGTCGAGACTACGAGAGAACTTGCCACCGTCTGTCAATGTTATGTAGTGTCAAAACATCATTAAACCATCATGTGTCGATATAATGACACGTGACTTTCCTTGTACTGATTCTGCGTAAGATCGACACATGTGTCGACGTTACGTAGTGTCGAGACATCGTTAAACCATGACATATGTCGACGAGTTTGTACAGGGCAAAAATGGGTTACGTGACTCTCCTTGTAATGATTCTGCGTAAGATCGACACATGTGTCGACGTTAAGTAGTGTCGAAACATCGACTTGTCGAAACCCCGGAGGCGACCCTAATAAAGTAGACATTTTACAGTCGCCCTAAATAAATATAATTTTACAACTGTAAGAGGCTCCTAAAACTATTGAATTAATTTTCGTTAATTAATTAATCAAACTAAAAAAGAATTAACATTCATTTCATGTTTCAAAGAATGCATTTTAAAGGTTGAAATCTTTTTACAAGTATAATTGCAGATGGTACACTGGTATATTTCCCTGTTGGGGTCGTGTTTCCACCGCATATGCGCTCGAAGGCTAGACGGTTGCTTGCATGCGAAATCGCACATGTGGCATTTCATGCTAGGTTGTTTGCCGCATTCGAAGCGAAGATGTTGGAACAATCCACGTTTGTATTTGTACGTCCTTCCACAATTTTCACAAGCAAAGGTACCTGAAGAAAATTAAAGTTTTCTAATGAGTAAAATAAATCATAATTATAAAAAGTCCTTTTTATAATTAATAATCCTTTTTATAATTAATAATCAAGACTCAAAGATGCAAAAGGTAAACCTTTGAATCAAATAAAATATTTGTGTTACCAAAGAATATATGGATAAAGAAAGATAGTTCTTGGTTTATTATTTCGGACAAACAAAGGTTAGTTCCGTAGCCAGTCAACAGGAGCGCTACAATGTAATTTGGTAGTTTCACCCTGCCAACTAAGAGAATGCGCCACTGTCGTCTTATTTTCAGGAAATTACTTCAGGCACAGATCTGATAAATCCAAATATTTACTTTATATAATAAAGACCTATTTAAGTAGATACTTGAGCTGTTAAAATGACAAGGACAAGATAATTTCCTAATACTAACTTTTAGAAAAGAAAATCCGGCACTTTTATAGAAAAGGGACCTCCTTTTGGTGGTCCTTATTCTATAAAAGTTCCCATGGGGCGACATTATAGAAAAGGGATCCCCAATCAAAACAATTAAACATAAAAAACTAAAGATATTCAATCCCTAACGGGACAGAATGTGGAATTAGGGGTTTCGGGTGGGGACAATATTAATTAAATTTAAATTGCCTGGAAATATTAAATTTTTATCGGGACAGAATGTAGAAATGTAGGGTTTTGGGTGGGTACAATATTATTTTAATATAAATAGAAGGCGGCCTTATTCTATAAAAGAACACTTGAGGGGCATCCTATAGAAAATGGACCCCCCCCCCAATGAAGGAGGGGCCCTAATCTATAAAATAGATAGGTAGGATTTAAGGTATGATTAAAGGGGTTCCCTTTTAATAAAAGAGGAAGAAGTCTCTCCACAAAAATATATTTCTTTTTAGCAAAGCGCTTTCAACCTAACAAGAGGTCATCACCGGGTTCCCTTTTCTATAAAAGTACCGAAAATCCAACAGGAGAGAAATTTTAATTTCTTAACAAAAATCTTTATAATATATATTTAAATACAACCAGAATGGGAGTAATGTAAGGTTAAGGAGAGTTAGTTTCAGAGATGCCGCTAGATGCCAGCACCGAGTTCATCCCCACCTTTTGTCTGACGTTCTCGTATACCTTCTGAAATTCTGTACTTATCATATTCTTTGGGTTTTACTAGTTACGACGATATATCATAAAGACTTAGGATTTTATATCATCGCCTCAGTTACGCCTATGTATTATAACTGCTTAGAATTTTAAGCCAGCGTCTCATACTTGCCTTATCCAGTTAAGCCGATTCAATGATAACCCGCATTTTTCTGCTAATAATTTATAGTTTAGATGATTTCATGAAACCAGCTTTGAATAAATGACACCGACAAATATATTTAGTATTAATTATAAAGGTGATGAAGAATATGATGAAATTACAAATATTTGCATTCAATAACAGCAAGTGAAGGATGGGGATGGGATTAATACTCTACTAAACCATTAATACTCTTCATTCATATATTTGTTATATGAGAAAAGTAACGTGTTAGCAATATGATCCGAAACCGAGTTTTCACCAAATTTATCCGTTTCAGGTGTTTTTAAGAATTACATGAAGTTATTACCAGCCCTGTCTATGGAGTGGGTTGTGAACCCAATCCTATCGAAACAAACCATAACGGCCTAAAGGGAGTTATGTTAGTGTGTTTATGTCTGTAGCTCCCAGTGTGTTTATTCTAAAGATTTAGGTTTTCCGGTGGTGACCGCGTCAATGTGGATGAAGAATCCGACGTTTCGCTTCCACTGTGGTAGGCATCTTCAGGGATATAGGACATCATGGATAGAAACACAATGCTCTACAAAACTGAACTTCAGTTTTGTAAAGCATTGATTTACTATCCAAGTTGTCCTACATCCCTGAAGATGCCTCTCACAGTAAAAGCGAAACGTCGAATTCTTCATCGACATTAACGCGGTCACCACCGGAAGACCTGAATCTTCATGACAATAACCGCGGAAACCTACGCAGCTTATTATTCTAGATAATTAAAACTTGCTACTAAAATTATTAATTTAAAGGTTTTTTTGTGCTTCCCAAATTATTTATAAGAAAATTTATTTGAAACATTTCGTAACAAGCAGAAAAAGAATTGAATAAATTCAAAATTTTGCATCTTTCCTTCTGCATAGGACCAAAAAAAGTGCTAAATTTAACCTCATTACCAGCATTAGGTCAATCTTTAACGAGCGAACCTAACAATTTTTTAATTTTAACAAGTCCCGATATTTTTTTACGATAAAAAAAAACGGGTTTAAAGTATCGATTGCAAAGCTAATAAATAATGTGATAAAAATACAAATAAAAGTTTTGCAATTGATTAGTAGACGAGAATTATTTTTTCAAGGTGTCTACTAGTAAAGCTAATGTAGAATTTGATAATTCCAAAAAAAGGAAGGACGAAGGACAAACATTTTTTATTAGAGTACAGAACATTGGTTGTTTAAAAAAATCACAAAAAAACAGGCAGTGTTTATTACTACACAAACGTTTACAAAATGTTAAGCACACAATAATAATAACAGTAAAAAAATCATATTAATACTAGCCTGATAATAATTTGATTAAAGCCTAATTTAATTTATACTTTTAATAATTATTTATAATTATAAAATTTATTCATTACAATCAAAACGTAGTTTAGTTTTAACAGATCTAAGTATAAAAAATATTAAGAGAAACAATAAAAAAAATGGCAACACTGTTCTGATGGTTGAGATTAATTGCACTTATTAATAAAACTATACAACTAATAGGACATATTGATAAGAAATAATATTAAAAGCAGATCAACTATTAAAAATCTAATACTTCATAGTTTAGTAAATGAAAAAGTCGTTTCTGATCCCCCACACATTTTATTTAAATTTTTGTATTTTTAGTTAATAATCATCTTTAGCAACAACATTAAACAGAAATTAACCACTTTTAACCAAAATAACCAGTAATAACTCGAATATACAAGTTAAAGCGACTTAATCAAAGAAGGGTACCGTATTGCAAGATTTAATGGTTAGTAATGGTTGCCAAGAAGTTACTGATATTAACTTAAAAATGTTACCTCCTATTTTTTAGAGGTTACTAATGTTAACCACAAAGATTAACCCTTATATAGAAAAGGTTACCAATGATAACCTCCCTTATATAGAAAAGGTTACAATTTAACCTCAAAGATTAACCTTTAATAGAAAAGGTACTAATGTAACCTCAAAGATTAACCCTTATATAGAAAAGGTTACCAATGATAACTCAAAGATTAACCTTATATAGAAAAAAGGATTAACCTTATATAGAAAAGGTTCCATGACCTCAAAGATTAACCCTTATATAGAAAAGGTTACTAATGTTAACCTTAAAAATTAACCCTTATATAGAAGAGGTTACTAATGTTAACCTTAAGGGTTAACCCTTATGTAGTAGAGGTTATTTTTGGTAATAGTTGCTAAGGTATTTTTAGTTAAATAATACTTCAAAAGTTGAAATTCGAAGTGGGAGGGGGAGCAGAAAACCCCTAAATACTATAAAATACTATTAAAATAATAAATATGTTTATAATGCAAGTTACAAACATATTATCATATTACAGTCCGACCAAGGAGTTATAAACACAAAAAATGCTTCTTTGCAATGGTAATTTTGACTGATTGTCAAAATCAATTTTAAACTGTTTACAATTGAAATTAAAAACAGTTTCAATTCACTGTCACGTGGTACCAAGATTCCCTCTCATCCTCAATAATTTTAATTATAAATAAACCATAGCCCCCCTTTTAGCCTACATATAAAATTAAAATAAGTCGAGAACTATGCTAGACACACATGTGATTAAGGTTTTCTTAAAATCATATTTCGACAACTGTGCACATAAGTGGTTAATGTCTTAACTCATATCTCGAGAACTGTGCCAGCCACATAGGTGGTCAATGTCTTGACTCATATTTCGAGAACTGTGCCAGCCACATAGGTGGTCAATGTCTTGACTCATATCTCGAGAACTGTGCCAGCCACATAGGTGGTTAATGTATTGTTTGACTCATATCTCGAGAACTGTGCCAGCCGTATAGGTGTTTAATGTCTTGTTTGACTCATATCTCGAGAACTGTGCCACACATGTAGTTTAAGACATGTTGAACTCAGAACACAACAAACCAGACTAGAATTAACATTTAGAAAACAAAATAATTTTTAAAATATTCAAGATAACCACAATTTTATGACGCTAAGTTGGATGTTACCCAAACTGAAAAAAAATTTTCCCACCGGACTTGATTTTCATAACGGTAAAAACAAGTCCATCCGTTTGACCAGCACTAAGTTCACAAGATAAGAGCTTACACACAAACAAAATTCATCCATACATATATACACACACAATTTTTTCTATTTTAGATACTATTGTGCCATTGCTGCTGAAACAGCAATGGCCTGTCCACCTGTTGATTCATTAAATGAGGAAATTTAATGAATAAAGTGTGTGTCATTTATTTGCTTTTACAATGCATCTTCTCTTATTCATTGTAATAAGAACATAATACGTAACAAAACTTATCAGATTTTCATTTGATGGAAAACTGACTCTACAATAAAACAAAGTTTTCATTTTTTTCACTCCTTGGTCCACTTATTGTAACATTTTAATTATTTTTAATGTTTTTTTTTAAATTATTATAAAAGTTTATTTTAAAGCAATTTTGTATTTATTTTTGATTAGTATGACTAGCTAAATTTAAGTAATTTGGCATATTTTTATATTAAAATCTAAATTAGTTATAGTAGAGTACATAGTAGAGAAAAGGAGTCTCTCCACAAAACAAAACTTTATAGGCAAAGCGCTTTCAACCTAACTACAGGCCATCATCAGTGCAAAACCGTTGAGATGTTAAAGAAAATGAAGATTCTGACTCTAATACCTAGTAAGAAACATAGACTCACTTCTCTTCTTCTTTAACATCTCAACGTTTTGCACTGATGATGGCCTCTAGTTAGGTTGAAAGCGCTTTGCCAATATAGTTTTGTTTTGTGGAGAGACTTCTTTTCTTTTATTATTTATAATGGACCCATTCACGCTCATACTACTGGTATAAAAATTAATTAGTATACATAAAAGTATTAATCATTAAATTATTTCTTTAAGATATTGTCGAATAATTATTCATTACCTAAAAAGAAGCAACAAATAATTGTGTAAAAAATGTCTAGTCTATAAAAAAAAAAAAAAAAAAAAAAAAAATCAAGATAAAACATCAATAAATTAACAATAATCGTGTTTTAAAATTGACTAGATTCGGATTTGAAAGATGACACACAGCATACCACTTGTGTAGAGTTGAGGCAAGCATCACACGAGGTGTGAGGCAAGCTATAGAGGTGTGAGGCAAGCATCACACTAATAGAGGTGTGAGGCAAGCATCACACTATAGAGTTGAGGCAACATCACACTATAGATCATCACACTATAGAGGTGTGCATCACACTATAGAGGTGTGAGGCTAAGATCACACTATAGAGGTGTGAGGCAAGCATCACACATAGAGGTGTGAGGCAAGCTATAGAGGTGTGAGGCAAGCATACACTATAAGGTGTGAGGCAAGCATCACACTATAGAGGTGTGAGGCAAGCATCACACTATAGAGGTGTGAGGCAAGCATCACACTATAGAGGTGTGAGGCAAGCATCACACTATAGAGGTGTGAGGCAAGCATCACACTATAGAGGTGTGAGCAAGCATCACACTATAGAGGTGTGAGGCAAGCTCACACTATAGAGGTGTGAGGCAAGCATCACACTATAGAGGTGTGAGGCAAGCATCACCTATAGAGGTGTGCAAGCATCACAACTATAGAGGTGTGAGGCAAGCATCACATCTATGAGGTGTGAGCAAGCATCACACTATAGAGTGTGAGGCAAGCATCACACTATAGAGGTGTGAGGCAAGCATCACACTATAGAGGTGTGAGGCAAGCATCACACTATAGGTGTGAGCAAGCATCACACTATAGAGGTGTCACACTATAGAGGTGTGAGGCAACATCACTATAGAGGTGTGAGGCAAGCATCACACTATGAGGTGTGAGGCAAGCATCACACTATAGAGGTGTGAGGCAAGCATCACACTATAGAGGTGTGAGGCAAAGCATCACACTATAGAGGTGTGAGGCAAGCATCACCTAGAGGTGAGCAAGCATACCACTATAGAGGTGTGAGGCAGCATCACATATATAGAGTTGAGGCAACATCACACTATAGAGGTGTGAGGCAAGCATCACACAGGCAAGCATCACACTATAGAGTGTGAGGCAAGCATCACACATAGAGGTGTGAGCAAGCATCACACTATAGAGGTGTCATCACACTATAGAGGATTCAACAAACAAACAGTATCGTTACAATTGACACATTTATTCGAGATGAGACTCTCGACAACTTCTGGCCATCATCAGCCTAGTAAGAATGAGTGATGAAAATTATTATAAAGATTACAATAAGTAATCTTTTACCATTTTATAATTTTTACACAATGTTATGTCCACTACACAAAGTATAATAATTAAACAAAAAGCTGATCTATCAAATGACTAGCAGACTTTATTAATGATTAATTTGGTTTGACTTTATAGAAACAAGTTTCAAATCAACTTAATTATAATTTACATAAATTATTAATTTATTAAAAAATACATTGACTTTATTTCATTTGGCTTTAGAGTAAATTGATTTTTTCCTACACATGACTAACTAAAGAGACTTATACTACTAGAGGGAGGACTAGGGTTGAATAGCACAGTGATAAGGGATCTGGTAGTGTAACAACAAAGAGACTAATACTTAGAGGGAGGATACAACAGCTGTAATCATTCCTTGGGTAGATAAGCCAAGAAATTAGTTGTTAAAGACAGAAACAAACTTTCCAAAGGAAATTCGCAGAATTATTTTGTAGTTTTTAAACTTATTATAACGTTAAAAAAACGATAATAAATGATCATCCTTATTAAGATTCGAATCCAGATGCCCTGGCTTTGAGTACTTTGAATGCTCTTATCGATTGCGGACCATTCTCATTCAACTCACATGCCTAAAAATATTGAAAACGTCTCCCCCCTTAAAATATGAAGTTTACTAGCCTTATTTCAGGTTTTCGGAAATTGACTACCGCGCCCCAAAATACAGTGAAAACGACACCCTGCGGTAATTTTGGTTTCTAGAAAGATAATAAAACACAACTTAAAACAACGACTTAAGTCACACACACACACACACACACACACACACACACACACACACACACACACACACACAACACACACACACACACACACATATATATATATATATATATATATATATATAATATATATATATATATATATGTATATATAGCTCTTGAATCATCCCTCTAGTAGTATTAGTCGCATTGTGTCCAACATAATTAATATAATGACGCTTTGAATAAAATGCCCTAGTTAAATTATCCATTTTAGCAGTATAACAACAATATTCCAAGTCATAATTTATATTTTTTACATAGACATAAAGTCGACATTAGTTTATTTATACAGACATAAAGCCGACATTAGTTTATTTATATAGACATTAAGTCGACATTAATTAATTAACATAGACATAAGGTCGACAATAATTAATTTACATAGACATAAGGTCGGCATTGGTTTATTTACATTGACGTAAATCGACATCAATTAATTTACATAGACATAAGGTCGACATTAATTAATTTACAAAGACATAAGGTCGACATTAGTTTATTTACATTGACATAAAGTCGACATTAGTTTATTTACATGCACATAAGGTATGTGCATATTACCATATGCACACATGGATGACAATTTGAAATTAATATCGCTGAATTCCGGTAATTATTCCTAGATCCTTATTTTTCTTATACAATGTATTAGAAGTGATCAATTGTTAAGTTACTTATATTTGCAATTCATGCCCCACGTAATTAGTATAATTATGCACGTAATTAGTATAATTATGCATGTAAACGACGTGCCTCGTTAAGTTACTTATGTTTGCAATTCGTGCTCCACGTAATTAGTATAATTATGCATGTAAACGACATGCCTCGTTAAGTTACTTATATTTGCAATTCATGCCCCACGTAATTAGTATAATTATGCATGTAAACGACATGCCTTGTTAAGTACTTATGTTGCAATTCATGCCCCACGTAATTAGTATAATTATGCATGTAAACGACATGCCTCGTTAAGGTCATACTTGCATACGACATGCCTTGTTAAGTTACTTATACTTAATTCATGCCCACGTAATTAGTATAATTATGCATGTAAACGACATGCTCGTTAAGTTACTTATATTTGCATTCTCCCCACGTAATTAGTATAATTATGCATGTAAACGACCTCGTTAAGTTACTTATATTTGCAATTCATGCCCCACGTAATTAGTATAATTATGCATGTAAACGACATGCCTTGTTAAGTTACTTATGTTTGCAATTCATGCCCCACGTAATTAGTATAATTATGCATGTAAACACATCTCGTTTAGTTACTTATATTGCAATTCATGTCCACGTAATTATATAATTATGCATGTAAACGACATGCCTTGTTAAGTTACTTATATTTGCAATTCATGCCACGTAATTAAGTAATAATATGCATGTAAACGACAATGCCTCGTTAAGTTACTTTATATTTGCAATTCATGCCCCACGTAATTAGGTATAATTATGCATGTAAACGACATGCCTCGTTAAGTTACTTATATTTGCAATTCATGCCCCACGTAATTAGTATAATTATGCATGTAAACGACATGCCTTGTTAAGTTACTTATGTTTGCAATTCATGCCCACGTAATTATATAATTATGCATGTAAACGACATGCCTCGTTAAGTTACTTATATTTGCAATTCATGCCCCACGTAATTAGTATAATTATGCATGTAAACGACATGCCTCGTTAAGTTACTTATATTTGCAATTCATGCCCCACGTAATTAGTATAATTATGCATGTAAACGACATGCCTTGTTAAGTTACTTTTGATTTTAGTTGTATAGCTACAATACTGACAGGTTAGTTTAGGAGCGTTAGGGTTGTGCTTGTACTGATAATGTGTTCTAACGTTGCTTCTACAGTTGCTTTTATAGCTGCATTTGATGCACTGGAATATCATTTTGTTGCTGGCTTCGTCCATGATTTTAACGCAGATGTCAGACGTAGGCTGCCAGTCTGGGTACAGGATGTCCTGGAAAGTTGAGTTAAGCCCTGAAAAAAAAATGTTGTCAATAAATAACAAGAAATAAATAAAAAAATACAAAATTCTTGCCGAAAAGCATAAAAAAATATTTATTTATTCAATTAATCATGTCATTTTGTATTGAGTTTTATTTACTGTTTTGTTTGTATTTGCCATAGTTTTTAAGCTTCCATGTCTCAAACACTGATGATGGTCAGTAATATCGAAATTTGGCTTAAAACCAATCGTTAGAGTGTTTAGTTTCAATCTTCGTTTAAAATAATTTTTATAGGCTATCTAAACCTTACCTAATAAAACGTTTAAAAAGAAATTAGTCAAATTTCTTTCCTTGTATGAAGAAAAACAGTTTATATTATGCAATAAATTACATACAACACACGGCTAAAGTCAGTTGACAGCGCAGGAAAATAGCGTTAAAGAACCATTAAGGTTGGCCTGATTTTAAATTAAGGGCGTGGTGTAACATCCAGGACTAACCTTATTGGCTCCCTCCCATTATTTTCCAACGCTGTCAACTGATTTTAGCCGTGTGTCGTATTATAGACCAGGTTGAATAAATAAAAAAATCAATAATTAATAAATATATTTAATTGAAGGTAACCATGATCTAAAAATAAATAAAAACAAAGCAATAAAAAACATATCTCCTTTGAAGTACATATAATAAAAACAAAATTATTATGATTATTTGTTATTGTGTATAATCAATAACAAATAATAATATTATGAAATTTTATTGAAAAATATTGCATTGAAAAAACATTTATTTATTATTTTAAATAGAACCGCAGAATAGCTTGACAACAACAACAGCATCTAGTGCTGTGTACAAACAATCTGCTATTGACGGAGTTAATTTTAACTAAAATGAGATAATTGTGCTTAAGAGTTTAGATGTAACAAGCTTGCTAGATCAATATCTGTCGTTAGAAAATATTGGTAAAACTAGAGGTGGATTCGTTTCGTTGATAATGATTGTTTGACCAACTGATTTGTCAACGTAACGATCTGTCGAGCAACTGATTTGTCAACTTAACGATTTGCCGACCAACTGATATGTCAACGTAACGGTCTGTCTAGCAACTGATTTGTCAAAGTAACGATCTGTCGATTAACTGAATTGTGGACGTAATGATCTGTCGAGCAACGGAATTGTCAACTTAACGATTTGCCGATCAACTGATATGTCAACGTAACAATCTGTCTAGCAACTGATTTGTCTAAGTAACGATATGTCAAGCAACTGATTTGTCAACATAACGATCTGTCGAGCAACTGATTTGTCAACGTAACGATCTGTCGATTAACTGAATTGTGAACGTAATGATCTGTCGAGCAACTGATTTGTCAACGTAACGATGATCTGTCGACCAACTGAATTGTAGACGTAACGATCAGTCGAGCCACTGATTTGTGAACGTAACGATTTGTCGACCAACTGAATTGCGGACGTAATAATCAATCGAGCAACTGATTTGTCGACGTAACAATATGGACACTAAAACAACACTTGGGTGGTATTATGAATAGTATTTTTCGTTAAAGCGAATACATAAACCATAACAACTGCCTTATACTTCATAAAAAACCACATACAGACAAAAGGAAATTTTTAGAAATACTCTATATAAAAACTGACAAAGACAGTATGAAAAAAAACAAGACATTAACAATCTTAGCAGTATTTATTATGATATTATCTTAAAATCTTAATTTTTCCTTTACCTTTTTCTAATTTCATTTAAAATTTATTTACTTATTTAGACACGTGACATAAAAAACATTCAAAATTTTATTAATTTTCAAACTTTCTCATTTTGTCATTTTAAGAACTGAAGAAGCTCAGGATCCCTGGGCGAAAGCTCTTCGTGAATTTATTTTGAATAAATTTTAATAAAAAAGGACTGAAGTCTTCGTTAATTTAATTGATATCACAAAAAGTATTAAGAATAATAAAGTAGCTAAAATAAAGTTGAGTATAGAATGCGTATGAATAAGACAAAGCCGTTGCTTTGTCTTATCACCGGAAGAGGAGTAACAAATCGTTATTTGTTACTCCTCTTCCGGTGATAATGATGGCTAAGATGATAACAGGTCATGAATTGGAACAATTACTTTTAAACAAAGGATTGTACTTCCAAATAATAATGTGGGAAATTCACGCTTAACAACAAAAATTGACGTACTTTAGAAAAGCAGAAGTAAAGGCCAGATAAAATCAGCCATTCGAAAACAAAAATGTCGATGAGGTAGTTAAATAATACGTAATCCATATTCTACAAGATCGAATATTAAGTGTCAATAAGTCAACCACTTAACCTCTCCATTTATTATGTAATAAACATTTAAAATAGTCTATATTACTAAAGGCTACCTTTGTTGACAGCATCACATACATAATGGTATATACTAGATCCTTCCAGTGGCTTATATATGTTATCGGGGTATAACAAGTATTAGCATACACCAACTTAAGATTAAGAACAACCTCACGTGACTAATAAATTACGACGTACACACAGCGTATTTAACAGGCGATCGTATTGGATACGTATGCAATATGGTCAACTAACTTCAAGGTTCTTACAGCGTATTTGTTTAGTCGATCGAGTGAGATTGCGTGATAACTGATCCCGCCAAAACATGGCGTCTTTTTTAGTGAAGGTTTACTTTTGGTTATAAGGAAGTTTAAAACAAAAAATATGTTTAATTAAATTGTGATTTCTTTGCATAATAATAAAGTTTCACTAAAAAAATAATATTCCAAAAGTTATTTGATCAAAAACGGTAATATTGAAGAGAAATAAAAGTTCGACGAGAAGGTTATCCGTTAAATACGATAGTCTCTAAAGGTACATACAGCGTATGGGGGGATCCATTTAGATTCCATCTCCCTATTTCTATTATATGGGTTCATACAGCTAATATTACCGTATTGAGAGATCTAGAAGTGTGTGTGAACGTACTAATTGTACATAAATGCGGTAACCCATTTATGTTCAGACCTCGCTAAACACGCAAATAACAGTTCGAAGAAGTTCATGAAAAGATGCTATTGTTACGACATGTGTCTAGAAGCAAAATGTAATTTAAGGCAATGTTTAAATTTAGTCGTAAACGTGCAGAGGTTACAATGAAACAATTTCGGATTGGGGTCGTGAACGAAATTCATGTGCATCCTTAACTGTGAGTTATGCTTGGCTCTGAAACAGAAAGAAAACAAGATTTCTTATATCGATTAAAAATAATTTAAATAGCAAATTATTCGGCTATAATCGAGTTGACAAATAAATATCTTAAATAAATCATATTACTTTGTCAACTAGTTTAATTTCATATTTGTAAGTACTAAGTAAATGAAACATGTTGGTTCACAAATTATGTTTTCGGTTTTACTGGAAAATCTGATGATGGGAACATAAAGCGAAAAAAGTAACATCTAATCAATGTCACAATAAGGCAGGATTATGATCAGTAAATAGAAAATACATAATACCATTTAATAAGCGAGACAGTGATCATTCGTACTTATAATCTGTAAGATCGAGATTTGTTTTTATCAGATACCAAACAAATTATTATCTGAGAGGTGCAGAGGGGTGTTGACTCAATGATGTGAACAAACTAAATGGAGAGAACACCCTTAGAGTAATAAACAAGTTAAGTAATCATTAGGCAGGCTACCAAGATGCAGTAAACCAATCATTAGGCAGGCTACCAAGATGCAGCTATGCAATCATTAGGCAGGATACCAAGATGCAGTTAACCAATCATTAGGCAGGATACCAAGATGCAGCTATGCAATCATTAGGCAAGATATCAAGATGCAGTTAACCAATCATTAGGCAGGCTACCAAGATGCAGTACTCAAGTGAGTCTAAAGAAGTTACTAGAATTATTTCTTCATTTTAAGGATGAAAGTAGCAAATTCGAAACGTCGAGAATAGGTTTCCAAGGTAACTAGTACCCATTTTTTAATAATTAATAATAATTAAAATGGAAAACTACCTGTAAGGGCAGTGGTCACAGAAAATCTGAGGAGGTTTTCCACACTCATATTTATGGTGACGAATTAAAGAGCTCCTAGCTTTGTATCTTCTTCCACATCTTTCACAGTGAAAGTCACCGTCTGCAAACATTTCAATGTCACATTACCTACAATATTGTTTATGGGGATCTAATTATAATGATTCAATAATCGATTTAATAGCCATGAAATTAAAATTAACAAAGTACAATATATTGTAGAGAGGGAGAGGCAAACCATATGGTCCACGCCAAACAAGTAGCACACTTCTTTAAGACCATATCTACTAAAAATGTAACAATATACGAGAGATTGCAGACGCAGAAAGGTAACACGTGGCCCAACCTAACAATCAATCTAGGACAGCTCACTTTCGTGCGAGCGTAAATACTAAGGCCCGTATTCAAAGACGTTTTCCTAACATTTTCCTAACATTCTCTTTAAGGGGACCTAACATTTTCCTAACATTCTCCCAACACTTTCCTAACATTTTCCTTAAGTTGACCTTAAACTAGTCAAAATGTATAGCATTTTCTATACTCACACCTAAAAGAAGCGTTTAGGCCTCCTTAAGGAATCCTTTAGGTGTGAATTATATTTTAGTTCTAGTTTAGGAAAGTTTAAGGCCTTAAGGAACCCTTAAGGAGAATGTTAGGAAAATGTCTTTGAATACGGGCCTTACTCTTTTACGGTTTAAGAGTACTACTGGTAAACCATGTGCAACAAAGCAAGTGAAACAGATATCGTCATAAATGTGTTTCAGATCCACAGCCGGAACAGAGATTCCTGTTTATATCATTATCCTTAGATTACTCGATTAGTCTTAGGCATTAAAGATATTCCAACGTATCATTAAAATATACCAACATGTGCTAGAAATAATGAACATTATTACACTATCATAAGAATAAAAATCATTCGAGAAATTCCACAAGCTCAAACCTTCTTAGTTTACTTCACTGTTAGATTTATTGATAATTTTACTCACTTTTTCTAAAAATTACAATACTACATAAAACCAATTAACAGCAACAAAGATTTAAGATCCGTTATGATGTGTTCGAAATTTTAAAATTGTTTATAAACAAGTTCTTGAAAGCCCGAGTAAACACGATTAGGATAGAACGTTTTAAAAATGTGTTAAAATACAGCAAATTATTTCCTATACACTAATTAGGGTTGAGATCCATATCTTCATTACATAATTCCATACTAATAGTCATCTATGACTTATCCCTCTATGCTGATGATATAGCTGATATTGACTACAGTTACAAATCAGTAGTACCAATCGTATTTTCCAATTACATAATTCCATACTAATAGTCATCTATGACTTATCCCTCTATGCTGATGATATAGCTGTTATTGACTACAGCTACAAATCAGTAGTACCAATCGTATTTTCCGTAATGTCTTTAAGAATAATACTCATCCTAGAAAATATTTCTATGAACAGGTTTGGATAAAAAATACTAAAGGTATCTTTGAAATGTTGACATGCTTATATATTTTTTTTAAATACACAATGCCGATCCTTTTCACCCAGGAGTATCATTATATTTGGTACTATTTTATACACTTCACGCACAGAACTAAAGAAAAAAAATAGAAGTTCTACCCCAGTAGCATCAGAAGGTTTAAAAACTCTTTTAAAAAAATAAATCTATTAGGCAAAAAATGAATATTAATAGACAAGTCTATTTCCAAAGGATAAGAGATATAAGTCTAGAGATAAATATGGATATAAGATATAAATATATTATTCAGAGATATGTCTATTTTCCAAAGGAACTTCTTTATAAAACATACAAATTCTCCAATAATTCCCCCAATCACTTCCGGAACCCTCAAATGAATTATTTCTGAACATAAAAAACACTATAATAAATAAATAGGAACGTAATAGTTTTTAATAATAAAGAATTAAAAGAACTTTAATAATAAAAAAAAATATTTTTTTTGCTAAACATAATAAGAAAAACGACTAGAGTCGTAGTATTTTAGAGAGAACATGTGTCAAACTAATCGAATTACATTATCATAAGTACAAGTTCAATTTAATCTCAAAAAATCGGGTACGGGGTACCTCAGAACTTTTCCTCATTACATCGGATTCGCTACGCTCATCAACCCAGCTGCAGACTCGCTTCGCTCGTCCTCAGATAATAATTACACTGACCACGCTCGATGCTGCTTAACTTTTATGATCGATCGAAAATCATGGATATACTTATTCTATTAAAATGACTTAGTAGACTTCAGTTGATGCTGGGATCCGTGGTGCAGCGGCAATATAGGCAATACACAACTGTATTGCGTAGTTAGTCTACCCCAAAAAATTACAATTTTTTAAAAAACTTATGTTGGTTATAAGATGAAACTTAGAGCATATTATTACATGGCTACATGCGAGCCAAATTTCAATCGGGTCGAATCATTTTTTCTTGTTTAACGATTTTTCGAAATTTTTGCCGAGTAATATAGCGGGTTAATGAAGTCGTTAAAAAATATTAATATAAAATTGACCCAACTGTTTAAACAAGATAATTTTTATGAGGGTAATGGTCAATTTTGGAATAAAACTTTCTGAAGAAGGCCTAATTTACGGCCGAAAGCTCAAATTTTGGGTTTTCATACCAATCCGACCATTACCTCATAGAATTATCTTGTTAAAAACAATATTTTCGGAATAGCACAACTACAGCGGTAGACTGGTTTTTCTACTAAGTTTTAACCCTCTAAAAATACACTGGGAGCTACGATGATAACAGACACACACATATACAGACAGACAACTTTGCGAAATCCATTCAGGAGGCCTCAAATACGCTAGAAACGTATAATTTCGGTGACATTCCAAAATTCTTTTCCTAACACACTACTTTTCTTATATACCTACGATATAAATAAAGAAAAGTAAAAATATGTCACATAACGCTCTAAAATACTCCTAAAAGACAAATAATTAACTAGGAGACTAGTTTGTTTCAATAATAGCTTAAAAATAAATTATACTTAAAGAGATCAATCAAAATGTTGAATGGAAAATGTAAACAATTACTTCTTGTATAATCGTTATTTCGAGTAATGTTTAATACAGTATAGTCGTAAGTCACTATCTATTATTTGTAATAGGTGATAAGAAAGTATCCAATAAAGGAGCTGTCAAAAATGAGTTATTAAGGCAAGTAGAGCCTGTTGTCATTATAATCCAAGATCCAGGCAGAAAAAATGTGACTCATTTTGTACTACTTCAAACTAAATTTTACTGAAAACCTTAAATTATAAAGGAAAAGCATAGTCTGCCTATCCAGAGTGAAGCCCTTCATATGAATACGCTTGCTCAAAATATAGAAAAATCGCACTAATTCCAGTTTTCTTGCAATAAGTGGTTCCTGTAGGTAGTGTGCAAACATGAAGAGAACATTTTTCAAAGCTGATAAAATTTACTATAAAACAAGTTCTTTTTTGTCAAAATCGAATAACTACAACTTAAGCTATGACATTTGTTAAATGGCCGAAAAAATGTACAAAAAGTCGATAAATATCGATATATTTATATATCCACGTATATCTAGGTGACGGAATAGGTGAGGATTGATCAAGGATCTTGAATAAAGGGGTTGACGCACTAAGTCAATTTTCCTTACAAAAAAGTGACCCCATCAAAAATCAAAAAGATTGAGAGAATTCAGCACGAAACACGTCAAAAACCAACTGAACATGCTTGGTACGAACTGCGCATGCTTATAATTCTCTAACAGCGCAGGTCTTAAATTTTAGAGCAAACTTACCTGTGAATGGTTGCCCATTGTTTATTGCTCGAAGGTTATAAACACGCTTAAATTATCACTCACTAAAGTGGCTAAGTATAGTTCAAAATTTAAAATTAAATAAGCACAAATGACTTAACAAGCACCACAAAGTTCGCTGACCGCATAAATTAACCAATTTCGTGGTGTTTTTGAAAGAGCCATAACTTTGGTTGTAGTCATCCGATTTTGATGATTGAACACTCGTTTAATTGAAAAATTTATCAGCTTTAAAAAATGTTCTCTTCGTGTTTTGCACACGACCCACCGGGAACCACTTATTTCAGGAAAACTGAAATATGTGTGCTTTTATAAAATTTTGGGCAGGTGCAATCATATGAAAGGCTCCACTCTGGATAGGCGGAGAATGTTTTTTCTTGTTAATTTAAGGTATTCAGAAAAATTTGGTTTAAAGTAGTACAAAATGAGTCTCATTTTTTCAGGTCCGGCTCTTGGACTATTGTATATTATTTGCAGTAGGACACTTGAAAATATTCGATATAGAAAATATCCAAGAACTGACAGATTGGTGATCTTACTGATTTACTCTAATTCCAATTTTAAATTATTAAAGAAATGTTTAGTTGCTTCATGAAGTTTCAGGCTTTCCTTCCGTTTAGTATTATACCCGCAATAAGTACACTTGAAGATCTCAGCAGCTGGGTTGTGTCTGATGTTGATATGGCTTTTCATGTTGAAAGATAATTTACTCTTATAGGAACAATGAGGGCATGAAATAGTCGCTAATTTCCCGCACTCCAAATTTCTATGTCTGACTAGAGTCTTACGGTGTTTATAGCACCTACCGCAGCTTTCACAGATGTAATCGCCTAAAATTCATCAGAAAAAATCAAAGAAAGGAAATGTTAAATAGCATATAAGTAAGATGTAAGAATTTTAAATAACACAGGCTTTCGACCCCTAGCCGCATTGTGCAATGCTTTGCAGATTGTCGGAACGCCCGGAAAAAGTCCTTTGTATGTTGTGGTGGTTTTTGTGTTATTTGTCGTTATAGTATGAGTATACCATTTTATTTCATGGCACTGTGCACATAGACACACACACACACACACACACACACACACCACACAACACACACATATATATATATTATATATATATATATATATATAAACTTAGACAAAATATATATTTTAGAAGCAAGAGTCTCTTCTTTACTTCTGTCGAAACACACAAAAACCTTGAATTGCATGTTTTTTGAGTCATAATGATTTAATGATTAAGATATAAGAGGACTTAAAAATCAGATAAAAACTGATTTTAAGATCATTTTCCGGACTTTGAACAGGCACAGGGAACAAAATTCTCCGATCCGAAATGTCAGATTATCTGATCCTTTACCAAGGGAACCAAAATAAGTCAATCTAGTGGGCTAAACCTTTGGGGTTTGACGATCACGTCTTTGCGTTTGGCTCTTTGGCTATAAGCTAGAACAAGCTTAGCTGTTTAGGAGATAGAATGTAAAAAGCAACGCGCCTTGTCCTCTAGGCTATTTTAAACCATGATATTTAAGTTTAAAGTATTTAAACAATGTAGTTTAGCAGTAAATTAACTGATTTAGTAAATAAACTGAGCTATTATCTCTTTTAATATAGTAAATTAACTATAATATTAAATATGGTTAAATAATATAAAGAACTGCTCAGTGGAGTAATCCAAGAATAGATAAATAAATAGTTCCTCCACTGAATAGTATGTTAATAAATTTACTAGAGAGTCAACTTTCTGCCGCATCCGGCTATCATCAGTCATTCTCTGGAGTGCTAAGAACGATCGTTAGTTCCGATCACTTTCCAATCTTTAGAGTGCACTATAAACATTTGAAAATGATCGTTACTAACGATCATTCTTAGCACTCCATAGATGACTTATGATGGCCGGATGCGGCAGAAAGTTAACTCTCTAGTAAATTTATTAACATACTATTCAGTGGAGGAACTATTTATTTATCTAAATTTGATCAAGGTATGAATAAATATACTGACAAATACGCATTTTAGGTTAAAACTCATTAATTATATTTCCATTGCATGTTGACTTTTTTTGTGAAACTTTAACGACGCTCGAACTTTGGTTCTAAACTTACAAAACTGACAGTAATAATAGACCGGGTTTGGGTTATGTTTGTTATTATAGTGTTCCGTTAGGTGTGCATTATGCTTAAACTTTTTTCCACATTGATTGCACTGGTATTTTGGCAATTGACCGCATTCGTAGCGAAGGTGACGTTTTAGAGTACCGTGGCTCCGGTAACTGCGGCAACATCGATCGCAAGTGTAAACACCTGCAACATTAGACATGTTTAAATAAATAAATATTTGGCTAACTTAATATCTTAGGACCACTGCTAATCACATAAAGAATATGAGTAGGCATTAAAATCTCTTGGGAAAAGGTAATTTTTTAAAATTATTTTTGTGCGACTCTACGATAGAAATAAGTTAAATAAATATATAATTATTAAACAAAATAAATGATATACTTCAACAATTAAACCAATTCCAACTGAAGTAAATTTAACCTAAAATATGAATTTAATTTTATCAATCTTTTATAATTTTATTAATTTTGTTGTTCTTTGTTGTTTCACGAGTAGAAAAAAACAAAGTCTTACACGGAAGCACGTTATTCTTCTAAGATAAAACTGCGATATACTTGTCGTGGCATGTTTGTAAATTAATCAAAAAATATCAAGAGAGAACATATTTACAGTCAGAGGTATAGCAAATATTTGAAGCTAAATACCTAAAAAGATAGGTTAGTCTTTTATCGTAAAGACTTAGCAAAACAGCCTAACAACAGGTCGTACCAACCATTTTTGCATTGCATTGCATAATTTATATTTTATACTATAAGTATAAAAATTGCATTGCATTGCAAATTTATATTTTATACTAAAGTATAAAAAATATTGCATAGCATTGCATAATTTATATTTTATACTAACAGTAAAAAAATATTGCATAGCATTGCATAATTTATATTTATACTAACATATAAAAGTATTGTATTGAATAGCCAACTTTTAATAAAATCAAAACCTATACTGTTTGTTTGCACAATTGCTGTACTATTAACTGTTCTTTTTTATCAATTTTTTTTTTTGGCGAAAGTTTAAACAATTTATTTTCTGTAAGCTAGAGCCATATTATATTTTTTTTTTTTAAACAAGTTCTTTATTGGCAAAAGTAATACAATATTTATTTTGTGTATACCGGAGCCATATTATATTTGTTGATTAGGGTAATTTGTGCCTCTTTATTTTATTTATTTATTTGTTATTTTTGTGGTATAAATTTTGATTATTTTTTTGGGGTGTGAGAGGGTTTGTTTGGGTCAAGGATAATTTATATTTTTTGGTTTGGGTATTTTATTTTTTTTTTATTTTTTATTTATTTGTTTATTTTTTTGGGGATTGTCAAAAGGTATTTTTGGTGGTGTTTTGAATAGGATTTATATTGTATAGGTAGTTTGCAGGAGTTTCAAAAGGTTGCCTATGCAGTCTGTGGACTGACTTTTAATGATTCAACCTGGCATTCGCCTGTAAAATTGAGGGAAACCACAGAAAAACCTCAATCAGGTTGATCGGACACGCGGGTCCTGGGTGTAAAGGTTATGTTATTATTTTTTTTACGTTTGGGGATTTAACTATTAAGGTTTGGTCTCTAGATTTTTTTTTGAGGCTAAGGGGAATAGTTTTTTATTTACGAATTTGAGTGTATTTATTATATTTTTTAATTTTGAGAAGAGCAGAGTCTTGATTTTTCAGTATTGTCTTGGATATCTTGAAGTTTGACATCTTGATATAATTTTGTCCGTTCTGTCTTGTATTTTGTGCAGTCTAGTAGGATGTGTTCTACTGTTTCGTCTATTATATTTATTAATACGGTAGTAATTAGTGTTTTTTTTGAGGTAGAGAATAATTTTATTTTTTATTTGGTCTGAGGGAAGTTTGTTAGGATTAGGGATAATTTTAATTCTTTTTTTGGTTTGAGTATTTTTTTGCGGGATTGTCGAAAACTATTTCTTGTTAATATTGAGTTTGCTATCACGTTCATATTTTTGCGTTGTTTGATTTGATTTTAATATTTTTTATACTGTTTATACATTTTAGTTTTAAACTTTTATGCTCTGTTGGACAAATCTGTCTAAGAAAAAATAAGAAGAATTACTATAAGAGTAAACGAAAAATAATTGGATTATACCAACAGACAATGCAAACATGGGCAATAGTTGGAAAAATACACAAATTTTAACAATTTCAAGATTTTTATACTTTCTTGTAAGGACTCTATAGAGTTTTTTTAAGGAAACTACAGTTTTATATATATTAATTTTATTAATAATCACACATAAGAAAATTCAGTACTTTTCTTTAACAATTTTAACAAATATAAATTAAAACAAATACTCCACTACAATTGAATTACAAAACTAAAATTAATAATAGTTTCATTGAACAGGAATATCAAGGAAACAGATTAAAAAGGCACCATAATAATTTTTAAGGCACATTCTGGAAGAAAAAATTTGGTTACAAACATATGACTTAAAAAATGACAACTTTCTTACACATAAAAAAGGAAAGCAAAAAAACTTTATAAAATAATAAATTAGTTAATAAAAAATAATAAAAATATCAATTGATAAAAAATAAAGTAACGCCTGATTAAAAAATCAATAAATTAAAAACATACCATTTTACAATAAATTATAGTATTAATTCATTAAATAATTAATTTAAGTTTAATATATAACAACAAAAAATATATTAACAATATATTTACTTCATATTGGACCTTGGTATGGTTTGGTAAGCTATGTTTAAAAAAACATTAAAAACTGTTACATTGAAGAATTTAAAAAAAAAACAGTGTTACCAATAGTTGTAAAACAATATTTTAAACTAAATTAAGAATTTCAAGATTTAAGATGTATGTACCAGTTAAGATGTCTTCAATGTAACAGTTTTTTTAAACATAGCTTACCAAGGTCCAATATGAAGTAGTTTGTAAACATGTTTTTTTTATTTTATAATTTATATTTTAAACTCTGATGATGACTATTTTTTAGTCGAAAGCTTAGTTAATTATTATATATTAAAAAAATATAGGAATTTCTTGTAATTAATCTGTTTTTAATTAATTTAAAAGGTTTAAAATTGCACGAATAAATGCGCAAGTGAAATTTCGTGTCTAAAAAAAGTTGGTAGAAAAGGGATGGTAGGTATTCTGTAAAGTTTTTAGGAATTTGAAACAGAAAATCATAAAATTTACATTCATGAAGGTGATTGTATAGAATTTACACAAGTAAAACTCAAGAAGAATGTTTAACAGAGAAAATGTAAGTTACGTCCGTCAGCAACGCCTCGGAAGTAAACAAGTTAATCTTATTCAGAAATGTCGCGGAATATAACTAATTTATTTTATTTTAAAATAAATAGAACGCTGAAATACTTGTTTCTCAGCAAAGAACAGAACTAGTCTTCAAAATTGTATATACGCCTCAACATTGATACGGAAATAAACTGACTTTCACTTGGAAGCATCTCAAGCGCAAAGAGCGTTTTTATCGCTTATACTTTGTTTTTTTAGTTAAATACCTAGCTTTTTTTTAATATATTTTTTGAATTTTATTTCCGTTTATACCTTTCCGCTTTACTCCTAATAAGAAATTATAATCGAACGAATTTATCAACAACCCCAACTAAATATAAACATTTTATATCCCAAATAATCTAATACCATTAAAAACCACTGCTATGTAGCAGACTGGGGATTATTGAGCAAATGCTGTCCTAGTTCATGGACTTTCAAATACTCTTTGTTTTTAGTCCTGAATTTACAATACTGACATTGGAAAAACTCAGGACACGGATCGTGTTTGGCTTTAATATGATTTTGTAAATGTTCCTTCCTGCGGAACATCTGAGGGCATAGAGGACACGCTTCACACGGCATTTTGCCGCATTCTCGGTTCTTGTGACGCTGAAGATGATCCTTCCTCTTGTATGCTTTGCCACAGTCGATGCATAAAAATCTACCACCAAGAATAACTGGAAAAGAAAGTCAATTTATTAGTAAAATGAAGAAACTTTTAATATTGATAAACTTGATGTTCATGATACCGTAAAGAGGACGGAGTCAAAAAATTGACCAACAACACAAAAGTGTTGTTTTAGCCACCAAACGTCATATAGACATAGAGATATATACTAGAGAGGGCATAGCCTATTTCAATACAATAAGAATCCTGAAACATCATTTTGGGGGCTCTCAGGGGCTCTGTGTAACCTCATTGAAACCTCTTCTAAGAGTAAGTTACGGTTATAAAATCATTTTTTTTTTCGGCTTGCTGCACATTGGTTGTGTTTTGATTTATACTTTCAGGGTTCTACTATATAATTTAAGTAATCTTGTGTCATTCATTTGATTATTGATAGTCGAAGGTGGTCAGGTTATTTTTTCGATGTTTCAAAATTCAGCCTATAGGGCCCCTCTAGTAATATATCTCTATGCATATAGACGCAAGCTTAAAATTAGTTGGGCAAAGTTAAAAAATATCACGAAAAAACATTTTAAAACAAGGAAAAATAAAAAAAGAAAAGGGCTTCTCTATCCTTCTTTATCCTAGCGTAAAGTTGTCTTTCCTTAAAAAAAAGAAAGAACAATTCAAAGAAATATTAATATATTTTATCTACTCCTTGTATTGTAAGCTCTACGTACAGTCTTGTTATCTCACACTGTAAATGTACTTTTACTCCCAAGGGAGGAAAAGTGAAAGTGTTGCCAACTTGACAGAATTTTTTAGTAAAATTTTTAGGAATTTTAGGATATGTTTATGATTTTTTTCGGTGTTATGTTGGTACTACGGGTAGAATATACAATATAGACACGCTAATGTTTAAATTACAAGTATAGTATTACACATTATTCTATTGAAAGCTTACAATAAAATAATGTGAAGATAGTGGCTTTATTCTCTCTTCATCAGAGTAATTGACATGGTAAGAATAAACTAAACTAACACAATAACAATTAAGGAGCTGAAGAATATATTAATAGTTGTTAGTATTAGTTCCCTAGTCGTAGATTAAATTTAATATGCAACAAGGGATGAAAGTTTTCAGCTCTCGTATTATCTCCCTCGTCAAGGCCTCGGGAGCCAAAATGTTAGTTAACTCCCTCGGCAAGCCGCGGGAGCTAATTAGTTTATTTTCCTCGGCCTACCGGCCTCGTGAGCTAATGAAGTTTCCTTCTTCGGCGCTGCCTTAGGACGAAACTTTAACTTGAGCTGTAAAACTTACTTTCATCCCTTGTTGCATAAATAACTATTTCAGCTCTAATGAGCTGAGTCAAAATTAAATAGAAATGGTTATTTTCATTATTTTAATTTCCTACTCGTCAGAGGTGGAAAACCTTACGTCCGTTTGCTTACAATAATATATTAAGATACCCTTGAAAAAGCTGGTTATCTGTCCGTAAGTAGATATGTTGGATCTATCTAGGATGCTTCTTTAATTTCCTATTTCATTAATTATGGACTCAAGAAATTTAAAAGAGAAATAATTATTTTTTAGACTTTATTTTCATTTTTAACCAAATTTCTAAATAAAGACAAATTGGTGTGAATTTGAAACTGTCGATACCTTTATACAAATAACAAAAGATGACTTTACTTTAAAATAAAAATGTTATCACATACTTATTCCCAAGGTTTTTTTTTCATTTCTACTAATTATAAACCAAATATTAGAGTAAATTCATTCATGTCTGACATTTAAGAAGAATTTAATATCCTGAAACTTATACATCTTTTTATAAAGCATTGACGTAAAAAAATAATATGCACAACTAAACATTCTTAATATTAGTATAACAACATACTAAAACTACACTGTTAAATTAGTAAAAGCAATTTCAAAGTATTTACAAACTACACGAACAATGAATAGTTTCGATGCGATAAAACATTGAAGTATGATTTTTATCCCATATAGTAATAAATTGAGCTACAATCAACATGTGATTTGGAAATACCTTCCTTAGAAATTATAATCTGTATTTCTCTATGTAATAAATCGAGCTATAATCAACATGTGATTTGGAAATACCTTCCTTAGAAATTATAATCTGTATTCCTCTATGTAATAAATCGAGCTATAATCAACATGTGATTTGGAAATACCTTCCTTAGAAATTATAATCTGTATTCCTTATGTAATAAATCGAGCTATAATCAACATGTGATTTGGAAATACCTTCCTTAGAAATTATAATCTGTATTCCTCTATGTAATGAATCGAGCTACAATCAACAAGTGATTTTGAAACACATTGTAGAAAAGTATAATCTTTACCCAACTTCGCATTAACTCAAGCTAGTGTACTATTATTACGTTTTGTAATATTTAATCGTAAGAAGATTTAAAGGTCAGTAGTATAGATAAAAGAGATAATTAACAAATTGAAAAAACGTATATTCCATTTAAAGTTACACCATTACAAAATATTGAACTTAAATGCTCATTTAGAACAATATGGCTTAACATATTGATGAACATGAGTAACATTTAGTAACATCAAATAGAGCTAAAAAATGCGCTCAAAATATTATGTGAAATTATCAAAAATTACACGATAAAACGAACTTTGGTAAAAGCTTAAAGCACAACCAGGCTGCGAACCTTTGACCTCTCGGCAAGATAATAGGACAACGTAAGTCACAGTATATATATATTATATATATATATATATAATATATATATATATATATATATTATATATATATACATATATATATAGATATAATATATATATATAGATACTGATTCGACAACAAATTAATATTCTAACAATAACTATTCCTGAATTAATTAATGAAAAATATCTTCTAAATAATAATACACAAATTTAAAAAAGACTTAATACAAATTACATTTTAATAACATAATTTTTGGGAAAATGTTAAACAAATAAGTTCTTATTATTCGTTCAAAAAAGTATAAATGAAAAAAAAAATACAATAATATAATAATAATATAAAAAATACAATTCAATAATTATAAAAATGAAAATGAAAATATAAACCATAAAATAAGTAACATTAATATGAAAATACCTTCGAAAAATTTATTATAATACTTAAAAAAAATATATACGTTCAAATTGAATATCAGTACAAAGAGAGACTTAAAGTTATTTAAAAGAAACTGATTTTATAATTATTTTTTAATATATGGTTATGTTAAATGTCTTAGTCTTATATTAATCACATAAAATTTAATTTACTGTAATTTAACTTACCCCGTTTACAAAAACGGGATTTAGGAATTTTCGAACTATTTGCTAAGAAATTAATGCCGGTTAATAATGTCTTAGAAATTATTTTCCAGATAGCGCAAACTAGATCGAAATAATTATTTATGCACCAAGGCGTGCATTTATGGTTCCTAAGGCGTAAGCCGAGGACCAAAGTATTTAACTCCACAGGCGAAGCCGAGGAATTAATGACTATTGACTAATAATTGCGAGGGGGAAATAGCATTTTACTCCAAAGGTGCATACAAGATTTTATCTCCAGACGTTGATTTTATTTTAATACGTTTTGTTGTATTTTATTCTATTTTTTGGGTCAGTCCCCATCATAAATTTTGGGGTGCTGCTCCCGAAAAATCAAACATTTTTTTATTGCTCCAAACTACTTTTTTGACCTAAAATGGATTTTGAGCCAATAACAATTTGTTTTGATTGGCTCCCCCTTATAAATTTGTAGGGTGCTGCCCCAAAAAAATTTCTAAAATTAATCGGTCACCAGATTATAATATCTTAAAATCTTAATTTTTCCTTTACTCTGCCGTTTTTTCAATTTTATTTTAAATTTATTTACTTACTTAGTTAGACAAGTGACATAAAAAAACAGTCAAAATTTTATTATTTTTCATTTTTGTCAATTCAAGAACTGAAGCAGCTCAGGACCCTTAGGCGAAAGATCTTCGTCAATTTTTTTTCAATAAAATTTAAAAAAGGACTGAAGTTTTTACTAATTTAATTGTTGTTACAATTTATAACAGTCTAAAAGCTCTAAAGTTATTAACAATGGAAAATAAATTATTTATACCAATAATAATAAAAGTAATAAAATATATATATATTTAAACAATTACAAAGAATATACAATAGTTTAGAATATATTTTAAATCCTTTCTTCAAGACCATATCTCGGAGCGAAAGACACATTTAGATACTTGGGCCCGTATTTAAAAACATATTCTTCACCTATTCCTTAAAGATGCCTTAAGAGAGTCATATTGTGACCGACAATAACATCTTAAAGAGTCATAAAGAGAGTCTCACCTTTAATGAGACATAAAGGAACCTCTGAATGGTCGTATTAAAACGAGTTTTAGGATATATTAAGGGAGTCTTTTAGAAACCCTTAAGAAATAGATAAGGCAAATCCCATTAAATACGGGCCTTAGATTATATAGCTGAAATGGTCAGTTTTCAATTTTAAGTTTATGAGAAGTTTCTTCGTGGCTGGTTAAAGCCGACGAGCTGGTGAAAACCCGAGGACAGAATCTGCAATAAAATGTATCCTTCATTAAATGAGTTACATTTACTGGTCTTGAATCAGGTTCTTCGTCATCAGACTCCGATAATACAACTACAGCAGGTATGATCGATGTTACAACGCCGTCATCTTTGATTAGAGTAAATCTATTCGATTCAGATTTAGAAGTTAATGGTATCGATTTAGAAGTATTGGACAATTTAATGGTATCGTCTTCTAAATTAATTACAGGAGGTAAGGTTGGAACATTATTTTTAACAGTGATATCTTCCTCAGGTAGTGCAAATGAAGGTAAGGTAGTTTGGTCGTTTGAAGTGTCCTTAAATTTTGATACTGAAGGTTCTGTGCTTTTTGGCACTGTTGCTGAATCTTTTGGAACTGATACTGTTGGTTGCTTTTTAGGTGCATCTTTAACAGGCTTTACCATAGATGATGGGGCAGTTTTTTTGATAGCCTCCTCCTTTGAAGGAGTCGCCATAATGTAAGATTTATGCACCACAGAACAAAATTTAACTAACCCTTGAATCGCCGTAACTGATTGAGGAGCTGGCTTTAAGGACGGCATAGATGGACCTTGCAGAGGACCAGTTCGTTCTTTACCTAATGGAGTATTAACAGAGATTGGATGAGTTGTACCTTGCGTTTGTACATTATTTGAAATAGATGATGCAGCATCAAGACCATTCACTGGTAAAGATTTTTTCTTAGTCTTTTTGGCAGGAACATTTTTCTTGGCTTTGTTAGAGACTTTACCCAAAGATGAATTATTTCGCATTTTTTTAATTTTTTTATCCTGGCAGACACTTTCAGGAAAATAAGTGGTAGTCCGTGAAATTTTATACTTTTTCAACGCAGGAGCCATTCTCTCAGAATTGGTATTAGGTGGAATCTGAGGCAAAACAACTCCTGGTTGAATGGTTAAATGGGATTGTTGAGGTCTTACACCAGAACAATGCAAACCGGAGGTCGCAGTTGAAACAGCTATTTGACTAGGAATAGTAAAAGGCAATGCTACAGGATTAGGCGCTGATATAGCATAGGAAGTATTACTATGGACCGTGGAAGACTGAAGGCTAATAGCAACTTGGTTTGAAAAAGTCATTACTGGTTGTGCAGTATTAGAGACTGGTTGTGCAATATTAGAGACTGGTTGTGCAATATTAGAGACTGGTTGGCCTCTAACGAAACAATTTCGCCCTAAATTATTCACTGCAGGTAAAGTATGACCAGTTGAATTAGGAACAATCGCTAAATTTTGATTGTTCTGCAATGCCACAGATAATTCTTGCGAACGAACTTGATTAGACATGTTATTATGTACAGATGGATTTAAAGAAGCCATCGTCAAAGATGGTTGTGTTAAGGTTGTTTGAATATTAGTCATTTGAGGATTTGGTTGATTCAACAATTGTAGAAGCAAGGAATCAGACTTAGGACCTGATTTACTACTACTAACAGACGAAGCCAAAGTTGTTGAAGGTATCTTTTTTCTAGCACTAGAAACTGTGCGTTTTATTAACGACGTATTCTTAGGTAGTAAACATTTATTTTTACAAGGAGCTGAAATATTTCTGTGAACAGACTGAGTGTTGGAGCTATACGCCGCGGGTTGTTTCCATGATGAAGCTGTAGCAATTTTATTAACAGTGGAAGACTTGCTATTTGGTTGTGGTGAATCATGAGTTTTACTAGCCACATCAGGGGATTTGGCTAATAAACCCCCGCTATTGTATGATGGTGGGAGTTTATTAGGAATTGACTTATTGGTATTAACCGTGAAAGAATGAATGCTCTGCAATGCCGGTTTATTTGTACATGGATTAGATAAATCACTTTTTATAGAAGAGGACTTTGGCTCGGGGGATAAATCAGAAATAGATGGAGCTGGAAGTTGAGAACAAGATATAGCTGGTGGTAATGTTACTACCGCACTTCCATTACCCGCTGTTCCTTCTGTTGAATTTCCAGAGCAAACAGCCACTGCATTTTGGCTTTTTAAAGAAACTGAAACATTATCCTCTCGAAAATAAAGTTTCAATAAATTCTCGTGTATCTTTGTCAAATGAATTTTAAACATATCTGAATCTCTAGTAAAAAATGGGCACCATAAGCACGTTGCTATAACATCTCCATTATTATTATGAACTCTCAGCGTATGCATTATTACATGCAGTTCGTGTTTGTAAATAGCTTTACAATAAGAGCAAATGAACAGATGATGACCGTGTTTTTCTTTGTAATGCTCCACTAAGAATGTCCGCCCATTCGTGAAAAATAAACATCTATCACATTTTAGAATGGAACTTTCGAAGAAATGGACTCTGATTAAATGCTGCTCTAATTGTTGTCTTGATAATATGACTTTAGTAGGCAGACAAATAGGACACGGAATTGCATCCTTATTATCAGATTTGACTGTAATTTGTTTTAATTTTATGTTATCACTTAAATCCATGCGAGATGAGCAGGATTGCGGATTATCACATCTTACATTTTTACTGATCCCGGGTAAAATTATAACAGCTTTAGCTTTGTCAGGTGAAGACTTAGAAGCAACATTGATCGTGCACTCATCATCAACATTTGATTTTAAAATTTCAACAGCCAATTCCGGAGAGGGTTCAGTAATAACTTTATTTGACTTCTCAGAAAGCATATCTGTCACAACCGGTTTCGATTCATCAACTTCCATTAGATCATCACTAGACAAATCAACAATATTTTCATCTGACTCATCGTCATTTATCAATGTCAAGTCAAAAATAGTTTCATCATCTTCCGTCAAATCAAATATTTCATCAGAAGTAAAGTAAACTGGCTCTGTTTTTAAAGGCTCGGCATCGGAATCATTTTTTTGGTTCAAAAATGTTTCAGCAGTGCCACATGAAGGTTCAATTGATGGGATATAAGGCTCATTAGTTATAGGATAATCTTTTTTCAACGATTCATTAACAATACATTCATTAGTCGCAGGAATAGGAATATCTTTAACCACTATATTTTCACATACGAATTTCTCATTAGGTAATTCACTGGTTGTCTCCGTAGAATCTACTTCCATACAAACAGAATCGATATCTTTGATATTATTCTCTTTTTTAGCAGAATCTTGATCTTCACATTCCAAAGTTTCTTTACGCTTGGTATCATCTTTATTTATATCTTTAGAATTTAAATCATTATAACTTCTAGAATTATCTAGCAAATGAAAATCTTCCAAATCTTCCCCAGAAGCAAATCGTTCTTGAGGTAAAATGACGTCATTTGCATGAACCTCTTCTTTGGCATTATCAATGTCCAGTTTTACATTTGTATCACCTAGAATATTAATAGAGTCCAGTTTAGGATAAGTGTCACTATTTATGGCTTCAGTAAGTTTTATATTGGTTCCTTTTAAGCTTTTGCGAAAATCAGAATCAAAATCCATATCTTTACCAATATTATCCTTTACATCGGGGCAAAATACGTCGCGTTCGTCTGAAATATTTTGCGGTTTCAAATTATCATGTTCTTTAATAGAATCTTTTATTTTATTACCCGAATCTTTCTCTAAACCAGACTCGCCTCGTAGTTCACCATTATTGGTATCATTGGTATCAGATTCCAAGATGGACTTTTCCAAATTGTGTTGATTGGAAATAACTTCAATTTCCGGATTCTTAATTTCTTCATTAGAATACTTATTCTCATCAGAAGAATCATTCCCACCAATTGAATCATCAATTTGATTTGTACCATCATTATTACAATCAACGTTATCGATTTCTTTTGTAGAAGGGTCCAAACTACCTTCTTCCAAAACATTTTGACATTCAAAGTTATTTTCTTCATCTACTTCATTATTATCCTGATTATTTTCAAGTTCATCAGCCTTGTCTTGATTATTTATTAATATATCCCCTATACCAGAAGGGCTGTTGTCTTTCACTCCAAGATTCAAATCGGAATGATCTTTTAACATATTAAGTTGCTCCTTGGAAGAATCGTCGTCATTTACAGGATGATTCTCGATAACGTGCTGCTTCATTTTCTTAATCGAATAAGTTTTAAAGTCACATTCAATGCAAGCGTTTACTTTTCTCAAACACAATTTAAAATGTGATTTAAACGAATCACATTTAAAATACATTTTGCACTGCTTACATTTAATTTTTTTCTTTTTTTCTGAAACAAAATGAATTTAAATCAGAACTGAATAAAAAGGGGAAAGTCGAGACATGATTAAAATAAAGATTTGGTTAGTTATGTAGATAATGGTATACATTGAGAGATGATAGATCAGGAAGTATGATAGCTTTCTACGCTTTAAGTAAAGATATTCTTTGTGTAATCCACAGAAGAGATGTGACTAGACAATCTGTTCATATAGCACTAATAGAAGATAAGAGATACAAATACTAATTGTTCAATTAACCCACGTTTAAATTAAAATGAGAAGTAAAAGTACATATAAGCTATTATCATTCCATAGTATAAAACATTAATAGGAATACATCTTAACATTTAGAACTGAGATAAGAAATATGAAAAACAAAAACGACACAAATAATTTATTATAAATAAAATATATTTGATATATAATAATAACACAGATCATACAATGCTTAACAAAAGTCAACACCTAGTAGCAAGACAGATGATTGATCAGTAAAGAAGGCCGTAGCCTACCTCCATTTTATAACTTAATAAGGAGACATAGGCATTTCAGATACGTAATCACCTGTTAAAATGATCGAATTTTTTTATTAAGAAAGGAATTTATGATATTAACAACACCAACTTCGTCTTTCCATCAATAAGCTTTTATTAACTCTGAGCAGAGCCGGATTTCGTCTATAATGCCGGTGAGGTGTTGAGTCTTTCAATTCTTGGAGTCTGAATTGAAAGACTCAACATCTCACCGGCACTGTAGATGGCATTTTAGTCGAAACCAGGCTCTGCTCAGAGTTAAATTGAAGCTTATTAGTAAAAAGACGAAGTTGGTGTTAATATTGTAGATCATTCCACGGCGCTCACTGAAGTTTTGTATTTATGATAATAATTTAAGTACATTCATTGGAAAATAAATAGTGTTTTTCGTTATAAAAAGATCATAATCCCTAGTCAACTAATATCACGAGTGCCGATTAGTACATGAAAACTTTTTAATCTAGCTTTGTAACTAAATACTTATCGATGCAGGTTATGATTTTTTTGGCTAGTTGATTGTGTCATGTTTCAACGGCCTTTCTCGATCATATCTAGAATAAACGAGCCTATATTGTCTAGCTATATCAAAAAGGTATTCAAATACAATTACCTGGCTACATCATCTAGCCATTCAAAGATTGACTGGCTGTATCAGCTATTCTATAGAAAGTTTGTTATCAAATAATAGCAAGATAAAACATCGTTCAGATATTAGCTTTTTTAATTAGATGGTAAATTATTGGGAACTGTCCGGATAAGGTCAACCATTATACCAAGTGTCTGACTACATTAAAAGGCTATTCAAAGGTTCGTTGGTAACATTATCCAGGAATTTGGCGATTAGAAGGTTAGATCACACCTAAATCAGTATGTTTATTAGCTATATGTCGTCTTAAATTTGTTTTAAGTACCGCTTTGTAAGGACACAGCGGGCAATAATGCAACACAATATCCGGATTATGCTGGGCCTTTATATGAGTCCTCATGCTTTGTGGTTGCTTAAACATTTGTGGACAAATAGGACATTTGATCCTCGCTGGTAAACCACATTCAAACTTCCAGTGCCTTCTTAAACTCGATTTTACATTGTACCTTCTGCCGCATCTATCACACTCGTGCTGTTTAATAACTGAAACCAGAAAGTTCTTAAAATAACATCAATTAAACAAATTAAAAAACTAAACTCGATCAGCAAGAATTGATCTATATAAACAGTTTCAGATTTTTTTAAAAAAATAATCACCAAAAGAATGTCTGAGTTAATTCTCTTTTGTTAGCTAAAACATTAATAGTATTAGTATCATACTAAGAACCTTTGTCCTCTTAATATTATAAAAAGATAATCTACTTATGCAATAATTAGTATAAAACTAATACGTATAGTGACAAAAATAAATAATTCTGAAAAACACACCGGTTAAATTGAATGCATACTAAAACAAACCACTTTTGTACCCAACTAATAGTAATACACCTATATATTCCGGTGAAATTCTTGTTGATATTAAAAATATAAGAAATATGGGTCTATTTTCATATCTGCAAGAGCTTTATGAAATACTGTAAGTCTAAATGGCAACTTTTACTTCAAAAAATGAAAATTTTCTAAAAAAAAGGCCAAACAAATATTTACTACATTAGGCATCTACTAACACCATTGCTGAGTTTTTACCACTTAAAAATGTTGTACAGTAGCCATTACAAGAGGTAAACTCTTTCCATTGACTTCTAAGCTTTGGAACACGAGTCACGAAAATGAGAAAACCTGCAAGTTTATTAAAGATAAACTGGGTAAAACTATTTTATGCTTAATAATATAAACTAATTAGAACAATACATTTTTAATAAAGCCAAACAAAACACCAAAATTTGTCCACAAAACGTTTATTCTTTACATAAACAGCCGGTTATCGATCGCTCGATTATCATGATCATGTAGCGGACTCTGTCTAGAAGGTCTGATTGAGGGGTCTACAAAGCATCTTATCGTCGCTCGATCATCATCAGTGCCACTGAGCGGCACTGGATCATCATCAGAGTCATGTAGCGGACTCTGTCTAGAGTCAAAGTCAGTCCGCTACATGACTCTGTCTAGAAGGTCTGATTGAGGCGTCTACATAGCATCTTACCGGCACTGATGATGATCGAGCGATCAAAAGCCGACTCTGTTTATGTAAAGAATAAACGTTCAGTGGAGAGATTTTGGTGTTTTGTTTAGCTTTATGAGTTAACTCCATTACTCAGTATTTTAGTTACAAATTAGTACTATTAGTGATAGTTACAATAGACACCATTGTTACTGAGTCCTTTAAAGGAGGGAGGACAAGAATACGCTCTCATTTAATAATAGTTGTTGTAGAAATAAATTGTCACCAAAATTAAACGTAAAGGTTCAAACTAAACTACTATCTGAAGTGGATCCACAGGGCTTTCTGATTATCTGCATGGCATAAACAGGTATTAATTCTATAAAAGAGTGTTAGACGCATCTCTTGGACAGGTTTATATAGACACTGATTCTTGACTTAAATTTAAGCAGAGTTAAAGTGTCAGTAGAGTGTTTGAGAGTGTTGTGTTTGATTTGAAGCTTTTCAGTGTATAGAGAGTGTTGAGTGTGCTTGAGTGTGTAGAATGTGTTTTGATTTAGTAGAGTGTGTTTGAGTTTGTAGCGTGTGTTTAAAAGTGTAGAATGTGTTTTGATTTAGTAAGTTTGAAATTACAAATTAACAACCAACATTTAATACAAAATTGGTCAATAAAAATCATAGATATAAGAACTTAAAATATTACTTAAAAGGAAAAATACATCAATTTGTACAAGGTTGATAAAAGTACTTAACGTTCTACTTTTAACTAAAATCATATCACAGAAACATTAATATTATAGGCACGACACAGAATGATAATTTTAAGAAGTTTGAAGAACACAATCTTACACTATTTGATGGACGGGTGACCATTTAAAAACAAAAGAATCCTACGAGATCTAGTTGTAAAATTATAATAAACACAATTAAAAAGTCTTTTAAAATAAAAAGTATACCAACAACATTTGCTAGTAATATTGAATTCAAAATAGAACGCAAGACAACGAAAAGACTTGGGTTTTCGTTCCAGCTGTTGTTCCTTGAGGCTAGACCCTATTCCCTCACTGTTCATGCTCGGACGTTTGTTTTTATCAAATACTTTACTTTTATTTTGTTTGAAGTATATATATATATATATATATATATATATATATATAATATATATATATATATATATATATATATATATATATATATATATATATATATATATATATATAATATATATATATATATATATATATATATATATATATATATATATATATATATATATATATATATATATATATAATATATATATATATATATATATATATATATATATATATATATATATATATATGTATGCAACATGAAAAGGTTATTGGATGTTAACTTAGACAAGTGTGGCATTATATTGGTTTACAGTTAAAATACCTAATGATTCATAGCATGAACTCTTGTCTTTCTTAATTGATCAATAATCAATCCATAATTCAAAAATATCTGTAAAGAAAAGGTTTAAGTTGACAGGCACTAAAAATGATTTTCGCCGTAAAAAAATGTATAGCGTAAATCTATGGCCAAATAAGAGCAAAAACAACACCTTTAAAATGCTCTAATATAGAGAACATTTAAATCTTTTCAGAGGACCATTAGATTTTCTTCATCGGTAGCAGATTCGAGTTCCATAATTCGATTCCCAAAATTCTAGAGACAGACAACAAGGTATAAGTGGGACATTCTCTTTTATTTTTAACTTTTTTCAACCCATATCGTGAAATATCGGTTTTGCCAACGAATGAATATGAGTAAACCATGGGGTTTAAATGATGAGAAAGGGTTTGATTGGAGAGTGACTAGCCAGTTTATGACTGTTAACAATCTAAAAGCAAATAAAAGAATTAACTTTTTAAAACTTTTAATCAGGTTAAACAATTGATGGCAACCGCACAACCTAGCATTGAGTACGATTTTGGTTATATTTCAATTCAACCCTATATTGTGTTTCAATGCTTCGTGGCTTTTCAAAGAATATTTAGATTTAGTTGTGTAATCACAGTTTCGATGAGGACAATTTAGAATTAAAGCGTCAGGATCATGTCTGCAATAAAGGTGTTTCTTAAGACTATAAGTGTGTTTAAAACGGCTTGGACATAAAGGACATGGTATTTCTGCGGGTTTACCGCACTCGATCCTCATATGCCGCACTAAACTTGACTTGCATGAGTAAAGTTTAGTACACCTGCTACACTCGAACGTACCTGTAAAAGTAGATAATAATTAGAAGTAGATAATAATGATCTGTACCTCAAAATCCTTTTCGTAAATTAATGTACAGAAATAAGAAATATTCCTATAGACTTAAGAGGAAGTTGTAAAAACTACTGAAATAAAACCGAAAGGGACCAAAAAAGTATAGCATACTTAGGACAGAGCCGCAACACGTAGTGTGGGTATTATGAATGAGACATAAAATGGAGTGTTATAAACACTAGAGTACAGTAAAGGTTGGAGTATTGTATAAAGTATTGTAAACATAGAGTATAGCAAAGGTTAGAGTATTGTGTAAGGTATTGTAAACATAGAGTATAGCAAAGGTTAGAGTATTGTATAAGGTATTGTAAACATATATTATAGCAAAAATTAGAGTATTGTATAAATTATTGTAAACATAGAGTATAGCAAAGGTTAGAGTATTGTATAAAGTATTGTAAACATAGAGTATAGCAAAGGTTAGAGTATTGTACAAGGTATTGTAAACATAGAGTATAGCAAAAATTAGAGTATTGTATAAAGTATTGTAAACATAGAGTATAGCAAAAATTAGAGTATTGTATAAAGTATTGTAAACATAGAGTATAGCAAAGGTTAGAGTATTGTATAAGGTATTGTAAACATATATTATAGCAAAAATTAGAGTATTGTATAAATTATTGTAAACATAGAGTACAGCAAAGGGTAGAGTATTATATAAAGTATTGCAAACATAGAGTACAGCAAAGGGTAGAGTATTGTATAAAGTATTGTAAACATAGAGTATAGAAAAGGTTAGAGTATTGTATAAAGTATTGTAAACATAGAGTACAGCAAAGGGTAGAGTATTGTATAAAGTATTGTAAACATAGAGTACAGCAAAGGGTAGAGTATTGTATAAAGTATTGTAAACATAGAGTTTTTCAAAGGTTAGAGTATTGTATAAAGTATTGTAAACATAGCAAAACTTAGAGTATTGTATAAACCTAAAGGCAGATTCGTTAAACGTAATGTACCCATTGCGGATGAGACATAAAATGGAGTATTGTAAACCTAATGAATAAACCATTTTTATGGTGACAAGTATGGTATGATATGGAGTATGGTAAAAACATAAAGTATAGCGACTCCAGGATAAACCTGTCATCTGTATTGTGAGTATCATGAAACAGAGTTTTGTAAACATAGTGTATGTATTGTATAATCGTAGAGTATTTTGAACATGGGTTAGAGTCGTGATACGTAATATAATCATAGTGAATAGGACATTCTATATAGTTTTGTAAACATAGAGTATGTATTGTATAATCGTAGAGTATTTTGAACATGGGTTAGAGTCGTGATACGTAATGTAATCATAGTGAATAGGACTTTCTATATAGTTTTGTAAACATAGAGTATGTATTGTATAAACGTAGAGCATTTTGAACATGGGTTAGAGTCGTGATACGTAATATAAATCATAGTGAATAGGACATTCTATATAGTTTTGTAAACATAGTGTATGTATTGTATAATCGTAGAGTATTTTGAACATGGGTTAGAGTCGTGATACGTAATGTAATCATAGTGAATAGGACTTTCTATATAGTTTTGTAAACATAGAGTATGTTGTATAAACGTAGAGCATTTTGAACATGGGTTAGAGTCGTGATACGTAATATAATCATAGTGAATAGGACATTCTATATAGTTTTGTAAACATAGTGTATGTATTGTATAATCGTAGAGTATTTTGAACATGGGTTAGAGTCGTGATACGTAATGTAATCATAGTGAATAGGACTTTCTATATAGTTTTGTAAACATAGAGTATGTATTGTATAAACGTAGAGCATTTTGAACATGGGTTAGAGTCGTGATACGTAATATAATCATAGTGAATAGGACATTCTATATAGTTTTGTAAACATAGTGTATGTATTGTATAATCGTAGAGTATTTTGAACATGGGTTAGAGTCGTGATACGTAATGTAATCATAGTGAATAGGACTTTCTATATAGTTTTGTAAACATAGAGTATGTATTGTATAAACGTAGAGCATTTTGAACATGGGTTAGAGTCGTGATACGTAATGTAATCATAGTGAATAGGACTTTCCATATAGTTTTGTAAACATAGTGTATGTATTGTATAATCGTAGAGTATTTTGAACATGGGTTAGAGTCGTGATACGTAATGTAATCATAGTGAATAGGACTTTCTATATAGTTTTGTAAACATAGAGTATGTATTGTATAAACGTAGATTTATTAGATATAGGAGTAGATATAAGCATTAGATATAAGGAGTAGACTCGTGTCGCGCACAAGCCTTGAGCTTATGCGACACAAATGGTCAATATATATTATTTTATTTATTTATAATTTGTAATTTAACCTTTGTAAACAGGTATTTATATATAAATAAATATATATAAAAATATAGAATAGGACTTTCTATATAGTATTGTAAACATAGAGTATGTAAATATTGATTGAAAACCTTTGATGACTTCTGTTGTTTCCCTATATAAACTCATTGATACAATAAATTTTCTTGTTTGTTCTAGAAAGAACCTTTTAAACATTCCTTTAACAAAAAAATATTTTTAATAAAAATAAACAAGTTATAAGAAATGGAACTTTATTAAAAATACATAAAATAAAATGTACATAATATAAAATGAAGGAAATAAAGAAAAAGTTTGAAAAATTACATACAGGATTATCAATAGGGATATTTTTGTACTTTCATTTACTACAATTCTAAATTTTACAACTTTTAAGCTTAAGTTATTCAAAGAAGCTCCAAACAAAACATAAATTAGGGCAACTTGAACATTAAAGAACAATGAGGGACAACTAGGAGGACTTAACTCAAAATATTGTCACGCATCCTCATGAAATATGTCAATATGTCACATTTAAGTGTTATATTGATCAGAATAATAAAATAAGTCTTTCCACTGATGTATTATTCATTTAAAATATAACCGGCTTTTAACCAACTAAAGGTCATCATCAGTGCCGGTAAGATGTTAAGAATCTAAGTTTTGAGTCTTTTCTTACTGTTGACTGATATAAGACTGTTGAATTGATAAAAGATGTCGACTACTAACTGTTAAGTCTTATATCAGTCAACAGTAAGAAAAGACTCAAAACCTAGCTTCCTAACATCTCACCGGTACTGATGATGACCTTTAGTTGGTTGAAAGCCGGTTATGCTTTATTTTAAATAAATAATACATCAGTGGAGAGACTTATTTTATTATTCTGATCAGGATGAACTCCACTAGTGTTCATACTTTGAATCCTTCTATACTGAATTTTCTAGAAAATCCATTACATACATATGATATAAAATTAAATTTATAAACACATAAGATTATTTTTATGTACAGATTCTACCCCTTACGTCCTCTATACTCCTTACTTATCCAAATTTTTAATTGCCAATCACACAAAAACCAATCTTTAATCAATTTCAATAACACTAGAATCTCTGTTCTCTGACGTATTCAATTCTACTTCGTGCTTAATTTTTTCATGAATTGCAATGGTACTTTGACATCTGGACTTATAAGGACAAAATCTACACGAGATAATTGCCTGAGAAGATTGAGATGTAGCTGTTGATATCGGGTTTCCACGGATAGCATTTGATTTTGATGGCGTTTTTCTTTGTTTAAGGGCATCTTTAAGTAAATTTTGATTGGGTGATTCAATAATTGCAATTTCCTCATTTTTAATAACAGATTTTGAAATCTGATCAGATTTTTCATTTGACTGGTTGACTTTTGGTACCAATGATTTTTGTTTAGTTTCCATACTTAATTGAAATAACTTAGATCCTTGATTGATAGGTTTCATACTTATAGTTTTATGAATATTTTTACTTTCTACACTTACAGTTTTATGAAACATTTTAGACTCTACATTAGGCGTAATAGATAAATGTTTAGTTTCAATTTCCATTTGATTTTCAGACCCGGATTGAGTTTCTTCAAAACCCGATTCGGCGGATGACTTTTCATACATTTCCGAATGTTTTCTAGCACTGTGAAGTTTTAATGACTTTTCATTTTTCGTTCTGAAGTCGCAATGATCGCAAATATATTCAGCAAGACTATCATCGTGATTGGAGTCTATGTGTTTCTGCAATCTGTCTAACTTTTTAAACTTCTGTGGACAACGGTGACAGTGAAAAACTTCGTCTTCTTTAGTGAATTCAACTTCATTAACCATTTTTTCAACAGATGCAGCGAAATCAGGTTTAGAACGATCACACATGGTACATATGTTCAACAAGTGGCGTTTGAAATGTCCTTTAGAAGTAAACGCTTTCTTGCAATGTGGACAAACTGCTTTGCCTGCAAATAAATTTGAATTTCCTAATTAATAAATTTATTACATAATAACGAAGGACATACAGACGATCTTTATACATATTTTATAGTACGACACACGGCTAAAATCAGTTGACAGCGCGGGAAAGAGTGTTAAGGAACCAAAAAGGTTGGCCTGATTTGAAATTGAGGGCGTGGTTTAACATCAAGGACTAACCTCATTGGCTCCCTCGCATTTTTTCCCACGCTGTCAACTGATTTTAGCCGTGTGTCGTATTATAAGAACAACAAATTAGTACATAAACAAAAGTAAGTTTATTAAACAAAATTTAAAGAAACCTAGGATAAAGAAGAGCTTTAAAAAATAAATGAATATTGTGAGCATTATGATATGCTCTCAATATTCATATTGTGAATAAGAATATATATTCATAATATGAATATTGAATATATATTCATAATATGAATATTGAATATATATTGTGATATTACCATTTAAAGCCTCACATATTTAGTGATGATATTATTAAACCTTTTAACTTAGGGATTGAGAATACAGCAACGTCAATTACTTTTTTGACGATATTATAGTACATAGAACAACTTGAGTAGAACGTGTCTTGTGTGCTCTGGTCGCACTTACCTTTAAGAGACATTGATACTAATGGAGTTGACTGGAGACATTGATACACTGGTGTTGACTGGATCACACACCGATGTAATCATTCTAGTACCAAGAGGTGTTGGTGCTATTAGTCTTTGAACCTAGGCTACATGAACTCCTCAAGTTCGTACCTAATCTTAAGTGTGGTCGCATTTATCTTTGAGAGAGATTGATACTAATGGAGTATATATTGGAGTTGATCGGATCACACACATAACGGTATGATCACTCTAGTGGCAATTATATAAAGACATGTTGAAGCTATAAGACCATAATCTCAGACCACATTAACTCCCGATTCGTAACTACCATCAAGTCACACCATCAAGAATTCACACAAACCAAGCACGATACGAGTTCATTTTAAGGATCTTGTTACAGAATAACGGATCACCTTTAGATCCACAGAAATACAGGTGCAGGTACCGTGTTTTGTTTACCGTTTTTGTGTTTTGTTTTGTTTTGGTACCGGTCCATTGTTTACCGTGTAAACAATGTTTACCGTGTAAACAATGGATCTTGACCAAACTTTCAAGTATACCACTTGGTGTAAACAAAATTTCGAGTGTTTACAGCACAGAACCTATTTGACGGATCATGACTAAACTTTAAACATCTTCTCATATGTCAGAATAGACAAGAAACTTACCAAGCACTCATGAAAAACAGCTTGTGAATTGCCATCTTAAACAAAGATTTTTCTTGTTGTTAGAGCTGTAAACAACTTCTATTTTTAGTAGTCCTCAAAGGAATAATTAATAATAATATGTTGCTTGAAAAATAAAATATTTTCCGAGCGAAGCTCGGGTATCATTGCTAGTAAATAATAAAATCATTATAAAATATGTTTAAAATATAATTAATAAAAATATAATTAACATTTATTTAATTATTAAAATAATATAAACACAAATAAATCCTCTAATATTTAACATTATTAAAAATATTTTATTATACATTAAAAGAAGAAATAAATGAATGTCATTTCATTATTTAAGTCCCGTATATTTGACATTCATTATTCTCCTGGTCTTTCCTAATTAAATGTTAACAAAAATTTACAATAAAAACATTTTATAAAAGAAATTTAACACCGACAAATTTATAACAATTAATATAAAAATTATCGCATTTAAAATAATTTGTTAAGACTAGTTAAATTCGTTTAAAATATTTATAAATGCACAAATATTATCACATGTATTGCACAAAGATTATTTTGATTCCAATAATTAAATTATCACAATAAGTCTAAAAGTATTATAGAATTGATCAAGTAATAAAGTTTTTATACATCAAATGAGTTTTCTTTTTAAAGAAAACCACAGATTTAAAGCTATTACAATAGTCATAAGAAAGTATGTTTAGGCATGGGAATATTCTCTTCTTTACATATCTTTATAACATAACATGTAATCATTGACAAACCAGATAATTATTTATTACAGTGCAAGAGTTAAACTCTAACTCCGAAATTATTCCTTGACTCAGATATTATAAACCAACAACGCATTCATTGCATAATCCAATAATCAATTGCTATATCGAAAATCATTCGCTAAACTTCAAATCATACAGTAATCTTGGAATCGTTCGCCGACGTCGCAATAGGCCATTAATTCCCAAATTATCTTTTTAAGTGTAAAATGATTAAACAACTTAAGTATCATTTAGCAACCTCTAAACTATTAACCCTACAGCATCGCTAAACCCCAAAAAAAATCTCGATACCAAAATCACCTTTAACCAGAATCATTTAAAAACAAAAAAATGCTAAATTATCCTTTACTCACTGAATCTATATCAACCCCAATAATTATAAACCATCCCAGAAATCTACTAATAAAAACACATCCACCCCTCCAACCAGATGCACCAAAGTGACAAATTTATTTCTGAATTGACTCCAAAAATTAATATCAAATTTATTAAAAAAAATATCAATGGGCATTATCTCAACTCCTTAAAATTTCTACAACTGAGTCGAATAAATACTTATTAACAAGTTCATATTCTTTATCCTTAGTAGATTATATATAAATATCATTGACTACAAGATATTTAAGTTCAAGTTCTTCTTTGACTTGACTTTGACTTGGCAAAGAGAGACTTATGTATATTTGCTGAATAGTAGCTTAAATTATATAACTTTATAGCTTTTTAGACTGTAATAAATTGTAATGACAATTAAATCTACGAAGACTTCAGTCCTTTTTAAAAATGTATTTAAAATAAATTGATGAAGGCCTTTCTCCCAAAGATCATGAGCTTTGTCAGTTTTGAAATTGACAAAAATAAAAATGTTTGACAATTAATACAATTTTGAATGTTTTCTTATGTCACGTGTCTAAATAAGTAAATAAATTTAAAATGAAATTAAAATCTTAATTTTTCCTTTACCCTCCAGTTTTTGTAATCATTTTAAATTTATTTACATAGTTAGACACGTGACATAAAAAAACATTCAAAATTTTATTAATTGTCAAACTATATCATTTTTGTCAATTTCAAGAACTGACGAAGCTCAGGATCCCTGGTCGAAAGCTCTTCAACAATTTATTTTAAATAACATTTTAAAAAATAATAGTCTTCATCAATTTAATTGTTATTAAATTATAAAAGTTCACATTCTTTTTCTGCAGCGGAAAATTATAAACATTTGCTAACTAAGAGCTCAAATGTTTCACAAGTTCATGCGTTTTGACGTACGACTTGATTTTTGATGTAAAAGGACAAAAGGAGCAATTGAAAAGTTGAGCATTAGGATTATGGTGGTTATTAATATGAACTTTAAGATTGTAGGCTCTTCTTGCCATGTGAGGACAATGAGGGCAGGCGTATGTCGGAGCTTTACCGCATTCGAGTTTCTCGTGCCGTTGTAAACTTATCCGCCATTTGTATGCGTTGCCGCATTGAACACAGATGTATTTTTTACCTGTAATCATTATAAAAACCTATTATAATTAATGTTTCTTAAAAAAAGTACGGTTGATTATAAATTTTTTAGGCTACGAAAGTTAATGTCATAAAGGTTTAGGTCATTCGATGTCGACTGAGTCAATGTAAATGACGAATGCAACGTTTTGTTTCTACTGTGGGAGACATCTTCAGGTATGTAGCACGTGAGATTTGAAAAAAATATCTTCTGCAACTGAGTGCATGAGATTTATAGAACGTTTAATTCATCTATGATGTCCTGCGATCCTGAAGATGCTTTTCTCATTGACTCTTCGTCAAATGTATTTAGACTGACACGGTCACCACAGAAAGACCTAACCCTCAGCGTTAATGCAAGCTTTTCGTAGTTAATTGTAAAAGACCAGCCATGACCTTATGATTAGACTTATTTTTGCAGTTAAGAAAATAATATTTTGGAAGCTTACGAAGAAGTAGAAAAATATTTATGAGAGCACTAGTCACTCAGTAGAGTTAAATATTAATAAAATGGAAAAATTTCAAGTTTGTTAACATTATTTTCAATTATTGAAAAAAATTGGGTACGGAGAACCTTGGGACTTTTCTCACCTTATCAGATTCGGTACGATGATTTTCAATACTTCTTGCGATTTACGAAAGTGGGCTGTTGTGGAAAAATGATGAACACAAATATCCTTTAAGTTATAGTAATGCCTTCGCAAGACTTCAGGACATGGAATGGAAAATGGACTAGGACCCAATTTTAGACGCGGAATATGACAATAAAATAAAGGATTATGAGACGAAGGGATATGCCCGAATGTTGTCACGAGAGAAGCGGAAATGTGCACAGACCCGACATTTCATTGACCACATTTTGGCGTGCGAAACCCAAATAAGCCGGGCAAACTCCGTTTTGTGTTCGATGCCGATGTCAAAGGCCATAGCGTATAATCGACTGGCGTAAGTTCGATGGCCAAAGTCTTTGGCGTATGCCAAAGTCGATGGCGTATCCATTTAACGATCTCTTGACATCTTGGCCGGACTGTTTTCTGCGTTTTCGACAGCGCCTGATGGTTATCATGGGAAACATAATAAAATGATCCACAAGGTTAGGATCCCGTATGTTGATGCCGATTCCCAGCGGTTTTTATGGCGTGGGCAGAATAGGAACGGAAACCCCGATCAATACGTCATGGAAGCAATTACTTTTGGTGCAACTTGCAGTCTGCCAAAGCGATTATAGGAAAAGAGTACATGGATAATCATATTGAATCGCTTAACACAGTCGAAGAAGCAATCACGCGGGTAAAGGAAGTCATTAAATTTCAGCAGGAAGGTGGATTTGAAATTTGTAATTGGTTGTCGAACTCGAAAGATGTTCTGGCTACGATCCCGGTAGACCTAAGGATGATAGGAGTAAAGGACTTGTCCCCAGGAACCGAGCTGCCAATCGAACGAGTACTTATCCTATGGTGGGATTCTAAAACGGACCAGCTGACGTTATGACCTCACAGAACTTTACAAAAGTTGGGCGAGGCGGACCTGAATCGTTATTCAACAAAACGAGAGGTCCTAAGTGCCACGATGACTGTGTTCGACCCATTGGGGCTTGTTACACCCTCGACAATTAAAGGCTGGTTCAGCAAATTTGGAAAACTAAAGCGGTGTGGGACGAAGTAATTCAGGAAGACTTTGGAAAAAATGGATAAGCGAGCATCAAGAATTACGAATGATGGAAGTTCCTAGATGCTATTATACCGATTTAGACGGGGCGAAGTCAGTCGAACTTCATACTTTTGTGGACGCTAGTGAGGAAGCCTTTGCGGCGGTGGCGTACCTGCGAGTGAAGGAATGTTAGACACGGCGTTTGTTATGGCTCGGGCCAGCACTGCACCAATTAAATCTAACTGGACAGTGCTCAGAGTATACTTACAGCTCTAGAAGTTAAGGTGCAACGAAAAGTATTCTAGACTGACGCAAAGACTGTACTATAATGGATAAGAGGCGATGGCGGTCCTTACAAACTGTTTGTAGCCAATAGAATAGAGGCTATAAAAGAACATTCACACGGAAATGAAAGGCCATGGGTCCCCTTAAAAGAAAACATAGCTGACATTGCCAGCGATGTTTCGATGAGAGTTCCCTCTCATTGTGGCTAAAAGGTCCGAGTCATTGATCCTCTTGATGAATCACTATTGACTCCAAACCATTTTTGGTGGCTCCGTTTGAAATGAAAAAAAATGAAAAATTCAGTAAAAAGCGTTTACAAAAAATAAAAGCTCTATCAAATTATTTTTGGAAGAGATGGGTGTAAGACTACCTCCCATATCTTCCTAGAAGAGCAAAGTGGTTTAAGAGGGTCGATCCATCAAAAATTGGTCATTTAGCGATTATTGTCGACGAGCAGAACCCCACAGATTCTTGGCCAAGAAGTGGCCAGATTGGAGGTCAAGAACTACGGACAGTGGAAGTAACCACAGCAAAAGGAGTCTATAAAAGACCCATGACTAAGATAGCTGTAATCACGGATGGTGAAAGATGTTAGATAATTCGTTTTTTTTATTTTTAAGTTTGACATATTGTTTTGACTTATATATAATATTTTCGTACATTATATTAGTTAAAAATATTTTGTTAGTTCGTTTATATAATAGGTCGTTAAGAATTTAACAAAATTTGTTTTTCCTCTGTGGTAACCAACCACTGACTTTGTTCGATGCTGCTTAACTTATATGATCCAACAAAAACCGGAGATATTGCCGAATAAAAAAAAAACCGGAGATATTGCCCGAATAAAAAAAAACCGGAGATATTGCCGAATAAAAAAAACCGGAGATATTGCCGAATAAAAAAAAAACCGGAGATATTGCCGAATAAAAAAAAACCGGAGATATTGCCAAAAAAAAAAAACCGAGATAGATAAAAAAAACCGGAGATATGCCGAATAAAAAAAACCGGAGATATGCCGAATAAAAAAAACCGAGATATTGCCGAATAAAAAAAACCGGAGATATTGCCGAATAAAAAAACCGGAGAACGAATAAAAAAAAAACGGAGATATTGCCGAATAAAAAAAACCGGAAGATATTGCCGAATAAAAAAACCTGCCGAAAAAAAACCGGAGATATTGCCGAATAAAAAAAACCGAAGATATTGCCGAATAAAAAAAACTTGAGATATTGCCGAATAAAAAAAAACCCGGAGATATTGCCGAATAAAAAACAAATCTTAGTACACTTATTTATTACATAAAGGGATATCATATGTAATTATAGCCTTATAATAAAGATATTATTACTAGAGAGGCTCTATTATGGAGATATTATAACTTGGATGCCTTATTATAGATATAGTTACTCGAGAAGCTCTATTTTAGAGATATTATTACTAGAGTTGCCTTATTATAGATATAATTACTTGAGAAGCCCTGGCCTATCAGGAGAAGTCAGGCCTTTCAAGGCTTGAGAAGCCTTGAAATTTAGCCTATCAGGTAAATTTTGAAACATTGAAAAAATAACCTGAACACTTTGATTGGTAATATAATAAAATAAACAAAATTGCATAATTACAGTACCACATAAAACAGAAACTCTATAATACAAAACAAAACACAACCCTTATTAGTGACACTTTCTCGGAGAAGGTCGCAATGAAATTACAGAGAACCCTGAAAACCCTTTAAATGTTAAAGCACCAAAATATATTGAGATAAGTTAAATATCAATATGAATGAGTAAAATTATAAAAAAAAATTGCAAGGAAAATTAAACAAAATGAATATTCAGCAGGAATAAAATTATATTCGTAAACGATAAAATTAAATGAATATAAACAAAATTAATTTATATATTACAAAAAAAAATATCTAAAAATAATTTAAGAAAAAAAAATGTATTGTGCAAGCTAAAAATGTTGCGTCTCTACCTCCTATTTGATTGGAATCCATTGCATGATCAAACAACGCGTACATTGTTTTTCATATGTCAACGTTTTAGCACTTACACATCCAAATAATTAGTGTCTGCACGTATAATATATATGGATGTGCATACAACAAAACAGCTATAAAAAACAACAGAGTATTTACTGAGTTTGGTCTTACAATATAATATTAAATCTTAAGTCTCACAAAGAACAAATAAATCTGTTTATTTGTACTTTGTGTATATAATTATATACAAAGATATATTTATATATACAGTAACTCATAGAAATAGAAGAACTAGGCAATAGAGGATCATCAGCAACCAAAAAGACTTGAAAACGGAGAAGACACTATGTTGGCTATGGTTTTTTTCTTCGTATTTGTATATGTTCAACATATTTTTTGCTTCATCGCCCTTCTAATGATCTTTTATCTTTTTCTGTTCATTTTTTTTTTGAGTAATCGTCCAAATCTTCCACGACTGGAAACAATAAGTATTACTTCAATCCCGTGTTTTAACGTGTTTTTCAGGGATCTTAAGAGTTAACCGTTGAAAAACTTTAATCTTCGGAGCTGTGGGCCTCTGACGAGAGTCGAGTTGTAGCACCACTGACAGCAAGAATCATGTACAACCTGTTGAACGTGTTAGAAAAACATGCTCCAAAAATAAGTTGGATGTTGAAAGAATATCCTTCACGCCCAGTCACAAGTCCGTGGGTCTGAGCACAGATTTTATAACTGTCTGCAGCATCGCATTCGCTTATTAGCTTTAATGCACATAGCCTTTACCTAAACATTTAATTTTTATCAATTATAACGATTCTTCTTTGTTTATAGGGGATGTGTCAGCAATCTTAAAGTGCAAGGCAAAATTATTAAATAATTAAAATTGTTATAAAACGCCCTTTATTTATATTTTTGAAAATCCTAATGCTGAGGTGTAAAACTCAATACATTTAATTCGCTAACATGTTTTATCGCTTTATGACTTCTTAAACTAGCTTCATCTTTAGAACCGAAAGAGCAAAATTCACACTGATAGACATGGGTGTTTGGTTCATGCTTTGTCGTGTTTAATTCATCAACATGTTTTATTATTTTATGAATTCTCATATTGGCTTTATCTTTCGAATTAAACGGGCATAATTCGCACTGATAAACAAGAGCATTAGGATCGTGCTTTGAGTTGAAATGTTTTTTCAAACTATGAACATGTTTACACTTGTAGTCACAAAATTGACACGATAGTGACGGTCCTTTGCCGCATTCGACGCGTTGATGCCTCAACAAATGTGCTTTGTGCTTATAGGATTTGTGACAATCGAAGCATTGGAACTTCCGGTCAAAATAATCTGGAAAATATAACAAAATATCAAAGTTTAGTGGAAATAGAATCAAATCATATAATTAAATACCAATAATGTAAAGACCTTTAAGAATTTTGAAATGAAGTTTCATACGTAAAGTTTATTCTCAATACGTAGTGACCACTTAAACATTTAAAATGAGGAATTTATCCAAAATAAGCTAAACATGCTTAGTAATAACTGAGCATGCGTACAAGTGCAGCAACATTTTGATAACAGATATCTGATAACAGAGAGACAACAAGGAACGTAAGAAACAAAATTCCTTGCTACATCAGGGATCTGCTAAATTGGAATTTTCGCAATTATAAAAGAAGGGCAAAATAAATGCAGGCTCGGTCGGCGTCCTAACAAGTTAGATGTATTGAACCGGAGTGAACACTACATTATGTCCTATGATAGAACCAGTGGCGGAACTAGGTACTCGCAGGGAAGGGGCATGGGGAGGCCTCAGAAAAAAAATTAAATAAATTTTTCCCACAATCGAGATTCTAGGGAGGACGCAAACAATAATTTATGAAATAATTTAATTAAATATTTGTTTAATTAAAATATTTGTATTGTGTTGATTTAAACTCATTTATACTTCTGTGACTGGTGACTTTAGTACTATCGATATTATTAAAGTACATTAAATAGTATACCTACATTGGAAAAGTTTCTTCGGAGGTTATATATTTTAACTATATTTAAAATCATATGGTACTAAATCATTTCACCAGTTAGCGTATTAAATTATTTTATAATATCAATATTTTTTTACTACGCTGTGGAATGTTTTTAATAAAAACCATCAACTCCGTCTTTTCCACAAGATTTTTACTTTATTAAGGCAGAACCGGCTTTCAGCTTACGCCATCATCAGTGCCGGAAAGATATGGAGCCGTCAGCTGTCCAGGACCTCTGTAAAGAGTTTGGAGACGACGTTTGAAGTCGTCTCCAAACTGATGATGGCGTAAGCTGAAAGCCGGTTCTGCCTTAATAAAGTAAAATCTTGTGGAAAAGACGGAGTTGATGGTTTTTTTTTATATATTTCTTATCATGTTCCTATATTGTAAAAGTATATTTTTTATGCAATTTATGAATACACAATTATATAGCTAACTGATTATAATTAATTATACTAACCCCACAGAAAGAGGGCGCTTTATTTATTGGTTTACTGCTCAAATGACTACAGGGGTCCAGCTAATTTGAGGAACTATAGAAATTCACGGCTCTTCTGTCTAGATTAGATGAAATATACCTACACTTGAAATTAAAAGGAGTAGAACACTATCTTAGAGAACTGACAAAAAGGGCCCAACAACATGGCCTACTTGCCAGGTAGTTACTACCACTCCCCCCCCCCCCCCACCATATTACTACTAACCATTTATTCAATTTTAATATTTGAAGCTTGTAAATATGTTATTTAATTTCCCAATAAGTTTTAGCTGAATACAAATATTCATAGTTTCAACACTAAGAACAAACTTAACCTCTGAATTGCCCCTTGCAGATCTTCTTTGTACAAAAAATCGCCCGAGAGCCTCGCTATATCTTGTTTCAACAAACTGCTCGATTCAATAAAAAAGATAGAAAATAATAGATTGTTCGTAAAAAAAATATAAAGCATTTGCTCGAGTCCAAAGCATATTACAGTCTAAGAGACTACATCAATGGCTGAGAGTAGAATTTTAATTTATATTTATTTTAATTATGTTTTGTTAATTGTTAAGTCCGTTATTTTGTTTTATATTGTATTGGACGTGTTATATCTTATGGCTTATTTAACCAATAAAGAATATTTTTTTATTTATTTAATAACCAATCAAAATTAAACTAAATCAGACAACAATTGTCTAATTCAATGATTAGCATTTCAGTCCTATTATTAAATTTTTTTATAGTCTTGATTTAAGTTATAAAAAATCATATATATAAAAAAAAAATTTATTTAATACAAAAAATTACAAAATAAAATGAATTGATAAAAACAAAATTTAAAAATACTAATTGAATAAAAAATATAAAATTTAATTAAGCTATAAAAAATTAAAACTGCTAAAGGGAAGAACAATGTTGGCAAATGGGGGGGAGTAACAAAAAGAATCATCAAACAATTCATATTCTACAATAACAACATGTAAAATTTTTGGTCATGATAGAGCAGATATTAAAATTGAGAAACAAGCATACGTCAATCCAGATTAATAAATTAATACTGCATAGTCATCCATTTTTCTAAATGTTAATATAAATAAAGAAGCCTTAATTTTATTTTATGGGGGTCAAAAGAGAGACAATCAGTGATATTTTTCGTCAAAACAGATATTATTCATATCTTTGGTAGATAGTGACAATAGGAAGTTATTTAGTAATACTTTTAGTCAAAGCAGACATGATTTAGTCATGTATTTGGTAAGATGTTAATTAGTCATACTTTGGTTAAAATGGATGTTGTTCAGTAATCTCATCGGTAGATCGGGTCAAAATAGATGTTATTCAATCATCTTATCGGTAGATGGGGTCAGAAAGATGTTTATGAGTAATACTTTTGGTCAAAATGGATGTTGTTCAGTTATCTCATCGGTAGATGGGGTCAAAACAGATGTTATTCAATCATCTTATCGGTAGATGGGGTCAGAAAGATGTTTATGAGTAATACTTTTGGTCAAAATGGATGTTGTTCAGTTATCTCATCGGTAGATGGGGTCAAAACAGATGTTATTCAATCATCTTATCGGTAGATGGGGTCAGAAAGATATTTATGAGTAATACTTTTGGTCAAATGGAGTTGTTCAGTTATCTCATCGGTAGATGGGTCAAAATAGATGTTTATGGGTAATACTTTAGGTCAAAATGGATGTTGTTCAGTTATCTCATCGGTAGATGGGGTCAAAAAGATGTTTATGAGTAATGCTATTGGTCAAAATGGATGTTGTTCAGTCATCTTTTGAGTAGATAGAGTCAAAAGGATGCTAATTAAAAATACTTCTAGTCAAAAAGATAAAAAAGTTGAGAAGATGTTTTTCTAATCGATAGGAGAAAACATTTTGGTGTAGTCATATTTGTGGTAGTTGGGGTGTTTATCAGTAACATAGATGTTTATCAGTAACACATTTGGCCACTCAAGTGAAATTAGATGTTATTTAGGCATCTTTTGGGTACATTTATTTGGTCCAAAGGATGTAATTGTGTGATTGGGGCTTAATTAGACATTCGGCCATTCTTTAAGTTCATGTCGTCTGAATCATGTTGCTACTTGTTTGACCGATGACAAATATCAGTGTCAGGGTGTAGTTCTAGGATTGTTTAAATTAAATTCTGACAATTCAATGCCAGACAAAGCAAACGAGGTTCCGTAAAGTACTTCGTTTTGAGATTTCTTCTTGTGAACGCGGCCTGAACCAGGAGTCAAATGAAACTCAATTACGTGTCTTTTTAGATTAAACGGTCTCTTAAACAGCTGGGGGCAGTGAGGACAGAGGAACGAAGGCAATTTTCCACAATCGAAATCAAGATGGCGTTTCAAATGATCTTTTCTTTTGTATGATTTACTGCACTGTTGACATTTAAATAATGCTGAAAAATATATAAATAAATAAATTTAACAAAAAAATTCTAAAAAAGTAAAATACGACAAAAATAAATAATTACAAGCCAAAGGAAACAAATATATTTATAAAAAAAAATCAAAATAATAAACTACAAATAAATTAAATAAACAGATAAATAGAAACAAAACAACTAGGATTACAAACTAACTAAACAAATAAATTAAATCAGTTGATAAATATACTAAATAACGCAAGCAATACAGGAAAAAAACTACTAAGATCTGTCCTAATCACTACGTAATCGTTAAGCAAACCTTGCTAAGAGAACTAATTGAATATATTGGTCATCTTTGTAAATGCCAATTATTGAATAAAATATCTACTTAGAATAATACTATACATAGAAGGAGCACAGGACCGTAAACACAATGTAATTCCACTGAACACGAAAGCCGGTTGACTGGTGCAACCTAAGTAATGCTGCCAAACCTGACAACAAAACATTATTTTAAATATGTGTCATAAATATCTATTAATGAAAAAGATCGTAAAGAACAAATAATTTAATAAAACATCTGCTGAGTATTTAATAAAAACTGGTCTTAGATGGCAAAAGGGTGGCGGAATACAAGAATCTACATTTAGTTGACGAGGACTACTTTTATATAATTTTAATAAGTACGTTAAACTCAATTTAAAATGCTTTAAATATTGTAATGCACCGATATTTTATATAAGTATTTATGAATAATCATCATTAATTAATAATAGAACATAATAATTCAGCAACCGGAAGTATTCTCGACTTTTTTTTAGAAAATTGTATATTGTTAGGGTGGCAGCATTACTTAGATGCACCAGTGAACCGCCTTTCCTGTTATCAGTAGTGCTCCTTTTATATATATTCTATATATAGAATATATAATATATATTCTAAGTATATGTACAACTAAATTGGACAACAAATTATAACATCTACAACATAGAGTTTGGCTACTCTACTGATGTACGCAAGCCATACGAATTTATTTTGAAATGCGCGTAATTCCCCCAAATATTTGGAATACTTACTAGGAGTTCAGCAATTGGTTCCTGTCTCCCTCTTCTAACATTCAGAACTAGATGCTTTTATTATTTATTGTAAACATTGATAATAGACATTCAGTTTGTATAATTTCGAAAATATAATCACCTAAAATTGAATCAGTAGGTCTAATTACATTTCCGATTATTGACAAAAACAAACTAATAAACTGCGTAGGCTTCTGCGGTTATTGTCATGAAGATTTAGGTCTTTCGGTGGTGACCGCGTCAATGTAGATAAAGAATCCGACGTTTCGCTTCCACTGTGGGAGGCATCTTCAGGGATGTAGGACATCATGGATAGAAACACAAGGCTCTACAAAACAGTTCAGTTTTGTAGAGCATTGTGTTTCTATCCATGATGTCCTACATCCCTGATGATGCCTCCCACAGTGGAAGCGAAACGTCGGATTCTTCATCTACATTGAAGCGGGCACCACCGGAAGACCTAAATCTTCAAAACAAACTATCGAAAATGATGGTTAAAATATGTATTTTAACTAGTTAACTGTCTAGAAAGCATAAACTCTACGGAGTAAGCTAGATCCCTTCCTGTCGTGCTGAAAAAAGTTTCATAAAACTAACCAGTATGATAAATTAAAACAGAAAAATAATTTATCCAGCTAGCAGTATAATTAACCATTTTCTGATCTAGAGTGAAATGAAAAAATCATATTTTAACAACATATTTTATTCGTACAATACATAAAAAAATAAATAAAAACAATAATATATTCTTTATTATACAATGCTGAGTATTATAAATAAAAAATTGAGAGTTTATCCAAAAATTAAATAAATACTCCATTTTCAAAATACTGGGCAATAACTTCCTTTTTTTTTTCTTAATTTTTCTTGATAAATTTTCATTTTTTTTAAATTTCATTTTAAATAATATTAAAAATATTATAATAATATTTGTACTAAGGTAATTCAAGCTAAGTTTACGCAAATTAAGACACACAAAAGCACCACGTGATAAAATCTAGAGCCTTTATATCTATACTTAATATATATATTATATATATAATATATATATATATATATATATATATATATATATATATATATATATATATATAATATATATATATATATATATAATATATATTTATATATATATATATATATATATATATATATAATATATATATTAATCTAGGTACGGATATTTGGTCACTTATTATTATAGAATTTGAAATTACATGCAAACACAAGCAAAACTTCTGTTTACCTTAAGACTCAGCTGTTCAACTTAAAGTAGGAGAGACAAAACTTCTGTTTACCTTAAGACTCAGCTGTTCAACTTAAAGTAGGAGAGACAAAACCTTCTGTTTACCTTAAGACTCAGCTGTTCAATTTAAAGTAGGAAACACAAAACTTCTGTTTACCTTAAGACTCGGCTGTTCAATTTAAAGTAGGAGACACAAAACTTCTGTTTACCTTAAGACTCAGCTGTTCAATTTAAAGTAGGAGAGACAAAACTTCTGTTTACCTTAAGACTCAGCTGTTCAATTTAAAGTAGGAGAGACAAAACTTCTGTTTACCTTAAGAATCAGCTGTTCAAAGTAGGAGAGACAAAACTTCTGTCTTCATGAAGCAATTAGCTGCAAAAGAGTAACAAGTATCCAACTTCTGGTTGGAATAATCGTTTAATAATAATTTAAATAAAAGAAGCAAGGAGCAAACTTAAACAGTTGAAATTTGGTACCTAAAAAAACGAACCTAATATATTACGACACCAACTTCGTCTTCCCACCAATAGGCTTCTAGTAACTCTGAGCAGAGCCGGCTTTCGGCTATAATGCCATCTACAGTGCTGATGAGATGTTGAGTCTTTCAATTCAGATTCCAAGAATTGAAAGACTCAACATCTCACCGGCACTATAGATGCCATTATAGCCGAAAGCCGGCTCTGCTCAGAAATAATAAAAGCTTGTTGATGGAAAGAAGAAGTTGGTGTTATTAATATTGTAGATCATTCCACAGCGCTCACTGAAGTTATGAACCTAATATATATTTAATTTTTGGTAAACAATTTATAACCTGACAGTTCAATTTCAAAAGAGGTACTTTATTTCAGCCAATTTTATCTCATAATTTATATCAGTAGAAGTTTCGCTTGCATTGTCAGCTAAGTCCAAATTTTCTTTTCAAGCTCCTTTCGATTAAGATGCTTATTTACAACATGGCATTTTAAATAATCTTTCCTCTTCGAGCTATAATCGCAGTAATCACAATTAAATATCTTAGCATTCTGATTATGCTTTAACTCAAAGTGTGACTTCATATTAGAAACTTGTTTAAACTTAATAGGACATAGAGGGCATGTAATAGATGCGGTTTTGCCGCATTCGTATTTAACATGACGTCTTAATGTGCCGCGATGTTTGTACAGCTTGCCGCAATCGCATTGGTGAATCTCGCCTGATGATGACATGTCGTTAAATATATCCAATTCTTCATCAGTCGTAGTTTCTTCATTTATTAACTGATTATTTATCAGAAACAATCGGTTACTTAATCCTGAAAATAAATAAAAGCTAAATCTTTCCAATCTTAATTATTTTAAATAGCAAATATATAAATTGAACCTAGTAGAGTGTCTAATTTGAGTTTATCGGCCGAAATCGCAGACCCCAAAAAAATATTTTTGTCTGGTGCAGCAATATTCAAGAACAGTTATAAGACAAAAATATTCAAGAGAACTTATAATCTTTTGATTAAGAATTTAATAATAATTACCAGAGGATGATATGTTTGAGGATATGAAGAAGATAAAAGAAAGTAGAAAAAATATCAGATCAACCAATGTGTGAGACAGCTCAATGTTTTAGAGGTTTTATGTAAAAAAGAAGTATTTATTTAAATTATAAGCAATTAATAAAACTGTAAAATAAATTATTATTTTTTACAGTTTTTAGCCTTTTATTTATTTTTTATTTCTTACTTTAGTTTTATTTCATTTTTTGTTTTTGTTGTTTTTCGTGTTTTTTAATTTTTTCGTCCTCTTGTTTGTAGGCACTGAGGATGACCTGAATTAGGTTGAAAGCCGGTTTTGTCATCATTACATTGGTTGAAATTTATTTGTGGATAGACTTTTATTTACATTCTTAAAAAAGAAGAAATTTTAAGATATCAACCACCAAAAAAAGAGAGAGAGAGAGAATATGAATATGTCTTTTTATATTTATAGTTAAGGCGATATTCTAAAAGAAAACTTAAGTTGAAGTAAGACTTATGTCAAACAGCACTTAGATACGAATCGTTAAAACTCAAACATGTGCATAAATACAAATTGCCTTTAACGCACGCATAACGTTAATATAATATATATTTATAAAAAATAAAAATCACCTCATTGATTTGAAAATTGGCATGAGTGCATCTCATTATGTAATATACAAGTATATAAAAGTTTATTTCAATATATATACGATTCCAGTATACATACGATTTTGTCGAATCACTAGTGTCTAGCAGCATCGTTCGAGGTCAGTAAGTGGATGGGTACCCGCTGGGGATAAAACCGATTTTAACCATCTAAGAGCAAAGCATCTCCGAAGATTTAAATACTAACAGGATGCTTTTCATATTCTAAGGACTAGCGAAGTAATCAAAGTGAATAATCCAAATAGTGACCTTGCTCGATGCAGCTAACATAAATTAGGCTGAAAAACTATGTTTCATCTAATTAGTTCTTTCGTATTGAAAAATAAATAAACTAAACTGAGATAATAGCTAACTAAAAAATAAGCTGAATTGAGACAATAGTTAACTGAAAAATAAGCTGAATTCAGATAATAGTTAACTGAAAAATAAACTGAATTCAGATAATAGTTACTGAAAAATAAACCGAATTTAGATAATAGTTAACTGAAAAATAAACCGAATTAAGATAATAGTTAACTGAAAAATAAGCTGAATTGAGATAATAGTCAACTGAAAAATAAGCTGAATTCAGATAATAGTTAACTGAAAAATAAACTGAATTGAGATAATAGTTAACTGAAAAATAAGCTGAATTCAGATAATAGTTAACTGAAAAATAAACTGAATTGAGATAATAGTTAACTGAAAAATAAGCTGAATTGAGATAATAGTTAACTAAAAAATAAGATGAATTGAGACAATAGTTAACTGAAAAATAAACTGAATAGAGATAATAGTTAACTAAAAAATAAACTGAATTGAGATAATAGTTAACTAAAAAATAAGATGATATTGACATGAAACACAGCACATTTTTGGTCTTAAACAGAACTTTATGCGAGCCAAATAACAATAATTTTTAATGCACATCTGAATCCAAAGACACAATATAAGGTCTTAAAAAACATGAAACAGATAATTTGGGTGAAATCTTTACTTTGAAATTTTAGAACTCACAACACTTTTCCTATACAAAACTACAGTATAAATAAGGAAAATTTAAAAAATAATAAAAATAACAAATAGTTCAAAAATTAATTTTATATTTATTTTACATAAATTATAGGTTGGTTAACCTGTTTGAATCATATATATTTACTTGTATTTTTCTTCTTCTAGTGGAATCAGGTTAAGAAGATTAAGAGAACCAATTAACTCTGAGTCGGCAAATGTTATCAAGTTTGCTGAGATATGAAAGAAAATTGCAGGAATATTTATTACATATCTCTTTTTAAAATAAAGTTTAAAAGAGGAATGAAAAAAATCAAAGCATATTTGAGTACTAGTAATTGTTAAAAAAGATTTTTTATAATCCTACCTAAATGCGCAAATTCAATTGAAACGAATACGAACATTCGTTCATTGTACACGTAGGCTTCCAAGATTAAGACCTAAATCGACCAATTGACAAGGAAATCCAAGAAAATTTAGCTCTTCTGGCGGTGACCACGTCCATGTAGATCATGAATCCTACGTTTCGCTTTAACTGTGCGAGGACTCTACATGGAACTTATCCATGATGTCCTACATCCCTAAAGATGCCTTCCCCAGTAAAAACGAATCTACATTGTCACCATTAGAAATATTACAGTCACCATCGGAAAATCTAATCTTCCTGAAAGTAACAACGGAAGCCTACTCAGTTTATTGGGAAAATTTAAGATGCCATTGTTCTGCTGAAAAAATTTTAGGGGAATAGATCATTGTGCTGTTTCCCCAATCAATGCTGTGTAAAAATTTTATTAGCATGCTGAATGACAACGGGCGCATATGTTATTGACCCAAAATGGCTACGTTAATTCTATAATCGAGGAACCAAGACTAAGCAAGTAACTCCTATAACCAATAACTATGATAAGTACCTAGCGGTCGTAAGATTTTTAGCGTTGACGCCAATTACTTTGGAAGTTTGCTAACGGGATGGGGACGGCAAGGCGGGAGTCAATTTTTTCCATTTAATATCGTATAACGAAGGAATTGTTTTATGATATTCGGGGATAGTTTAGAGTATATCTAGCCCCCTCCCACACAACTACCATGTTTTAAACACTACTTAAAACAAGTGTATTAAGGTTATTGATTGTATAGCAAGAAAATGTCCAACAGTGAATTGTGTTTTTATTTATTTATTTATTTATTAGTGTGGTAGGTAACATCACAATGCTAAACGCCCCTGAAGATGTCTCCAACCTCTGAAAAGAACATAGTTTCTAAGATAAAAATCAAAACTTAGATAACTTCAAAGTCCTCTTCAGAGCTGACACTACCTGGATATTTCCAACCCTAAGCCATTCAATAGTCATTCAACATTAAGTAAAATTCTCAGATATACAGTCTATCGTTTAGTTTAAAAATCCTCAAGGTCATAAGTATTTTGGGGATTGACCAATCAGAGAAGCCGCTGCCAACCTCTCACTTAAAAAGAGAAAAAAATCCCTGCCACAATAACCGCTGTAGGAAAAAAACCTTCCCGGCAATCAAGCATTTTGTTTGTGGTTCTTCTTTTAATTACATCGTTTTGAAAACTACTTTCAAATTAATCTTAAAAATGATATTTTAAAATAAAACTACACAAAATAAATGTAAAAAAACATCGCCAAGAAAATACAAGTAAAATAACCTGATTTGTTTACATAGTTTTTTCCCGCTCCCTTCTTGCAGGGATTTTTTTTCTTAAGAACCAGTGGTGTCTAAACTGACCTGTCAAGATTTTTAAACTAAACGATAGACTGTAATTATGTATGTCTCCTAATAACATGAGTTTTGATATTATTCATCCTGTAGCTACTATAATCGCAATGACTGCATTTAAACTGTTTTACATTAGAACTGTGCTTCTCTTTAATATGCATTTTTAAACTACAAAAATGTTTAAATCTTAACAGACATTTAGAGCAGTCGAAAATCGATTTGGTGCCGTGATCAGAGCTCTGGTGCTTCAACAGGTTGTCTTTCTTTATGAACGATTGACCACAATCACATCGGTGAAATTTCCTGATTGAATTTGTTTCGGTGTAACTGTATTCAGGTGAAACGAGATCGTCAAATGAGTCGTCGGACAAAACTTCGATTTTGACTTCTGTAAAAACAAATAAAACAAAAATTAGACAGCAAACAAAAGTATGCAATATTTTAACAGGTATGCCATAAATAACGAAATATTGAAAAATTTAACCACATCAAATTATAGTGCGGCAGAACAAATGCAAGTTTATGTCTTCCAGTGGTGACTACGTCAATGTATACGATAAATCCGACGTTTTGCTTCCAATGAGGCTGACATCGTCAGGGACGTAGGATCATAAAACAAAACCAATGCTCCACAAAATTTAATTCGTGTTCAATGAATTCACCCTGTTGAAAGAGTTTATGTTCAAATTTGAATTCACTATGAAAGCGAAACGTAAATATCATCATCTTCATTGACCCATTCACCATTGGGAAACTTAAATCTTCATGACTATGGCCGCAGTTTATAAAGTAAAAACATATTTCAATCAACAAAAGTAACTGGTGGGTTTTTGGAAAACTCCTAACTACTTTTCCTAACAGAAAGGTCCAACATTCTCCTCTCCCTCTTAATTCTTGAACCGTTTAAGATAAGTTTTTAATACTTACAGGGGATTCTATTATGTATAGGGAAGTTTCTTGTTTTGCATTGGCCATTAAGGCGCAGCGGTATATTTTTACTTGCATATTCGTACTTGCATATATCGTCAACTGAGATATTTCGTTTTAAACATATCCTACTTGATAATTTTGCAAAAAAAAAAAAACTTTTCTTCCAATTTTATCACAATTTAATACAACTAATAATAGACCTTTTAAAAGAACTGTTAAGTTATTGGGCGGAATCTTATTTCCCAAAGTGCTTACCTGAATACGGCCAAGGAAGAATCTAAAATATGTCAATACAGGTAACATATTTAAAATATCTACACATAACAGATTAAACAATTCTCGTTCACGTCTCCGTTGCTCTCGATTAATTTAAAGACGAGTTTTAAACAAGGGAATTTAATAGTTAAACGAATTATCATGTAAACAGGAGCACCTATGTAATCTAAGGTCATCTATCTCCGATTTTTAATGGTTATTTTCAAAGGTCAAGCTTATTTTCAGCTTAAGCAAACCCGAATTCGGATAACAAAAGGGTGAAGTTACAATCTAACTGGAAGGCGGAACCTGACAGGCTTTTAGGTTAGAATTAAAATTAGGGTTTAAGCGTCGGGGTTGCTCCCTTATCTTTGTAGGGTAGCACTATGTAACGCACTTTAGCTTAGAAAAAGAAGGTCAAGTCCCAACTCCTCGGGTCAAAACCCAACTCTCGACTCATAACTGGAGACATTAAATAATGCTCCTGAAGAGGATCCACCTATAGACCCATTTAAACGTGTATCATTCCTTAAGAGTATTTGCTTACTTCATAATTATTTTAATGAACCCTAAGGTAAAATCAGTACCTGTAGTTAGATGAATATGAGAGGAAACCCTCAAATAGCCCCAGCAGAAGGTGTACAGCTTCAATCTTCAAGCGCACAATTTCAAGCTACAGGCGTACAGCTCAACATTATAAACATTATGGTAGAAGGAACTCTATAGTTCGGTGTAAAACAGGTTACACTGTTTTGCAACTCTTTAGCTTATGTTAGCAACAATGTAAGTAGATAAAAATCTTGAAAAGATTTTTATGAGAAACACATTTTATAAGAAAACACATCTTCCATTTCCCAATTTCAACACGTTCTTCCATCAAATCAACACATCTCATTACCCGCCCAAAACACCTTCCAGTTATCCCAAAAACACATCTTCCATTTCCCCAAACCATTTTTATCAATCATCCCCAAAACACATCTTCCATTATCCCAAAACACATCTTCCATTACCCCAAAACACATCTTCCATTATCCCAAAACACATCTTCCATTATCCCCCATTTCTCTTACACACTCGCGTGCGGCGATCATTTGTAAGGATCGAATGTCAAACTAAAAATGTATGTCCCACACCACCGGAGAACCGGTCTTCGGCCCTGAACAACACGGAACTCAATGTAACCTAATAAAATATCAACTAGTGAAATAGAAGAAAGAATCTAAAATATATCAATACAGGTAACATGTAGACCTATAACATATTAAACAATCCCCGTCCAGATTTCCGTTACTCCCAGCCAAAGAGACTAATACTATTAGAGGGAGGATACAACAGCTCTTATCATTCCTTGGGTAGCTAGGTGCCTTAACGGTACATTAGTGACGTTTTTTTTTATTTTTCCTAATAATTACAATTTCACGTAAATATTGCATTATTTTTCGACTATTTTGATTTTAATCAAGTAAAATTAATTTAAATATAAGTTTTAATTATTATCTATTGCATGCATAATTGTCTGTGTTGAATAAAGTGGTTTAATGTGGCATCAATGAAAAATGTCCGCCGTTTGTAGAGTGTGTGCCTTAATAGGGGTTGTAGAGGGGTGGAGAAGTATCTAGTCTCTCTCTTGGGAGACTATAGTAGGGGTGAAGTACAGTTACGGCACCTATGGAAACTGTCTCACTTCCAAACCCCTTATCACTGTGTTAATCGGGTTCTGTAATCCCTCTAATAGTAATAGTCTCTTTGCTGCCAGCTATTTAAGTTATAAATAAGAGAGTCTATACCTAAAAACAATCTAAGGCAATAAAACTCAAGAGTAACATATACTAGCTTGTTTATTTAGTGCTTTTCTCCCAAAGAAACTATATTTAGGGTAGATCAACTCAAGTTTGGAACACTTACAGAAGTTAAACATTGTAGAGGAGGTACTTTGGAGTACCTCCTTGTATGTTGTTATCAAAGATGAAGTTAAAAATACACAAAAAAAATTTATTGATTAGAATGTTTATTATAAGCATGATTTTTTAAATTAGTTTTAACTTTTGTCACATAATCGCATAATGCACATTTGAACAGATCTGCATCCGGGTTGTGTTTGATGTTATAATGCCTCTTCAAATCATACTCCCGTTTGAATTTCTGCGAACATTGCACGCATTCGAACGCCGGCTTCGATCCGCAGTCCTTAAGGTGAAATTTTAAGTGACGCCGATGTTTGTACGTTTTACCGCATTTACCACACATGTTGATGTCAGCGGAATATGATTCGCTTTCTTCGTTTAGAGAGAATTCGTCGTATGGAAGCATTTCAAACCCTGGTATAACAAAAGAAAACAAATATTAAAAACAAACTACTACCGAATAGGAAAGAGTTGTAAATAATTAATTAATGTCTATTAAAACTCATAGTTTCGCCAAGAACAAACACTAC